>LS990923.1:31707656-31728392 GCA_900464855.2 Musa schizocarpa
GCACCCTGAACCCCGGGTGGCACAGGGCTGAGGGGGCGTTCAGATAGCAGGACGGTGTTGCCTCTCGCTTCGCTTCGCCGTCCCGCCGCCGGCCGCTCGGCCAGCCAAAATGAACAGTTTTGGCCCGTTTCTGGCCAGTTTTGGACAGTTTTTGGTAGTTCTTGCGCGTCGGGCTTAACGATGTGAGTGGAGAAAACGCCAGCCATCTCAGCACCCTGGAACCCCGGTGGCACAGGGCTGGATGGGGCGTTCAGTATTGCTGGGACGGTGTTGCCTCGCCGCTTCGCCATTGTCTGTCCACCCGCCGCCGGTCGTTAGGGACAAAATGGCCAGTTTTGGCCCGCTTTTGGGCCGCTTTGGTCAGTTTTTGTGCAGTTCTTGCGCGTCGTGGATTTAACGACATGAGCAGAGCAAAACGTCAGCCATCTCAGCACCTTGAACCCCCGGTGGCACAGGGCTGGTGGGGCGTTCAGATAGCAGGGGACGGTGCTGCCTCTTCTTCGCCGTTGTCCACCGGCCGCCGTTGCCGCTTCAGCCAAAAATGGCCAGTTTTGGCCTGTTTTTGGGCTGTATTGGACAGTTTTTGGTAGTTCTTGCGCGTCGCGGGCGAACTATTATGAGATGGCAAAAACGTCAGCCATCTCAACCCTCTGAACCCCGGTGGCACGGGCTGGATGGGGCGTTCAGATAGCCGGACGGTGCTGCCTCTCTTCTTCGCTGTCCACCGCCGCCGCCGCTTCAGCCAAAATGGCCAGTTTTGGCCTGTTTTTGGGCTGTTTTGGCCAGTTTTTTGGCAGTTCTTGCGTCACGCGCCAACGACGTGAGCGGAGCAAAACGTCAGCCATCTCAGCACCCGTGAAACCCCCCGGTGGCACAGGGCTGGATGGGGCGTTCAGATAGCAGGGACGTGTTGCCTTCGCTCGCTGTGTTGTCCGCCGCCGCCGCCAGCCAGCCTAAAATGGCCAGTTTTGGCCCGTTTTTGGGCCATTTTGGCCAGTTTTTTGGCAGTTCTTGCGCGTCGCTGGGCGAAACGACGTGAGCGGAGCAAAATGTCAGCCATCTCAGCACCCTGGAACCCCGGGTGGCACAGGGCTGGATGGGGCGTTCAGATAGCAGGGGACGGTGTTGTTTTCTTTCTTCTTCGCTGTCCGCCGCCATTGTTTCAGCCTAAAATGGCCAGTTTTGGTCCGCTTTTTGGGCCGTTTTTGGCCATTTTGGCAGTTCTTGCGCGGGTCCGGCGAACGACGTGAGCGGAGCAAAACGTCAGCCATCTCAGCACCCTGAACCCCGGTGGCACAGGGCTGGATGGGGCGTTCAGATAGCAGGGACGCAAAGGTGTGCCGCTTCGCTTCATTGTCCCGCCCGCTGCTCGCTTCAGCCAAAAAAATGGTCAGTTTTGGCCTGTTTTTGGGCTGTTTTGGCCAGTGTTTTTGGCAGTTCTTTATGTGCTGCGGCGGAACGACGAGATTAAACAAAACATCAGCCAATAATGGCCAGTTTTGGTCTGTTTTTTGTCCTGTTTATGGGCTGTTTTTTTTCCTTCGATTGAAATCTTCTTCTTCCTAGTGTGGACAACAATGCGCTGTTCTGTACTTCTTCGCGCACGGGCGGTGTCTTGTCGCCGATTGCCTTGTTTGATCGGCCACTTGAGTCTTTGTTGCTCGTGGTTGGTGATGGGCTGTCCGATGGGATGACTGTGTCGGCATGTGAGCGGTGATGGATTTGTATGTCGCGGTGGGCTCCCTGTTTTGTGCAGTCGACCACCGACGCCAAAAGTCTCTTCAATGGTACTGCTCGAACGGAGATGTGTATGTTGTTTGTACAATCAACCTAGTTCCTTTGGAAATAGACATTGTTTACCTCGCTTATCCACTTCTCATGTCCTATACTAATGAGGAGGTCGATGTCCCGGCACCTTGTGTGTCCCGAACGATGTCATGTCTCGCACCTCTCGCCTCGAAAGTGGCTCCGATGTTGTTCACGGAGTGCTCTTGGATGCAGTGGATAAGAATGTACCATGGGTCTTTGGACTCTTGGCACATGATCGGTTGGTTTTCTTGGTCGCCTTCGACGGATGACAGCCTTCCCATCATTGCCCCCTTTCCCCTGTGGTAATGGGTCAGCATGTTGGGCTTGGCGTCAGAGAAGACGTGCTACCCGGTTGATCCTGCCAAGAGTCATATTCTTTGTCTCAAAGATTGCCATGCAGGTGTGGGGTATGAACTATTTCAGACTGTGAAACTGCGAATGGCTCATTAAATCAGTTATAGTTTGTTTGATGGTACGCGCTACTCGGATAACCGTAGTAATTCTAGAGCTAATACGCGCAACAAACCCCGACTTCCGGAAGGGATGCATTTATTAGATAAAGGCTGACGGGCTTTGCCCGCGTTCGATGATTCATGATAACTCGACGGATCAGACGCCCCTCGTGTCGGGCGAATTTAATCATTCAAATTTCTGCCCTATCAACTTTCGGATGGTAGGATAGCCTACCATGGTGGTGACGGTGACGGAGAATTAGGGTTCGATTCCGGAGAGGGAGCCCGAGAAACGGCTACCACATCCAAGGAAGGCAGCAAAGCGCCAGTAAATTACCCAACTCGACACGGGAGGTAGTGACAATAAATAACAATAAATACCGGCTCTTCGAAGTCCGGTAATTGGAATGAGTACACCCAAATCCCTTAACAAGGATCCATTGAGGGCAAGTCCGGTGCCGTGAGGGTAATTCCAGCTCCAATAGCGATATTTAAGTTGTTGTAGTTAAAAAAGCTCAGAGTTGACTTTGGGACGGTCGGTCGTTCGCCCGGGCGGTGTAACGGCCGCCCCATCCTTCGTCGGCGATGCGGCCTGGCCTTAACTGGTTGGGTCGGCCTCCCAAGACTGTTATTTTGAAGAAATTAGAGTGTTTCAAAGCATGCCCACGCTCGATACATTAGCATGGGATAACATCACAGGATTTCGGTCCTATTGTGTTGGCCTTCTGGATCGGAGTAATGATTAAGAGGGACAAATGGGGCATTCGTATTTCATAGTCGAGGTGAAATTTTGGATTTATGAAAGACAAACCATCGCGAAAAGCATTTGCCAAGGATGTTTTCATTAATCAAGAACGAAAAGTTGGGGGGCTCAAGACGATCGATACCGCCCTAGTCTCAACTATAAACGATGTCCACTGTGGATCGGCATGGATGTTGTTTTTAGGACTCCGCCGGTACCTTATGAGAAATCAAAGTCTTTGGGTTCCGGGGAGTATGGTCGCAAGGCTGAAACTTAAAGGAATTGACGGAAGGGCACCACAGAGGGAGCTCCGGGGTTTGATTTGACTCAACACGGGAAACTTACCTGTGTCCGCACATATGGATTGATAGACCGGGAGAGCTCTTTCTTTGATTCTATGGGTGGTGGTGCATGGCCGCTTTAGTTGGTGGAGCGATTTGTCCGGTTAATTCGATAACGAAGCAGACCTCACCGCTAACTAGTTACGCGGAGGCATCCCTCCCAGCCAGCCTTCTTAGAGGGACTATGGCCGCTTAGGCCATGGAAGTTTGAGGCAATAACAGGTCCTGTGATGCCCTTAGATGTTCGGGGTCGCGACGCTACAATCGATGTATTCAACGAAGCCCATAGCCTTGGCCGACATGCCGGGTAATCTTTTGAAAATTTCATCGTGATGGGGATAGATCATTGCAATTGTTGGTCTTCAATGAGGAATTCCTAGTAAGCTGAAGTCATCAGCTCGCTGATCGCGCCCCTGCCCTTTGTACACACCGCCTGGCCGCTTCCTACCGATTGAATGGTCCGTGAAGTGTTCGATCGAGCCGACGAGGGCGGTTCGCCGCCCGCGACGCTATGCAGAAGTCCACCGAACCTTATCATTTAGAGGAAGGAGAAGTCGAATAAGGTTTCAGAGGTGAACTCCACGGAAGGATCGATCATTGTCGAGACCCATCGACGAGGACGACCATGAATGCGCCAACCATCGTCGCCGCCGCTCGGCCCCGACAACACCCCGAATGGGTACCGCCGGGCGGGACGACCGAGGGGATGAACTACCAACCCCCGGCTGGATATAGCTTAAAGGGAACATGAACATCGGTCGGAGGGCCTCGCCATGCAGTAGGCTACAATTCGATGGTGACGCCATTGACGACTTCTCGGAACGGATATCTCGCTCGATCGATGAAGAACGCTAAGTAAATGCGATACTGGTGTGAATTGCAGAATCCCGTGAACCATCGCGGTCTTTGAACGCAAGTTGCTTCGAGGCCATCCGGCTTAAGGGCACACCGCCTGGCGCCACGCTGACGGCCCGGCCCGACGGATCGCTCGCTCGAGGGGATACCGCCGATGCGGTCGAGGACATGACGCCATCGGGCGCGTCTCCGCTGGGTACACGCGGCGACCTAGGCATCGCCGCTGGGCTCTCTATCCAACCTGGCCTTGAAACACGGACCAAGGAGTCCGGACATGCGCGAAGTCGATGGGTGCGGAAACCCGAAGGCACAAGGAAGTTAACGCGGTAACCCTCTCGAGGGGTTGCACCGCCGGGTCAATTCCCGATCTTTCTGCGGAAGGGTTCGAGTTGGAGCATGCATGTCGGGACCCAAAGATGGTGAACTATGCCCGAAGCGAGGCGGCCTGAGGAAACTCTCGTGGAGGCCCGGCGAGCATCGACGCGCAAATCGCTCGTCCGACTTGGGTATAGGGCTTAAAGACTAATCAACCATCTAGTAGCTGGTTCCTCCAAGTTTCCCTCGTGATAGCTGGATTAACGAGATTCCACTGTCCCCGTCTACTATCCAATAAAACCACAACCAAGGGAACGGGCTTGGCAGAATCAGCGGGAAAGAAGACCCCGTTGAGCTTGACTCTAGTCCAACTTTGTGAAATGACTTGAGAGGTGTAGGATAATGGGAGCCGGTTTCACCCGGGCGGAAGTGAAATACCACTACTTTTAACGTTATTTTACTTATTCCGTGAATCGAGTATGGGCCCAGCCTTTTTTTATTTCCAAGGCTCGGCTTAGCGGGCCGATCCGGCGGAAGACATTGTCGTGGGAGTTTGGTTGGGGGGCACATCTGTTAAAAGATAACGAGGTGTCCTAAGATGAGCTCAACGAGAACAGAAATCTCGTAGGAACAAAAGGGTAAAAGCTCGCTTGATTCTGATTTCCAGATTTAATAACGAACCGTGAATGCGGCCTATCGATCCTTTAGACGCTCGGAATTTGAAGCTAGAGGTGTCAGAAAATTTACCACAGGGATAACTGGCTTGTGGCAGCCAAGCCGCTCATAGCGACGCTGTTTTTTGATCCTTCGATGTCGGCTCTTCCTATCATTGTGAAGCAGAATTCACCAAGTGTTGGATTGTTCACCCACCAATAGGGAACGTGAGCTGGGTTTAGACCGCCGTGGAGACAGGTTAGTTTTTTACCCTACTGATGATCATGTCGCGATAGTAATTAAACCTAGTAATGAGAGGAACCGCTGATTCACACAATTGGTCATCGCGCTTTGGTTGAAAAGCCAGTGGCGCCGGGTTATCGTGGTGTCGGATTATGACTGAACGCTTCTAAGTCAGAATCCTAGCTAGCAACCGGCGCTGTCGCCTTCATCATTCGCTTCCCAACCCACAGTAGGGGCCTTTGGCCCCATGGGCTCGTGGTCGCCGTGTAGCCCTCGTGTTGGTATAGCCACGGGCGCCATCGGAAGTGAAATTCGCGACGGACGACGGGTCAATTTTTTGCAGATAATTTAAATACGCTGATGGGGCATTGTGGTGGTAGAGTGGCCTTGCTGCCACGATCCACTGAGATCCAGCCCTGCGCCGCACGGATTCGCCCCCCCCCCCCCCAATTTCCACTGCCCTCCACGCCGACGAGGTTGAAAGTGACAGTCGAGCGGTCGAAATATCCGACGGACGATTGAACTTAGGGGCTGTTGAGGTATCCGGCGCGCAGCAGCGCCAGCAATGCAGGAGCCACCGCGACGTGGCTAACCGAAAGTGCCTTTGATTCGATGAGGCGCCAGCAATGACGGAGCTGTCACTGCAGGATTCGACGAGGCACATGTGATGCAAGTCGATGGATGCACATGTCGTTGCCGCTGTGCATGCACAAGCACCAACCAATGTGCCAATGGCCCGTCCGCAGAATCGCACTCGATGACAATGACAATCACGGCACATCATTACCCGCTTCAATGCCCTCGCTTGTTTCACCCGCCAAGAAGCGCAGCTCAGATCTCAGCACCCTATTGGCTTTGGGTTCAGACAATACAATGAACCAAGCCAGGGACGCCGCTGCCTCTCGCTGTCCGGCTTCCGCTGTCGGCCTCGCCGCCAGACAGCCAAAATGGCCAGTTTTGGCCCTGGCTCTTTTCTTGCTCCAGTTTTTGGGCAGTTCTTACGCGCGCGGGCTTAACCACGCGGAGCGGAGCAAAACATCATTGAACGAGCACCCTGGAACACCCCGGTGGCACAGGGGCTGGATGGGTCATTCATATTGCAGGACGGTGTTGCCTCGCCGCCGTTTGTCCGCTGTCGCGCCGCTCGCCAGCCAAAATGGCCAGTTTTGGCCTGTTTTTCGACAGTTTTGGCCAGTTTTTGGGCAGTTCTTGATGTCGCGGGCGAACGACGTGGAGCGGGAGCAAAACGCCAGCCATCTCAGCACCCTGGAACCCCAGGTGGCACAGAGCTGGATGGGGCGCTCAGATAGCAGGGACGGTCGCCGCCTCTCGCTTTGTTTCGATGTCCTCCGCCGCTGCTCGCTTGCTCAGCCAAAAATGGCTAGTTTTGGCTCGTTTCTGGGCTGTTTCGCCAGTTTTTTGGCAGTTCTTGCGTGTCGCTGGCGAACGACGAGAGCCGGAGCAAAACGCCAGCCATCTCAGCACCCTGAAACTCGGTGGCACAAGGCTGGATGGGGCGTTTTATAGGAAGGACGGTGTTGCCTTTCGCCTTCATTGTGTCCGCCACCGATCGCCGCTTCAGCCAAAATGGCCAGTTTTGTCTGTTTTGGCCAGTTTTGGCCAGTTTTTGGGCAGTTCTTGCATGCCGCTGGGAAACGACGTGAGCGGAGCAAAACGCCAGCCATCTCAGCACCCTGAACCCCCAGGGCACAGGGCTGGATGGGGCGTTCAGATTGCAGGGACGGTGTTGCTCGCCGCTTCGCCATTGTCCACGGCTCGCCGTTGTCGCTAGGGACAAAATGGCCAGTTTTGGCCCGCTTTTGGGCCGCTTTTGGCCAGTTTTTGTGCAGTTCTTGCGCGCCGCGGCGAACGAAATGAGCGGAGCAAAAACGTCAGCCATCTCAGCAACCTGGAACCCGGTGGCACAGGGATGGATGGGGCATTCAGATAGCAGGGACGGTGTTGCCTTCGCGCTTCATTGTCCGTCCGCCGCCGCCGCCAGCCAAAATGGCCAGTTTTGGCCTGCTTTTGGGCCGTTTTTCGCCAGTTTTGGCAGGCAGTTTGCGCGGCGGGCGAATGACATGAGCGGAGCAAAACGCCAGCCATATCAGCACCCTGGAACCCCCGGTGGCACAGGGCTGATGGGGCGTTCAGATAAAGGGACGGTATTGCCTCTCGCCATTGTCCAAAAGTTTTCGCTGGCCAGCCAAAAATGGCCAGTTTTGGCCCGCTTTTTGGGCTGTTTTGGCCAGTTTTTGGCAGGTTCTTGCGTCGCTTAATCGAACGACGGAGAGCGGAGCAAAAACGCCAGCCATCTCAGCACCCTGGAACCCCGGTGGCACAGGGCTGGATGGGGCGTTAGTATAGCAGGATGGTGCTTCCTCCTCACTTCGCTGTTGTTGTCCGCCGCCGCCGCCAGCCAATAATGGCCAGTTTTGGCCTGCTTTTTTATTAGTTTTGGCCAGTTTTTGGCAGTTCTTTGCGCGTCTTGGGCGAACGACGAGATGGAGCAAAACGCCAGCCATCTCAGCACCATCGAACCCCCCGGTGGCACAGGGCTGGATGGGGCGTTCAGATAGCAGGGACGGTGTTGCCTCTTCGCCGCTTTGTCCCGCCGCCGCCGCCGTTCAGCATAAAATGGCCAGTTTTGGCCCATTTTTGGGCCGTTTTGGCTAGTTTTTTGGCAGTTCTTATGCGTCGGGTGAACCACGGAGCGGGAGCAAAAACGCCAGCCATTCAGCACCCTCGAACTTCCGGGTGGCACAGGGCTAGATGGGGTGTTCAGATAGCAGGGACGGTGCCTTCTCTCGGTTGTTGTCCTCCACTCGCCGCCGCCGCTTCAGCCTAAAATGGCCAGTTTTTTTCGTTTTGGGCCGCTTTTGGCCAGTTTTTGGGCAGTTCTTTGCATGTCGCCGCCGAACGACCTGAGCGGAGCAAAAAACGTCAGCCATCTCAGCACCCTGAACCTCCCCGGTGGCACATGGCTGGATGGGGCGTTCAGATAGCAGGGACGGTTGCCTCTCGCCGTTGTTGTCCGTCGCCGATCGTTCGCCAGCCAAAATGGCCAGTTTTGGCCCGCTTTTGGCGAAGTTTTGGCCAGTTTTTGGCAGTTCTTTGCGCGAACGACGAACGACGTCGGAGAGCAAAACGCCAGCCATCTCAGCACCCTGAACCCCCAGGTAGCACAGGGCTGGATGGGGCGTTCAGATTGCAGGGACGGTGTTGCTGCTTCGCCGCTGTCCACGGGCTCGCCGGCCGGTCGCTAGGACAATAATGGCCAGTTTTGGCCCGCTTTGGGCCGCTTTTGGCCAGTTTTTGTGCAGTTTTTTGCGCGCGGGCTTAACGAAATGAGCGGAGCAAAACGCCAGCCATCTCAAGAACCTGGAAACCCCGGTGGCACAGGGGCTAGATGGGGCTTTCAGATAGCAGGGACGGTTGTTGCCCGCCGCTGTCCTCCACTCGCCGCCGCCTTGCTCAGCCTAAAATGGCCAGTTTTGCCTGTTTTGGGCCGCTTTTGGCCAGTTTTTGGCATTTTTTGCATGCCAAGGGCAAACGACCTGATGGAGCAAAACGCCAGCCATCTCAGCACCCTGAACCCCCGGTGGCACATGGCTGGATGGGGCGTTCAGATAGCAGGACGAGGTTGCCTCCGCCGCTGCTGTCCGCCGCCGCGGCCGCTTCTTTGCCAGCCAAAATGGCCAGTTTTGGCCCTGTTTTTTGGGCTGTTTTGTTTTATTTTTGGCAGTTCTTTGTGGCGGCGGCGAACGATGTGAGCGGAGCAAAACGTCAGTTATCTCAGCACCCTGGAACCTTCGGGTGGCACAGGGCTGGATGGGGCATTCAGATAGCAGGGATGGTGCTGCCTCGCCGCATTGTTGTCCGCCGCCGCCGCTTCGCCCAGCCAAAATGACCAGTTTTGGTCTGTTTTTTGGCCAGTTTTGGCCAATTTTGGCAGTTCTTGCGCGTCGCGGGCGAACGACGTGAGCGGGAGCAAAACGCCAGCCATTCAGCACCCCGAACCCCCGGTGGCACAGGGCTGATGGGGCGTTCAGATAGCAGGACGGTGTTGCCTCTCTCTCGCCGCTGTCCGCCGCCGCCGCTTCACCAGCCTAAAATGGCCAGTTTTGGTTTTTGGCAGTTCTTGCGTGTTTGTCGTTGGGCGAACGACGCGGCGCTGAGCAAAACGTCAGCCATCTCAGCACCCTGGAACCCCCGGTGGCATAGGGCTGGATGGGGCGTTCAGGTAGCAGGGACGGTGCTGCATCCGGCCATTGTTGTCCTCCGCTGTTCGCCTTCGCTTAGCCAAAATGGCTAGTTTTGGCCCGCTTTGGCTGTTTCGCCAGTTTTGGGAAGTTCTTGCGTCGCGGGCGAACCACGTGAGCGGAGCAAAACGCCAGCCATCCAGCACCCTGGAACCCCCGGTGGCACAGGGCTGGATGGGGCATTCAGATAGCAGGATGGTGTTGCCCTCGCCGTTGCTGTCGCTGCTCGCCGCCGCTTCAGCCAGCCAAAATGGCCAGTTTTGGTCTGCTTGGGCCAGTTTTGGCCAGTTTTTGGCAGTTCTTATGCGTCGCGGTGAACGACGTAGTTTAAGCAAAAACGCCAGCCATCTCAGCACCTGGAAACCGGTGGCACAGGGCTGGATGGGGCGTTCAGATAGCAGGGACGGTGTTGCTTCTTCGCCATTGTCTGTCCGCTTGCCACTGCTCGCTTCAGCCAAAAAATGGTGGTTTCGCCTGTTTTTGGGCTGTTTTGGCCAGTTTTTGGGCAGTTCTTGCGTGTGTTGCGGCGAACGACGCGGAGCTGGCAAAAACGCCAGCCAATAATGGCCAGTTTTGGTCTGGTTTTTCCTGTTTATGGGCTGTTTTTCCTTCGATTGAAATCTTCTTCTTCCTTGTGTGGACAACAACGCGCTGTTCTGTACTTCTTCATGCACGGGCGGTGTCTTGTCGCCGATTGCCTTGTTTGATCGGTCACTTGAGTCTTTGTTGCTCGTGGTTGGCGTATGGGCTGTCCGGATGGGATGACTGTGTCGGCATGTGAGCGGTGATGGATTTGTATGCCGCTGTGGGCTCCCCTGTTTTGTGCAGTCGACCAACCGACGCTGTAAGTCTCTTCAATGGTACTCTGTTCGAATGGAGATGTGTGTTGTTCTGTACTATCTACCTAGTTCCTTTGAAATAGACATTGTTTACTCGCTTATCCACTTCTCATGTCCCATAATTAATGAGGAGTGTCGATGTCCGTGCACCTTGTGTGTCCTCGAACGATGTCATGTCTCGCACCTCCCTCGCCTCGAAAGTGGCTCCAGTTGTTCACATGAGTGCTCTTGGATGCAAGTGGATAAGAATGTACCATGGGTCTTTGGACTTTGGCACATGATCGGTTTTTTTTGGTCGCCTTCGACGGATGATAGCCTTCCCATCATTGCCCCCTTTCCCTTGTGGTAATGGGTCGGAATGTTGGGCTTGGCGTCAGAGGACGCGGTTACCGGGTTGATCCCGCCAAGAGTCATATGTTTGTCTCAAAGATTAAGCCATGCATGTGTAAGTATGAACTATTTCAGACCGTGAAACCGCGAATGGCTCATTAAATCAGTTATAGTTTGTTTGATGGTACGGCTACCGGATAACCGTAGTAATTCTAGAGTTAATACGCAACAAACCCCGACTTCCGGAAGGGATGCATTTATTAGATAAAAGGCTGACGGGCTTTTGCCCGCCCACGTCCGATGATTCATGATAACTGACGGATCGTGACGGCCCTCGCGTCGGGCGACGATCATTCAAATTTCTGCCCTATCAACTTTCGGGATGGTAGGATAGGGGCCTACCATGGTGGTGACGGGTGACGAGAATTAGGTTCGATTCGAGAGGGAGCCTCGAGAAAACGGCTACCACATCCAAGGAAGGCAGCAAAGCCAAGAAATTACCCAACTCGGACACGGGGTAGTGACAATAAATAACAATACCGGGCTCTTCGAGTCTGGTAATTGGAATGAGTACAATCTAAATCCCTTAACGAGGATCCATTGGAGGGCAAGTCTGGTGCCAGCAGCCACGGTAATTCCAGCTCCAATAGCGTATATTTAAGTTGTTGCAGTTAATTCCAGCCAGAAATAACTTCATGCAAGCCTTAAAACAGGAGGAAAGTTTTGCAAAGCAGAAGTCTCGACAACATTGGATTACGCTAGGGGATTCCAATACAAAATTTTTCTATGCTTCAATTGCTACCAAGGGTTATTAACCAGACAAGAAATGCAAGAGACAAAGATGATAATCTTATTGAGAAGTTGGATGAGGTTAAAGCACACACGAGCAATTTTTTTATTCCTTACTCAATCAAGCTTGGGAAACCTAATAACATTCATGTGGAGCCGACTAGAAAACTTGATTCGAAGCTATTTCAATCCTCAATGCCCCAATTACGATGACTAAATTGTATGTGTTGTCTTTAAGTCACCAAAGCACAAAAGCCCCAGTCCGTGATGGATTTCCAAATTGAATTTTACCAAACCGCTTGGTCTATTATTGGAAATGATGTGATCAAGGCTTGCCAACATTTTTTTCTTCAGTCATATTCTTAGAGAGATGAATTGCACTTTTATTTCCTTAATTCGAAGAATGTGGGTCGATTCACTAGAGAACTATCTAACCCATATCATTATGCAACTTTATTTACAAGATCATCTCCAAAGTATTGGCAAATAGAATGCAAAAGGTAATACACAAGATCATTAGCCCAAACCAAGCTGCTTTCATCAAAGGGAGAAGTATACATCATAACATTTTGCTTGCTAATGACTTGGTCAAAGATTTGCATTCAAAAAAAGCAAGAGGGACAAAAATATGTTTTAAAGCTGATTTACGGAAAGCCTTCGATTCAGTTAATAGGAAGTTTATCTATAAGATGCTCCTCGATATGAACTTCCCACAAAGAATGGGTTAATTGATTCAATCTTGCCCTGAAACTCCAAAGTTTTCGATACTTTTAATGGCTCACCAATTGGTTTTTTTTTGGGAGCACAAATGGCATCCCACAAGGTGATCCACTCTCCCAGATCTTTTTACTATTGGCATGGAAGGACTTAGTCAGATGTTGGAACACGCAGTCTTAAATGGCAGCATTAAGGTACCTATTGCTGGTTCTGTTCATATATCACATATAACATTTGCGATGGTTTACCGATCTAGGGCGACGGTATTTATATCGGCACGTGATCTCCTTAGGACGACCGACTTCAGATCGCTGGCTTTCTCCCACCTGGCATAAGGGCTTACTGCGATCAGAAGGTGATCGATCTCCCAAGGGCAACGCCATCAGAAGGGCGGCGCCCGCATCTAGGGCTTACGGCATCAGAGTTTACAACCATATCTCCCTAAGGTGATCTAACTCCCTGCAGCGCCGGCTTTCTCCCACGAAAGCAAAGGGCGACATTACATCGCGGAGGTGATCGATCTCCCAAGGACGACAAGATCAGAAGCGGGCGGTGACGACATCGAAGCAGCCGACTGATCTCCCAGAAGGCCGGCTTTCCCCCAAGGGCGACGATACTGTAGCAGCAACCATAAATCCCTAGGGTGACGGGCACCATAGCTGGCGCATCTAATATACTGCAGCGTGGTTTTTCCCAATGGCGCCGCTTTCAGAAGGCACCAAAGGGATCAAACATGGCAGCGATGGCCCCTAGGGTCTGGCGATGGTGGCTTAGAGGGTTGAAACGATGGCAAGGCTCCCTACCGCTACCCCCAAGTTGCTCTTCCAACATATCTTTTTTCCAGAGAGAAACTCCATCGACCAACCAAAGATCGGAAGCAGGTCGCTTAGATCGACAATACCGCTTCATTTCCAGCGATCCTCGGCCTTTGACTAGCTCTTCAAGGCCCGTTGGAAGTCCAGATCTAAGTTTGGAATTTTTACCTAAGTTCAGCCGATAAGAAGATTGTCGATAATAGATCGCTGATTCGCCAGAGCTTATTGAGACATGGTCTATGGCGCATTGTTGGCTATGTGGTAGGTCTCAAAACATCTTATTTCCCACTATCCTCATTTATCAAAAACTCGATGGGGAATATCGCCATTTGATCTTCATATGTCGGAGAACGATTCTTTGTTTGCAAGCTATACTCAAGAAGATTTGCAAATAATCCTCAAGGATTCTCGACTATCCGCTGGTCATCCAATGATTCTACGACGCTGGTCTCTCGATGTCCGCTTGGAGTTAGATAGCCTACAAAGATATTCCATTATGGGTATCCTTTCAAGGACCGCCTCTACATCTTTGGAGTCGACGCTTTTATTGCAAAGTTATGCAAAGACTGGGACAGCCACTCTACATCGACAAAGCAACAGCAGCTCTGTGACGAGATTAGCATTTGCAACGAAAGCATGTGTGCTGGTTTCTTCCGGATGAAGATCTTCCTAATGAGGTTTTCTATCGCGGATCTTGACGGGAACACCGGAAGGTACATGTCTCATATTCCCCGAAGCCACAACGCATGTCGGCCGTGTTTATCTTTTGGTCATCCAAATTGAGCTTGTCAAGAAACCCCAAATCCAACCATAAAGGTCTATCGACCACGCCAAGCCAAGAACAAAGTGATTCTTTCTAATGGCAGCAGCAAAGACCGATGGTGGCAAAAACTATTGAGCATTTCACTGCAAGGAAAGCAACCATGACGTAAGAACAATTCCAAAACTTTATCTGCATCTATAATGTCGAGCCTTCCACAACAGAGGTTTTCATGGTACTATTGGACAGGAGAAACATAAGTCGAACTTCATCTCTTCCAATATCATCGATCCATCCACACTAGCTCAACTAACTCAGTCCAAGTAAATCTCGCTAGCAAGGATATTATTCCTCAACAAACTCGTGCCACAACAAACATTGCCAACAAGGATATTCTGTCTCAACAAACTCATGCTCCAACAAACCCTCTAGCCGATCGCCCAACAAGTACTATCCAGATATTGTAATGCAACAATCTTATCGAAGCTTCAACAAACCCCGCCAATCAAGACCACATGATTCAAGGTATTTTAAAGTTTAAAAATCTGCAAGTCTGAGATGAAGTGGATAAATATAGGAATAAAGCCATAAAAGGTAAGGATATTAAAGCGGAGGAAAATACAAAACCTAAAGATAAGAAAAAGGATGGTACAATCCATCCAAAGTCGAGGGATGAATACCTTTACTATCTTTTTACTAATGAAGATAACATGTTGGAATGTTCATGACTTAATAAGCCGGAGAAATGTCGGGAGCTCAATAGAATAATCAAGTCCGCCATGATGTGATATTGTTATTCTAGTGGAAACAAAATTAAACAATCGCTGCTCAAGCTCAAAAAGAATTTAATATGGTCGACGCAGAACTGTTTACCAATGACTCAAATGACACTTTTGGTATAATATGGGTCTTATGGCATCCTAACTCTATTAATGCTTGGTTTTTTTTTTTTTTGGCAAGTAAAAAAAGTAAATTGATTATGTAAAGTTTCTACAAATAGCTTTATCTATACAAGTCATAGACAAAGCCATGTAACTCATAGAGTGCTTAATGCGATAGTTATGACTACACATGTTGTAGACTATAACTCCTAATTATAATCAAAATAGAAAATGTTTATCCAGATATATCAAAATTTGGCATCATTCCCAAGATCTTTAGCTAATAGCAAAATTAAAATTGATAAAAATATATTTTTCTTTGGGTAAAGTGTCTGCTTTTGAGATCTTGCTCCATACAGATCTTGAGTCTCTAATAATCTCTTTTCAATAATGAGCATTGTTTGTGTGTTGACATTTAAAGATTTCGTTACATCTCTCCTTCCACATCTACCAAATAGCGATCCTGAAAAGTAACCTTTGCCAGTTGTGTGAGAGGACCTTTTCTTTGAGAAACATTGCATGAGTTCAGTTCTAGTTCTTGGTGCAAGTTTGGTTATGGCAGCCTATTGAGTTCAAATCACTGGAGAATCTCCTTCCATATCCATTTTGTATAATCACAAGAAAAATAAAGGTGGTCAACAGCTTCTTCTTTTTGCATACAAAGGGAGCATCGGTTAACATGATAGATACCTTTTTTTCATATTGTCTATTGTAGGTAGTTTATTGAGAAGGGCCTGCCATGTACATAAGGAATGTCTTTGTGATCCCTGGTCATCCCATGTCCAACCGCTTGGGACCCACTTGTTATTTCTTTGCCTAATTTGATTCCATGCAAATGTGGCACTAAATTTGCCATTGTCATGAGGCCAAATAAGTTTATCCAAGAGTTGTTCGTGATTGGAATAGCTATAATAGTCGGCCAAAGTGATAACATTTCTGGGGAAATAGGATTAGGGGAGACACAAAAAATGCTAGCAATGAACCGTAAACCTTCCAATCTTTTGGGAGCCCCGAGATCTTTTCAGATTCTGTCACCATATAATTGAAATATACTCTTCCCATTCACCCAAGGATCGCACCACCCACATATTAGTACTAGTTCCGTAAGAGATTGCATAGGAAATGTGTTTGATTAGCCAATTCCTTGCCTTTAAAAATCTTTCCAAGTCAGAGAGTGGTATGTTCTTGTTCAAATTTCCAGATTGATTCTTTTGAAAGATACCCAGTTAAAACCCAAAGTGACCATAAGGAACATTTGTTTTGTTTTGCAAAAGATGCCACAATTGCTGCACCAAACATGCTTGATTCCAATCTCTAGTATTTTCAAGTTTAGCCCCCTTCATCTTTTTCGGTTTACAAATGCTATCCCAATTTACCATATGCATTGCTTTATCATTTGTGGCATTCCGTAAGAAGTTCATTAATAACTGCTCAATATCTTGGAGAAGTCCAAACAGTAGAAGAAATGCATTACACCAATATATAGAGTAGGAGTGCAATACCAACTGATGAGTTCGAAGTCGCCCCGCTTTTTGATAGAAACCTATTTTTCCAAGAAGAAATTCTATTCTTTATTTTTTTGCAAGATAGGTCGACAAAGGGGGTTTTGTAGGAATGCCCTGTGGATATGAGCTGGAGACCCAAATAAGGAACTGCAAGCTTCCCTCACTAACCCCAAAGTTTCAGGCAATAAAGACATTATCCTCAACGAAGGGCTCATATATATTTTACTTTTTCGTGATGATTTAACCAAGTCCAGTAAACCATACCAAAGTCATTCATAATAGTAGCCGTGTTCTTTATCAAGTTGGTTCATTTTGGAGAAAGATAAGTAAGTCATCTGCAAAATGTTATATGTGATATATGAATGTAACCAAGAATGGGTACCTTTATGTTGCCATTTAAGATCAAGGTGGTTCCAACATACAGCCTAAGTCCTTCCATCGCAATAGTAAAAAAGATACGGAGAGAGTGGATCACCTTGTTCGATGCCATTCGTGTTTCCAAAAAAAAAACCAATTGGTGAGCTATTAAAGAGTATCAAAACTTGGAGTTTCCGTGCAAGATTGAACCAATTAACCCATTGTGTGGGAAGTTCATATCGAGGAGCATCTTATAGATAAACTTCCTATTAACTGAATCAAGGCGTTTTCCAGAATCGCTTTTAAAACATATTTTTGTCCCTCTTGCTTTTGAATGCAAATCTTTGACCAAGTCATTAGCAAGCAAAATGTTATGATGTATACTTTCCCTTTGATGAAAGCAGCCTTGGTTTGGGCTAATGATCTTGTGTGTATTACCTTTTGCATTCTATTTGCCAATACTTTGGAGATGATCTTGTAAATAAAATTGCATAATGATATGGGTCGATAGTTCTCTAGTTAATCACCGTGATTCTTCGGAATTAAGGAAATAAAAGTGCAATTCATCTCTAAGAATATGACCCAAGAGAAAAATGTTGGCAAGCCTTGATCACATCATTTCCAATAATAGACCAAGCAGTTTATAAAATTCAATGGAAATCCATCCTGACTTGGGCTTTTGTGCTTTGGTGACTTTAAAGACAACACATACAATTTCGGCCATCTATAATTGGGGCATTGAGGACTTAAAGACAACACATACATATTAATGCTTGGTTTATTTCAAGCATCGATCAATTCATTCATCTTAAGGTAGAGGATAAAAAGAATGGTGTTAATTCAATTTCAATCGGTATATATGCTTCAAACAAGATGCAAGAAAGAAATACTCTTTGGTCCGACCGACTAATATTGTAAATGGTCGTCTCAATGTACCTTGGATTGTTCTTGGAGACTTTAATATTGTTCTAAGGGTACACAAATGAAAAAACAGGTGGTAGACAACTTTCGTAAAGCCAGCCTTCAAAAGTTCAATGATTACATTGATACTGCAGCATTGTTTGATATGAAATCTGTGGGTAATTGGCTCTCCCGAGTTATCAAGGTGCCGCTAAAAAAAAAATAATGGCTCGAATTTGATAGGTGTTTGATTAATCATGAATGGTTAATTCTCCAAACATTTGAACTCAATAGACTACCGCAACCAAACTTGCACCAAGAACTAGCTTAACTCATGCAATGTTTTCAAGAAAAGGTCCTCTCACACAACCGGCAAAGGTTACTTTCAGAGCGCTTATTTGGTGGATGTGGAAGGAGAGATGTAAATGTAATCTTTAAATGTCAACACACAAACAATGCTCAGCCTATTGAAAGAGATTATTAGAGACTCAAGATCCCAGATGGAGCAAGATCTCAAAACGGAGCACTTTTACCCAAAGAGAAAAATATATTTTTATCAATTTTAATTTTGCTATTAGCTAAAGATCTTGGGAATGATGCCAAATTTTGATATATCTGATAAACATTTTCTATTTTGATTATAATTAGAGTTATAGTCTACAACATGTGTAGTCATAACTATCGATTCAAGACTCTATGAGTTACATGGTTTTGTCTATGACTTGTATAGATAAAGCTATTTGTAGAAACTTTACACAATCAATTTACTTTTACTTACAAAAAAATCATGAATGGTTAACAGCTTTTACCCAGATTCACTTCTTTGAGTATGGTGCTCCTTTGTTTTCTCAATTCATTCTTTAATGTATATACACGAAAAAAAAGCTTACACCAAGAGGCAAGAAACCGCTTAGATTCTTTAACATGTGGAGTACTCATCCTCAATTTCTTTGATGTTATCGATCTGCTTGGAATGTTAATGTGCATGGATCCCCCTTACATCTTATGTCAAAAGCTCAAAGCCCTCAGAAAGCAAAGACTAAAGGAGTGGAATACAAATACCTTTGGCAATATTAACACCAGAGTTCAACTTTTGCAGAAAGGAACTAATGTCTTTGCAAAAGATGAGCTGCAATTTCAGCCAAATGATGAAAATATTATCTACAAAGAGGCGAAGTTTTAAATAACTTCATGCAAGCCTTAAAACAGAGGAGGAAAGTTTTGCAAAGCAGAAGTCTCGACAACATTGGCTTACGCTTAGGATTCCAATATAAAATTTTTCTATGCTTCAATTGCTACTCAAGGGCTACTAAATCAGACAAGAAATGCAGAGACAAAGATGATAATCTTATTGAGAAGTTGGATGAGGTTAAAGCACACATAGAGCAATTTTTTTTATTCCTTTACTCAATCAAGCCGGGAAACCTAATAACATTCATGTGGAGCCGAATTAGAAAAACTTGATTCGAAGCTATTTCAATCCTCAATGCCCCAATTATGATGACTAAATTGTATGTGTTGTCTTTAAGTCACCAAAGCACAAAAAAGCCCAGGTCCAGATGGATTTCCTACTGAATTTTTACCAAACCGCTTGGTCTATTATTGGAAATGATGTGATCAAGGCTTGCCAACATTTTTCTCTTCAGGTCATATTCTTAGAGAGATGAATTGCACTTTTATTTCCTTAATTCAAGAATGTGGGCTGATTCACTAGAGAACTATCGAATCCCATATCATTATGCAAACTTTATTTACAAGATCATCTCCAAAGTATTGGCATATAGAATGCAAAAGGTAATACACAAGATCATTAGCCCAAACCAAGTCTGCTTTCATCAAAGGGAGAAGTATACATCATAACATTTTGTTTGCTAATGACTTGGTCAAAGATTTGCATTCAAAAGCAAGAGGGACAAAATATGTTTTTAAAGTTGATTTACCGAAAAGCCTTCGATTCAAGTTTATCTATAAGATGTTCCTCGATATGAACTTCCCCACAAAGAATGGGTTAATTGATTCAATCTTGCCCGAAACTCCAAAGTTTTCGATACTTTAATGGCTCACCAATTGGTTTTTGGGAGCAATTAATGGCATCCCACAAGGTGATCCACTCTCCAGATCTTTTACTATTATTACATGGAAGGACTTAGTGTATGTTGGAACACGTAGTCTTAAATGGCAGCATTAAGGTACCCATTGTCGGGTTCTGTTCATATATCACATATAACATTTGCAGATGACTTACATATCTTTCTCCAAAATGAACCAACTTCAAGAAAGAACCTGGCTACTATTATGAATGACTTTGGTATGGTTTTCGACTTCAGTTAAATCATGCGAAAAAGTAAAGTATATATGAGCCCTTACGCTGAGGATAATGTCTTTATTGCACAAACTTTTGGGGTTAGTGAGGGAAGCTTGCAGCCTTTTATTTGGGTCTCCGCCATATCCACGTGCATTCTTTAAAACCCATCACAAATTTATATCTTGCAAAAAAAAAATAAATAATAGAATTTCTTCTTGGAAAAATAGGTTTCTATCAAAAGTAGGACGACTAACTCATCCGTTCTAGATTGCACTCCTACTCTATATATTGGTGTAATGCATTTCTTCTATGGGTAATGGACTTCTCCAAGATATTGAACGGTTATTAATGAACTTTCTCGAATGCCACAAATGATATAAATTGGGATAGCATTTGCAAAACCAAAGATGAAGGGGGCTAAACTTGAGAAATACTAGAGATTGGAATCCAAAGATGTCCGGTGCAAAAGAATTGTGGGATTTTTGCAAAACAAATGTTCCTTATGGTCACATTGGGTTTTCGCTTAGGTATCTTTCAAAAGAATCAACTGGGAAATTTCAACAAGAACATACCACTGCAGCTTGAAAGGAATTTAAAGGCAAGGAATTGGCTTAATCAAACACATTTCCTATCCAATCTTCCTCTCGAACTAGTACTAATATGTGGTACCATTCTTGGGTGAATGGGAAGAGTATATTTCAATTATATGGTGATGCATAATTTAAAAGATCTCTGGGCTCCCAAAGATTGGAATGTTTCTTGAAGTTCATTGCTAACTGCAGACTCGGGTGTCTCCCTAATCCTATTTCTCCCAAAATGTTATAACTTTATCGACTATTATAGTTATTCCAATCATTTAACAACT
>LS990923.1:31798773-31813773 GCA_900464855.2 Musa schizocarpa
GCAGCAGCCAGCCATGCAGAGCCACCGCATTACGGCCACCCCAATGCCTTTGATCCGATGAGGCGCAGCAATGACGGAGCCGTCACTGCAGGATTCGACGAGAGGTACGTTGTATGGTAGGTCGATGGATGCACATGTTGTTGCCGCTGCAGGCACAAGCACCAACCAATGTGCCAATGGCTCCGGCCCGCCAATCGCGACTGACGAAATGACAATCACGCGACATCATTACCCGCCAATGCCCTTGCTTTACCTCACCAGCCTCAGATCCAGCACCTGTTGGCTTTGGTTCCGACAATAGAATGAACCAGCCAGGGACGAGCTGCTCTCGCTGTCCGCTCCGCCGCCGCCACTTTCGCTTCAAGACAGCCAAAATGGCCAGTTTTGGCCCCGCCCTTTCTTGGCGCCAGTTTTGGGCAGTTCTTATATGCCTCGCTTAATCGACGGAGCAGAGCAAAACATCATTGAACGTAGCACCTGGAACCCTTCGGGTGGCACACGGGCTGGATGGGGTCATTCGCATTGAAGGAAAATAGGCTCTCGCCATTGTTGTCCTCCGGGCGCCGCCGCTTCATCAGCCAAAATGGCCAGTTTTGGCCTGTTTTGGGCAGTTTTGGCCAGTTTTTGCAGTTCTTGCGTGGTTAATGACGACATGAGCGAGCAAAACGGCAGCCATCTCAGCACTGAAACTCCCCGGTGGCACAGGAGCTGATGGGCGTTCAGATAGCAGGACGGTGTCGCCACTTGTTTCGCCGGATGTCCTCCTTGCCGTTCGCTCGCCGCTCAGCCAAAATGGCTGTTTTGGCCCGCTTTTGGGTCTGTTTCGCCAGTTTTGGGCAGTTCTTGCATTCATGGGCGAACGACGTGAGCGAGCAAAAACGCCAGCCATTCAGCACCCTGAACCCCCAGGTGGCACAGGGCTGGATGGGGCGTTCAGATAGCAGGGACGGTGTTGCCTCGCCACATTGTCCGCCGCCGCCGCTTTCAGCCAGCCAAAAATGGCCAGTTTTGGTCTGCTTTTGGCCGTTTTGCCAGTTTTTGGCAGTTCTTAGGTCGCGGCGAACGACGAGCAGAACAAAACGTCAGCCATCTCAGCACCCTGGAACCCCGGTGGCACAGGGGCTGATGGGGCGTTCAGATAGCAGCGGACGGTGTTGCGCCTTCCTCCGCTGTCCGCCACCACCGCCGGGATCAGCCAAAATGGCCAGTTTTGTCCGGTTTTTGGCCAGTTTTGGGCAGTTTTTAAGCAGTTCTTATGCGTCGCTAACAACGCGAGCTGAGCAAAACGCCAGCCATCTCAGCACCCTGAAACTTCGGTGGCACAGGGCTGGATGGGGCATTCAGATACCAGGGAAGGTGTTGCCTTTCGCCGCTTCAGTTGTCCGCCGCCGCCGCCGTCGCTAGGGACAAAAATGGCCAGTTTTGGCCAGTTTCTGGGCCGCTTTGGCCAGTTTTTGGCAGTTCTTATGTGCCGCCGCGCTTAACCACATGAGTCGGAGAAACGTCAGCCATCTCAGCAGCACCCTAGAACTCGGTGGCACAGGGCTGATGGGGAGTTCAGATAGCACGGACAGGCTGCCTCCGCCGCCATTGTCCACCGGGCCACTCGCCAGCCAAAATGGCCAGTTTTGGTCCTCCTTTTGGCCGTTTTGGCCAGTTTTGTGAAGTTCTTTGCGTCGCTTAACGACGCTGAGCTGAGCAAAACGCCAGCTATCTCAGCACCCTGAAACCCGGTGGTACAGGGCTGATGGGGCGTTCAGATAGCAGGACGGTGTTGCCTCTCGCCATTGTCTGTCCGTCCCACTCTTCGCCAGCCAAAATGGCCAGTTTTGGCCCGCTGCTTTTTGCCAGTTTATGGCCAGGCGTTCTTAAAGCTAACGACGACGTGAGCGAGCAAAACGCCAGCCATCTCAGCACCCTGAACCCCTCTGGTGGCACAGGGCTGATGGGGCGTTCAGATAGCAGGGACGGTGCTGCCTTCGCCGCCAGAGTGTCCGCCGTCGCCGGTTCAGAGCCAAAATGGCCAGTTTTGGCCCGCTTTTAGCTGTTTTGGCCAGTTTTTGGCAGTTCTTATGCGTCGCTGGGCATGACGATGATGATGACTAAAAAGTCAGCCATCTCAGCACCCTGAAACCTGAACTGGCACAGGGCTGGATGGGGCGTTCAGATAGCAGGGACGGTGTACTTCATTTTCATTGCCGCTGTCCACTGCTCGTCACACATTGCTCAGCCAAAAATGGCCAGTTTTGGCTGGTTTTGGGCGTTTTGGCCAGTTTTAAGCAGTTTTATGGCGCGAAACCACGACGAGATGAGCAAAACGTCAGCCATCACAGCACCTCGGTGGCACAGGGCTGATGGGGCGCTTTGATAGCAGGATGGATGTTGCCGCCGCTTTCGCCGTCCGCCGCCGTCATCGCCGCTTCAGCCAAAATGCCAGTTTTGGCCCGCTTTTTGGTCCGCTTTGGCCAGTTTTGGCAGTTCTTATGCGTCATGGGTGAACGACATGAGCGGAGCAAAACGCCAGCCATCTCAGCACCCTGGAACCCCGGTGGCACAGGGATGATGGGACGTTCAGATAGCAGGGACGGTGCTGCCTATCGCCGCCATTATTGTCCACAGCTCCGCCGCCGGCTTCCAGCCAAAATGGCCAGTTTTGGCCCATTTTCGGCCGTTTTGGCCAGTTTTTCGGCAGTTCTGCGTCGCTATTAACGACGGAGCGGAGAAAACGCCAGCCATCTCAGCACCCTGGAACCCCCGGGTGGCACAGGGCTGGATGGGGCGTTCAGATAGCAGGATCGGTGCTCGCCTCGCCGCTGTCCGCTGTCCACCGCCGCTTCTCAGCCAAAATGGCCAGTTTTGGTCCGCTTTTTACCGGTTTTGGCCAGTTTTAAGAGTTCTTTGCGTCGCGGCGAACGACATGAGCGAGCAAAACGCCAGCCATCTCAGCACCCCGAACCCCCGGTGGCACAGGGCTGATGGGCGTTCAGATAGCAGGGATCGGTGTTGCTCTCGCCGCCACTGTCCCACCGCCGTCGCCATCGTTCAGCCAGCCCAAAAATGGCCAGTTTTGGTCCTGTTTTGGGCAGTTTTGGCCAGTTTTTTGGCAGTTCTTATGTCCAGCTTAACGACATGAGCGAGCAAAAAGTCAGCCATCTGAGCACCCTGAAACCTTCCGGGTGGCACAGGGCGGGATGGGGCGTTCAGATAGCAGGGACGGTGTTGCTCGTCCACACTGTCCGCCGCGCCGCCACTTGCTCAGCCAAAATGGCCAGTTTTGGCCCGCTTTTTGGCCAGTTTTGGCCAGTTTTTGGGCAGTTCTTGCGCGTCACTGGCGAACGACGGAGCAGGAGAAAAACGTCAGCCATCTCAGCACCCTGAACCCGGTGGCACAGGGCTGGATGGGGCGTTCAGATAGCAGGGATGGTGTTGCCTCTCGCCATTCGCTGTCCCGTCCGCCAGTGCCCTCAGCCCAAAATGGCCAGTTTTGGCCTTTTTGGCCGCTTTGGCCTGTTTTGGCAGTTCTTATGTGTCGCATTTAATCCACGTGAGTGGAGCAAAACGTCAGCCATCTCAGCACCCTGAACCTCCGGTGGCACACAGGGCTGATGGGGCGTTCAGATAGCAGGATCGGTGCTGCCTCCGCCGCCATCCGCCGTCCGTCGCCGCCGCCGTCAGCCAGCCAAAAAATGGCCAGTTTTGGCCCGTTTTTTTTTTTTGGCCAGTTTTTTAAGCAGTTCTTGCGCGTCGCGCTTAACGACGTGAGCGGAGCAAAACGTCAGCCATCTCAGCACCCTGAACCCCCCCGGTGGCACAGGGGGCTGATGGGGCGTTCAGATAGCAGGATGGTGCTGCCTCCTCGCCGATCGCTGTCCGCCCGCCGCCGCTGCCGCCAGCCAAAATGGCCAGTTTTGGTCTGCTTTTTGGCCAGTTTTGGCCAGTTTTTAAGCAGTTCTTTTGCGTCACGGCGAACGACGGAGCGGAGCAAAACGTCAGCCATCTCAGCACCCTGAAATGCCCGGTGGCACAGGGCTGGATGGGGCGTTCAGATAGCAGGACGGTGTTGCCTCTCGCTTCGCCATTGTCCGCCGTCGCCGCCGCCACTTCAGCCAAAATGGCCAGTTTTGGTCTGCTTTTTGGCCAGTTTTGGCCAGTTTTTGGCAGTTCTTAAGGTCAGCAAGGCGAACGACGAGCGAGCAAAACGTCAGCCATCTCAGCACCCTGAACCCCGGGTGCGAGATAGGGGATCGTGCTGCCTGCGCCCCGCTGTCCGCTGGCCGCCGTTTCAGCCAAAATGGCCAGTTTTGGCCCGTTTTTTGGGCAATTTTGGCCAGTTTTTGGGCAGTTCTTGCGTCGCCGGCGAACGACGTGAGCGAGCAAAACGCCAGCCATCTCAGCACCCCCTGAACCCCCGGTGGCACAGGGCTGGATGGGGCGTTCAGATAGCAGGATCGGGTGTTGCCTGCGCCGCTGTCATTGTCCGCCGCCGCCGCCAAAGCCAAAATGCCAAAATGGCCAGTTTTGGTCTGCTTTTTGGGCCAGTTTTTGGCAGTTTTTTGGCGCGTCACGGCGAACGACGGAGCGAGCAAAACGTCAGCCATCTCAGCACCCTGAACCCCGGTGGCACAGGGCTGATGGGGCGTTCAGATAGCAGGATCGTGTTGCCTCCTCGCCGCTTTGCTGTCCGCCGCCCGCCGCCGCTTCAGCCAAAAAATGGCCAGTTTTGGTTTGTTTTTTGGCCAGTTTTTGCCAGTTTTTTGGGCAGTTCTTATGTAACGACGACGGAGCGGAGCAAAACGTCAGCCATCTCAGCACCCTGAAACCCCCGTGGCACAGGGCTGATGGGGCGTTCAGATAGCAGGGATGGGTGCTGCTGCCTCCCGCCGCCGCCGTCACGCCGCTCGCCAGCAGCCAAAAATGGCCAGTTTTGGCCTGCTTTTGGGCTTGTTTTGGCCAGTTTTTGGGCAGTTCTTTGCGTCATGGCGAACGACGTGAGCGGAGCAAAACGTCAGCCATCTCAGCACCCTGAACCCCGGGTGGCACAGGGCTGATGGGGCGTTCAGATAGCAGGATCGGTGTGTTGCCTTCGCTCGCCGTCCCGGCCGCTGTTCCGCCGCCAGCCAAAAAATGGCCAGTTTTGGCCCGTTTTTGGGCTGTTTTGGCCAGTTTTTGGCAGTTCTTTATGTTCGTCGCGTGGCTAACGACGGAGCGAGCAAAACGTCAGCCATCTCAGCACCCTGAACCCCCTGGTGGCACAGGGCTGATGGGGCGTTCAGATAGCAGGATCGGTGTTGCCTCTCGCCGCCGGCCCACCGCCGTCACGCCGTCGCCGCCGCCAGCCAAAATGGCCAGTTTTGGCCCGTTTTGGGCTGTTTTGGCCAGTTTTTGCAGTTCTTTCGCGTGTCGGGCGAACGACGTGAGCGGAGCAAAACGTCAGCCATCTCAGCACCCTGAACCCCCCGTGGCACAGGGCTGGATGGGGCGTTCAGATAGCAGGGATCTTGTGTTGCCTTCGCTTCGCTGTCCCGCCGCCGTCATTTCTTTTCAGCCAAAATGGCCAGTTTTGGTCTGTTTTTGGGCTGTTTTGGCTAGTTTTGGTAGTTCTTATGCGTCGCTGGCGAACGACGTGAGCGGAGCAAAAAACGTCAGCCATCTCAGCACCCTGAACCCCCGGGTGGCACAGGGCTGATGGGGCGTTCAGATAGCAGGGATCGGTGTTGCCTCTCGCTTCGCCGTTTGTCCGGTCCGCCGCACGCTGCCGCTCAGCCAAAATGGGTAGTTTTGGCCTGCTTTTGGGCCATTTTTGGCCAGTTTTTTGCAGTTCTTGCGTGTCGCTGGCGAACGACGAGCGGAGCAAAAACGTCAGCCATCTCAGCACCCTGAACCCCGGGGTGGCACAGGGCTGATGGGGCGTTCAGATAGCAGGGATCGGTGTTGCTGCCTCGCTTCGCCGCTGTCCGCCGCCGCCACTTGCCAGCCAAAATGGCCAGTTTTGGCCCGTTTTGGGCTGTTTTGGCCAGTTTTTGGCAGTTCTTGGTCGCTGCGAACGACGGAGCGGAGCAAAACGTCAGCCATCTCAGCACCCCTGAACCCCGGGTGGCACAGGGCTGATGGGGCGTTCAGATAGCAGGGACGGTGCTGCCTCTCGCCGCCATTGTCCGGCCGTCCCGCCGCCAGCTGTTTCAGCCAAAAAATGGCCAGTTTTGGCCTGTTTTGGGCTGTTTTGGCCAGTTTTTGGCAGTTCTTGCGCGTCGCCGGCGAACGACGTGAGCGGAGCAAAACGTCAGCCATCTCAGCACCCTGAACCCCCGGTGGCACAGGGCTGATGGGGCGTTCAGATAGCAGGGATCGGTGCTGCCTCTCGCTGTCCGGCTTGTCCGGTCCAAAACGCCGCCAGTTTTCAGCCAAAATGGCCAGTTTTGGGTCTGTTTTTGGCTGTTTTGGCCAGTTTTTGGCAGTTCTTTTGCGTCGCGGCGAACGACGTGAGCGGAGCAAAACGTCAGCCATCTCAGCACCCTGAAACCCGGTGGCACAGGGCTGGATGGGGCGTTCAGATAGCAGGATCGTGTTGCTGCTCCTCGCTTTGCTGTTCCCCGCCGCCGTCAGCCAGCCAAAAAAAAATGGCCAGTTTTGGCCTGTTTTTGGGCTGTTTTGGCCAGTTTTTGGCAGTTCTTTATGCGTTCTGCGCGTCGCGAACGACGTGAGCGGAGCAAAAACGTCAGCCATCTCAGCACCCTGAACCCGGGGGGCACAGGGCTGATGGGGCGTTCAGATAGCAGGGATCTGGTGTTGCCTCTCGCCGCCGCTGTCCGTCCGCCATTGCTGGCCTTCAAAAAAATGGCCAGTTTTGGGTCTGTTTTTGGGCTGTTTTGGCCAGTTTTGGGCAGTTCTTATGTGTCAGCGGGCGAAACGACGTGAGCGGAGCAAAACGTCAGCCATCTCAGCACCCTGAAACCCCCCGGGGCACAGGGCTGGATGGGGCGTTCAGATAGCAGGGATCGGTGTTGCCTCTCGCCATCCGTCCGCCGCCGCCGCCGCTGCTCAGCTTCAGCCAAAATGGCCAGTTTTGGCCCGTTTTTGGGCTGTTTTGGCCCAGTTTTTGGCAGTTCTTGCGCGTCGCGGCGAACGACGTGAGCGGAGCAAAACGTCAGCCATCTCAGCACCCTGAAACCCCGGTGGCACAGGGCTGGATGGGGCGTTCAGATAGCAGGATCGGTGTTGCCTCCTCGCTTCGCCGCTGTCCGCCGCCGCCGCCGCTTCAGCCAGCCAAAATGGCCAGTTTTGGCCCGTTTTTGGGCTGTTTTGGCCAGTTTTTTGGCAGTTCTTGCGCGTGTCATGGGCGAACGACGTGAGCGGAGCAAAAACGTCAGCCATCTCAGCACCCTGAACCCCCCGGGTGGCACAGGGCTGGATGGGGCGTTCAGATAGCAGGGATCGGTGTTGCCTCCGCTCCGCTGTCCCCCGCCGCCGCCGTCAGCCAGCCAAAAAATGGCCAGTTTTGGCCCGTTTTTGGGCTGTTTTGGCCAGTTTTTTTTTGGCAGTTCTTTGCGTCGCGGCGAACGACGTGAGCGGAGCAAAACGTCAGCCATCTCAGCACCCTGAACCCCCGGTGGCACAGGGCTGATGGGGCGTTCAGATAGCAGGGATCGGTGTTGCCTCTCGCTTCGCTGCTGTCCGTCCGCCGCCGTTCGCCAGCCAAAAATGGCCAGTTTTGGCCTGTTTTTGGGCTGTTTTGGCCAGTTTTTTGGCAGTTCTTGCGCGTCGCGGGCGAACGACGTGAGCGGAGCAAAACGTCAGCCATCTCAGCACCCTGAACCCCGGGTGGCACAGGGCTGATGGGGCGTTCAGATAGCAGGGATCGGTGTTGCCTCTCGCCGCTGTCCGTCCGTCGCCGCCGCTTCAGCCAGCCAAAAAAATGCCAGTTTTGGTCTGTTTTTGGGCTGTTTTGGCCAGTTTTTGGCAGTTCTTGCGTGTCGCGGCGAACGACGTGAGCGGAGCAAAACGTCAGCCATCTCAGCACCCTGAACCCCCGGTGGCACAGGGCTGGATGGGGCGTTCAGATAGCAGGGACGGTGTTGCCTCCTCCTTCGCCGCTGTCCGGTCCCACGCCATTGCCGCTCGCTCAGCCAAAATGGCCAGTTTTGGCCTGTTTTTGGGCTGTTTTGGCCAGTTTTTGGGCAGTTCTTGCGCGTCGTGGGGCGAACGACGTGAGCGAGCAAAAAAAACGTCAGCCATCTCAGCACCCTGAACCCCCCGGTGGCACAGGGCTGGATGGGGCGTTCAGATAGCAGGGATCGTGTTGCCTCTCGCTGTCGCCATTGTCCCGTCCCGCCGGCCGCTGGCCGCCAGCCAGCCAAAAATGGCCAGTTTTGGCCCGTTTTTGGGCTGTTTTGGCTAGTTTTTGGCAGTTCTTATGCGTCGCCGGGCGAACGACGTGAGCGGAGCAAAACGTCAGCCATCTCAGCACCCTGAACCCCCCGGTGGCACAGGGCTGGATGGGGCGTTCAGATAGCAGGGATCTGTGTTGCCTCTTCGCTTTCGCCATTGTCCGTCCTGCTGCGCCGCCGCTCAGCTTCAGCCAAAATGGCCAGTTTTGGCCCGTTTTGGGCTGTTTTGGCCAGTTTTGGCAGTTCTTTATGCGTCGCGGGCGAACGACGTGAGCGAGCAAAACGTCAGCCATCTCAGCACCCTGAAACCCCCGGTGGCACAGGGCTGATGGGGCGTTCAGATAGCAGGGATCGGTGTTGCCTCGCTTCACTTCGCTGTCCGCCGCCCGCCGCCGGGCCAGCTTCAGCCAAAATGGCCAGTTTTGGCCCGTTTTTGGGCTGTTTTGGCCAGTTTTTTGGCAGTTCTTGCGCGTCGTGGCGGCGAACGACGCGGAGCGGAGCAAAACGTCAGCCATCTCAGCACCCTGAAACCCCGGTGGCACAGGGCTGGATGGGGCGTTCAGATAGCAGGGATGGTGTTGCCTCGCCATTGTCCGTCCGGCCGCCGGCATTCGCCGCCAGCCAAAATGGCCAGTTTTGGCCTGTTTTTGGCTGTTTTGGCCAGTTTTTGGCAGTTCTTGCGTGTCGCGGCGAACGACGAGCGAGCGGAGCAAAACGTCAGCCATCTCAGCACCCTGAACCCCCGGGTGGCACAGGGCTGGATGGGGCGTTCAGATAGCAGGGACGGTGTTGCCTCTCGCCGCCATTGTCCGTCGCCGCCGCCGCCGCCAGCCAAAAATGGCCAGTTTTGGCCTGTTTTGGGCTGTTTTGGCCAGTTTTTGGCAGTTCTTGCGCGTCGCTGGGCGAACGACGGAGCGAGCAAAACGTCAGCCATCTCAGCACCCTGAACCCCACGGTGGCACAGGGCTGGATGGGGCGTTCAGATAGCAGGGATCTGTGCCTCTCGCCGCCGCCGTGTCCGTCCGCCGCCGCCGCCGCCGCTTCAGCCAAAATGGCCAGTTTTGGCCCGTTTTTGGGCTGTTTTGGCCAGTTTTTTTGGCAGTTCTTGTGTGTCGCGGCGAACGACGTGAGCGGAGCAAAACGTCAGCCATCTCAGCACCCTGAACCCCCCGGCACAGGGCTGGATGGGGCGTTCAGATAGCAGGGATTGTGTTGCCTCGCCGCCGCTGTCCGTCCGCCGCCGCCGCAGCCAGCCAAAATGGCCAGTTTTGGTCTGTTTTTGGGCTGTTTTGGCCAGTTTTTTGCAGTTCTTGCGTGTCGCGGCGAACGACGTGAGCGGAGCAAAACGTCAGCCATCTCAGCACCCTGAAACCCCGGTGGCACAGGGCTGGATGGGGCGTTCAGATAGCAGGGATGGTGTTGCCTCTCTCGCTTCGCCGCTTGTCCCCCGCCGCCCGCCGTTGGCCGCTTCAAAAATGGCCAGTTTTGGCCTGTTTTTGGGTTTTTGGCCAGTTTTTTTGCAGTTCTTTGCGCGTCGCGGCGAACGACGTGAGCGGAGAGCAAAACGCCAGCCATCTCAGCACCCTGAACCCCGGTGGCACAGGGCTGGATGGGGCGTTCAGATAGCAGGGATCGGTGTTGCCTCTCCTCGCCGCTGTCCGTCCGCCGTCGCCGCCATTCAGCCAAAATGGCCAGTTTTGGCCTGTTTTTGGGTTGTTTTGGCCAGTTTTTTGGCAGTTCTTGCGTGTCAGCGCGGCGAACGACGCGAGCGGAGCAAAAAAACGTCAGCCATCTCAGCACCCTGAACCCCCGGGTGGCACAGGGCTGATGGGGCGTTCAGATAGCAGGGATCTGTTGCCTCTCCGCTTTGTCGCTGTCCATTGTCCGCCGTCACTCGCTTCGCTCAGCCAAAATGGCCAGTTTTGGCCCGTTTTTTTGGGCTGTTTTGGCCAGTTTTTTGGCAGTTCTTATGCGTCGCGGGCGAACGACGTGAGCGGAGCAAAACGTCAGCCATCTCAGCACCCTGAACCCCCCGTGGCACAGGGCTGGATGGGGCGTTCAGATAGCAGGGATGGTGTTGCCTCTCGCTTCGCCGTCCCGGCCGCCGCCGCGCTTCAGCCAAAATGGCCAGTTTTGGCCCGTTTTTGGGCTGTTTTGGCCAGTTTTGGCAGTTCTTGCGTGTCAAGCGGCGAACGACGAGCGGAGCAAAACGTCAGCCATCTCAGCACCCTGAACCCCGGGTGGCACAGGGCTGGATGGGGCGTTCAGATAGCAGGGACGGTGTTGCCTCGCCGCCGCTGTCCGTCCGCCGCCCGGCCGGTCGCCAGCCAAAAATGGCCAGTTTTGGCCTGTTTTTGGGCTGTTTTGGCCAGTTTTTGGGGTAGTTCTTGCGCGTCGCGGCGAACGACGGAGCGAGCAAAAACGCCAGCCATCTCAGCACCCTGAACCCCGGGTGGCACAGGGCTGGATGGGGCGTTCAGATAGCAGGGATGGTGCTGCCTCCTCGCCGCCGTTGTCCGCCGCCGCCATTGCTTCGCTCAGCCAAAATGGCCAGTTTTGTCCGCTTTTTTGGGCAGTTTTGGCCAGTTTTTTAGCAGTTCTTGGCGTGTCGCAGGCGAAACGACGTGAGCGAGCAAAACGTCAGCCATCTCAGCACCCTGAACCCCCGGGTGGCACAGGGCTGGATGGGGCGTTCAGATAGCAGGGATCTGTGTTGCCTCTCGCTTCCACGCCGCTGTCCACCGCCGCCGCCGCCGCCAGCCAAAAAATGGCCAGTTTTGGCCCGCTTTTGGGCTGTTTTGGCCAGTTTTTGGGCAGTTCTTATGCGTCGCCGGCGAACCACGTGAGCGGAGCAAAACGTCAGCCATCTCAGCACCCTGAACCCCCCCGGCACACAGGCTGGATGGGGCGTTCAGATAGCAGGGATGGTGTTGCCTCCTTCACTTGCTGTCCGTCCGCCGCCGCTGCCAGCCAGCCAAAATGGCCAGTTTTGGGTCTGTTTTTGGCCAGTTTTGGCCAGTTTTTGGGCAGTTCTTGCGTGTCGCGGCGAACGACGTGAGCGGAGCAAAACGTCAGCCATCTCAGCACCCTGAAACCCCCCGGTGGCACAGGGCTGGATGGGGCGTTCAGATAGCAGGGATCGGTGTTGCCTCCGCCGCCGCTGTCCGTCCGCCGCCGTCCGCCGCCAGCGCTTCAGCAAAAATGGCCAGTTTTGGCCTGTTTTGGGCCGTTTTGGCCAGTTTTGGGCAGTTCTTGCGCACGCTGGCGAACGACGTGAGCGAGCAAAACGTCAGCCATCTCAGCACCCTGAACCCCGGTGGCACAGGGCTGATGGGGCGTTCAGATAGCAGGGACGGTGGATGCCTCTCGCCGGCCATTGTCCGTCCGCCGCCGCCGCTTCGCTTCAGCCAAAAAATGGCCAGTTTTGGCCCGTTTTTGGGCTGTTTTGGCCAGTTTTTTAGCAGTTCTTGCGCGTCGGCGAAACCACGAAGAGCGAGAGCAAAACGTCAGCCATCTCAGCACCCTGAACCCCGGTGGCACAGGGGCTGGATGGGGCGTTCGATATAGCAGGGACGGTGTTGCCTCTCTTCCGCTGCTGTCCGCCGTCCGCCGCCGCTTCAGCCAAAAATGGCCAGTTTTGGCCCGTTTTTGGGCTATTTTTGGCCAGTTTTTGGCAGTTCTTGCGCGTCGCGCTTAACGACGTGAGCGGAGCAAAAACGCCAGCCATCTCAGCACCCTGAACCCCCCGGTGGCACAGGGCTGGATGGGGCGTTCAGATAGCAGGGACGGTGTTGCCTGCTTCGCTCGCCACCCGCTGTCCGCCGTCCGCCACCAGCCAAAAATGGCCAGTTTTGCCAAAATTTTGGCCAGTTTTGGCCAGTTTTTGGCAGTTCTTGTGTGCCGCGGCGAACGACGTGAGCGAGCAAAACGTCAGCCATCTCAGCACCCTGAACCCCGGTGGCACAGGGCTGGATGGGGCGTTCAGATAGCAGGGACGGTGCTGCCTCGCCGCTGCTGTCCGCCGCCGCCGCCGCTCAGCCAAAAAAAATGGCCAGTTTTGGCCCGTTTTTGGGCTGTTTTGCCAGTTTTTGGCAGTTCTTGTGTGTCGCCGGGCGAACGACGCGAGCGAGCAAAACGTCAGCCATCTCAGCACCCTGAAACCCCCGGTGGCACAGGGCTGATGGGGCGTTCAGATAGCAGGGATGGTGCTGCCTCTCGCCATCGCTGTCCGCCGCCGCCAGCTGGCAGCCAAAATGGCCAGTTTTGGCCCGTTTTTTGGCCAGTTTTGGCCAGTTTTTTTAGCAGTTCTTGCGCGTCACGGCGAACGACGCGAGCGAGCAAAAAACGTCAGCCATCTCAGCACCCTGGAACCCCCTGGGTGGCACAGGGCTGGATGGGGCGTTCAGATAGCAGGGACGGTGTTGCCTCGCCGCCCGCTTGTCCGCCGCCGCCGCCCAGCCAGCCAAAATGGCCAGTTTTTGCCTGTTTCTGGCCAGTTTTTTGGCCAGTTTTTGGCAGTTCTTGCTTGCCGGGCGAAGACGGAGCGAGCAAAACCCCATCCAGATAGCAGGGATGGGCTGGATGGGGCTCGCTCGGGATCGCTTGCTCCGCTGGCTCGCCGCCGCCGTCCAGCCAAAAAAATGGCCAGTTTTGGCCCCTTTTTTGTCTAATTTTGGCTGTTTTTGGCAGTTCTTATGCGTCGCTGGCTAACGACGTGAGAGAGCAAAAAAACGCCAGCCATCTCAGCACCCTGAAACCCCGGTGGCACAGGGCTGGATGGGGCGTTCAGATAGCAGGGATCGGTGCTCTCTTCGCCTCGCTGTCCCCGCCGCGCCGCCTTCCCTCAGCCAAAAATGGCCAGTTTTGGCCTGTTTTGGGCTTTTTTGGCCAGTTTTTGGGCAGTTCTTGCATGCTGCTATGAACGACGGAGCTTGAGAAAACGCCAGCCAAAATGGCCAGTTTTATCTGTTTTTGTCCTGTTTATGGGCCCTTTTTCCTTCGATTGAAATCTTCTTCTTCCTTGTGTGGACAACAATGCGTTGCTCTGTACTTTCTTCGCGGCACGGCGGTGTCTTGTCGTCGATTGCCTTATTTGATCGGCCACTTGAGTCTTTGTTGCTCGTGGTTGGCGATGGGCTGTCCGGATGGGATGACTGTGTCGGCATGTGAGCGGTGATGGATTTGTATGCAGCGGTGGGCTCCCTGTTTTGTGCAGTTGACCACCGACGCTGTAAGTCTCTTCAATGGTACTCTGTTCGAATGGAGATGTGTGTGTTGCCTGTACAATCTACCTAGTTCCTTTGGAAATAGACATTGTTTACCTCGCTTATCCACTTCTCATGTCCCATACCTAATCAGGAGGTCGATGTCCGTGGCACCTTGTGTGTCCTCTAACGATGTCATGTCTCAGACCTCTCATCTCGAAAGTGGCTCCAGTGTTCACGCGGAGTGCTCTTGGATGCAGTGGATAAGAATGTACCATGGGTCTTTGACTCTGGCACATGATCGGTTGGCTTTCTTGGTCGCCTTTCGACGGATGATAGCCTTTCCATCATTGCCCCCCCCCTTTCCCTTGTGGTAATGGGTCGGCATGTTGGGCTTGGCGTCAGAGGACGTGGTACCTGGTTGATCCTGCCAGTAGTCATATGCTTGTCTCAAAGATTAAGCCATGCATGTGTAAGAATGAACTATTTCAGACTGTGAAACCGCGAATGGCTCATTAAATCAGATATAGTTTGTTTGATGGTACGCGCTACTACCGATAACCGTAGTAATTCTAGAGCTAATACGCGCAACAAACCCCACTTCCGAAGGGATGCATTTTTTAGATAAAAGGCTGACATGGGCTTTGCCCGCCGTTCGATGATTCATGATAACTCGACGGATCGCGACGTCGCCTCGTCGTCGGGCGGTAACGATCATTCAAATTTCTGCCCTATCAACTTTCGATGGTAGGATAGGGGCCTACCATGGTGGTGACGGGTGACGGAGAATTAGGGTTCGATTTCGAGAGGGAGCCCGAGAAACGGCTACCACATCCAAGGAAGGCAGCAGGCGCCAAAAATTACCCAATCCCGACAATGGGAGGTAGTGACAATAAATAACAATACCGGGCTCTTCGAAGTCCGGTAATTGAATGAGTACAATCTAAATCCCTTTAACGAGGATCCATTGAGGGCAAGTCCGGTGCCGCAGCCGGTAATTCCAGCTCCAATAGCGTATATTTAAGTTGTTGCAGTTAAAAAAGCTCAGAAGTTGACTTTGGGACGGGTGGTCGGTCCGCCGCATGGTGTGCACCGGTCGTCCCATCCTTCTTCTGTCGGCGATGATGCCTGGCCTTAACTGGCCGGGTCGTATCCGGCGCTGTTACTTTGAAGAAATTAGAGTGCTCAAAGCAAGCCCACGCCCGGATACATTAGCATGGGATAACATCACAGATTTCGGTCCTATTGTGTTGGCCTTCGATCGGAGTAATGATTAAGAGGGACAGTCGGGGCATTCGTATTTCATAGTCGAGGTGAAAATTTGGATTTATGAAAGACGAACCACCGCGAAAGCATTTGCCAAGGATGTTTTCATTAATCAAGAACGAAAGTTGGGGGCTCAAGACGATCGA
>LS990923.1:31818773-31838773 GCA_900464855.2 Musa schizocarpa
CTCGATGACAAACACAATCACGGCACATCATTACCCGCCTCAATGCCCTCGCTTGTTTCACCCGCCTTCGAAATCGCAGCTCAGATCTCAGCACCCTGTTGGCTTTGGGTTCAGACAATACAATGAACCCAGCCAGGAATGCCGCTGCCCTCGCTGTCCGCCCAGCCAAAATGGCCAGTTTTGGCCTCGCCACTGGATGGACAGCCAAAAATTCAAAGCCAGTTTTAACCCCGCCCTTTCTTGTCCGAGTTTTTGGAGTTCTTTTTGGTCGCTGTTTTGGCCAGACGGCAGCGAGCAAAACATCATTGAACGTAGCCATCCAGCACCCTGAACCCGGGTGGCACAGGGGGCTGGATGGGGCGTTCAGATTGCAGGGACGGTGCCTCCTTCCGCTGTTGTCCGCGCGCCGCCGCCAAAAAATGGCCAGTTTTGGCCTGTTTTTGGGCAGTTTTGGCCAGTTTTTAAGCAGTTCTTGCGCGTCAGCGCTTAACGACATGAGCGAGCAAAACGTCAGCCATCTCAGCACCCTGGAACCCCCCGGTAGCACAGAGCTGGATGGGGTTCAGATAGCAGGGACGGTGCCGCCTCGCCGCTGATGTCCCACCGCCGCTGCTGGCTTCAGCCCAAAATGGCTGTTTTGGCCCGTTTTTGGGCTGTTTTGGCCAGTTTTTGGCAGTTCTTATGCGTCAGGGCGAACGACGTGGAGCGAGCAAAAACGTCAGCCATCTCGCACACTGGAACCCGCCGGGTGGCACAGGGCTGGATGGGGCATTCAGATAGCAGGGATCGGTGCTGCCTCTCGCCGCCGCTGTCCGGCCGCCCACCGCCGCTTCGCCAGCCAAAATGGCCAGATTTGGCCCGCTTTGGCCAGTTTTGGCCAGTTTTTGGGCAGTTCTTGCGCGTCGGCGAACGACGTGAGCGGAGCAAAACGCCAGCCATCTCAGCACCCTGGAACCCCCGGTGGCATAGGGCTGGATGGGGCGTTCGATAGCAGGATGGTGTTGCCTCGCCGCCGCCGCTGTCCGCCGCCGCCGCCGCCAGCCAAAAAATGGCCAGTTTTGGCCTGCTTTTTTGGGCAGTTTTGGCCAGTTTTTTAAGCAGTTCTTGCGCGTCGCGGGCGAACGACGTGAGCGGAGCAAAACGTCAGCCATCTCAGCACCCTCGAACCCCCGGTGGCACAGGGCTGGATGGGGCGTTCAGATAGCAGGGACGGTGTTGCCTCTCGCCGTCATTGTCCCACCGCCGCCGCCAGCCTCAGCCAAAATGGCCAGTTTTGGCCCGTTTTTGGGCTGTTTTTGGCCAGTTTTGGGCAGTTCTTGCGTGTCGCTGGTGAACGACGTGAGCGAGCAAAAACGTCAGCCATCTCAGTACCTTGGAACCCCGGGTGGCACAGGGCTGATGGGGCGTTCAGATAACAGGGACGGTGCCTGCCGCTTCGCCATTGTCCTCCGCTCCGCTGCTCACTTCATTCAGCCAAAATGGCCAGTTTTGGCTCGTTTCTGGGCTGTTTTGGCCATTTTTTTGGGCAGTTCTAGGCGTCACGCGGAGAACGACGCGAGCGGAGCAAAACGCCAGCCATCTCAGCACCCTGGAAACCCCGGTGGCACAGGGCTGGATGGGGCGTTCAGATAGCAGGATGGTGCTGCCTCGGCGCCGCCGCTGTCCGTCCGCTCGCCGCCCGCCCGCTCAGCCAAAATGGCCAGTTTTGGCCCGTTTTTTTAGGCAGTTTTGGCCAGTTTTTGGCAGTTCTTGCGTGCCGGCGAACGACGTGAGCGGAGTAAAACGCCTGCCATCTCAGCACCCTCGAACCCCGGGTGGCACAGGGCTGCATGGGGCGTTCAGATAGCAGGGACGGTTCTGCCCTCGCCGCCCGCTGTCCACCGCCGCCCATTTCCGCCAGCCAAAATGGCCAGTTTTGGCCCGTTTCTGGCCAGTTTTGGCCTTTTTTGGGCTGTTTTGGCCAGTTTTTGGGCAGTTCTTGCGTGCTGTGGCGAACGACGTGAGCGAAGCAAAACGTCAGCCAATAATTGCCAGTTTTGGTCTGTTTTTGTCCTGTTTATGGGCTGTTTTTCCTTCGATTGAAATCTTCTTCTTCCTTGTGTGGACAACAATGCGTAGCTCTGTTTGATCGGCCACTTGAGTCTTTGTTGCTCGTGGTTGGCGATGGGCTGTCCGATGGGATGACTGTTTCGGCATGTGAGCGGTGATGGATTTGGCCAGTTTTTGGGCAGTTCTTGCGTGCTGTGGCGAACGACGTGAGCGAAGCAAAACGTCAGCCAATAATTGCCAGTTTTGGTCTGTTTTTGTCCTGTTTATGGGCTGTTTTTCCTTCGATTGAAATCTTCTTCTTCCTTGTGTGGACAACAATGCGTAGCTCTGTTTGATCGGCCACTTGAGTCTTTGTTGCTCGTGGTTGGCGATGGGCTGTCCGATGGGATGACTGTTTCGGCATGTGAGCGGTGATGGATTTGTATGTCGTGGTGGGCTCCCTGTTTTGAGCAGTCGACCACTGACGTTGCAAGTCTCTTCAATGGTACTCTGTTCGAACGGAGATGTGTGTGTTGCTTGTACAATCTACCTAGTTCCTTTGGAAATAGACATTGTTTACTTCGCTTATCCACTTCTCATGTCCTATACGAATGAGGAGTGTCGATGTCCGTGCACCTTGTGTGTCCTCGAACGATGTCATGTCTCAGACCTCTCGTCTCGAGTGGCTCCAGTGTTCACGTGAGTGCTCTTGGATGCAGTGGATAAGAATGTACCATGGGTCTTTGGACTCTTGGCACATGATCGGTTGGCTTTCTTGGTCGCCCTTCGACGGATGACAGCCTTTCCCATCATTGCCCCCTTTCCCTTGGGTAATGGGTCGGCATGTTGGGCTTGGCGCCAGAGAGGACGTGCTACCTGGTTGATCCAGCCTTTAGTCATATGCTTGTCTCAAAGATTAAGCCATGCATGTGTAAGTATGAACTATTTCAGACTGTGAAACTGCGAATGGCTCATTAAATCAGTTATAGTTTGTTTGATGGTACGCGTGCTACCGGATAACCGTAAATTCTAGAGCTAATACGCGCAACAAACCCCGACTTCCCAAAGGGTTGCATTTATTAGATAAAAGGCTGACGGGCTTTGCCCGCTGTCCGATGATTCATGATAACTTCGACGGATCGCACGGCCCTCGCGCCGGGCGACGATCATTCAAATTTCTGCCCTATCAACTTTCGATGGTAGGATAGGGGCCTACCATGGTGGTGACGGTGACGGAGAATTAGGGTTCGATTCGAGAGGGAGCCTCGAGAAACGGCTACCACATCCAAGGAAGGCAGCAGCGCAAGAAATTACCCAAACCCGACACGGGAGGTAGTGACAATAAATAACAATACCAGGCTCTTTTCGAGTCTGGTAATTGAATGAGTACAATCTAAATCCCTTAATGAGGATCCATTGAGGGCAAGTCCGGTGCCAGCAGCCGCGGTAATTCCAGCTCCAATAGCGATATTTAGGTTGTTGCAGTTAAAAAGCTCGAAGTTGGACTTTGGGACGGGTCGGTCGGTCCGCCGCGGTGTGCAATCGGTCGTCCCATCCTTCTGTCGGCGATGCGTGCCGGCCTTAACTGGCGGGGTCGTGCCTCCCAAGCTGTTATTTTGAAGAAATTAGAGTGCTCAAAGCAAGCCCACGCCTGGATACATTAGCATGGGATAACATCACGGATTTCGGTCCTATTGTGTTGGCCTTCGGATCGGAGTAATGATTAAGAGGGACAAATGGGGGCATTCAGATTTCATAGTCAAGGTGAAATTCTTGGATTTATGAAAGACGAACCACCGCGAAAAGCATTTGCCAAGGATGTTTTCATTAATCAAGAACGAAAGTTGGGGCTCGGTTGGATCGATACCGCCCTAGTCTCAACCATAAACGATGCCGACCAGGGATCGGCGGATGTTGTTTTAGACTCGCCGCACCTTTGTGAAAATCAAAGTCTTTGGGTTCCGGGGAGGTATGGTCGCAAGGGCTGAAACTTAAAGGAATTGACGGAAGAGCACCACCAGAGTGGAGCCTCGCGGCTTAATTTGACTCAACACGGGAAACTTACCAGGTCCAGACATAGCAAGGATTGACAAACTGAGAGCTCTTTTCTTGATTCTATTGGTGGTGGTGCATGGCCGTTCTTAGTTGGTGGAGCCGATTTGTTTGGTTAATTCGATAACGAACGAGACCTCAGCCTGCTAACTAGCTACGCGAGGCATCCCTCCGCCAGCTTCTTAGAGGGACTATGGCCGCTTAGGCCACGGAAGTTTGAGGCAATAACAGGTCTGTGATGCCCTTAGATGTTCTGGGTCGCACGCCGCTACACTGATGTATTCAACGAAGTCTATAGCCTTGGCCGACAGGCCCGGTAATCTTTGAAAATTTCATCGTGATGGGGATAGATAATTGCAATTTTTGGTCTTCAACGAGGAATTTTAGTAAGCGCCGAAATCAGCTCATGCTGACTATGTCCCTGCCCTTTGTACACACCGCCCGTCGCTCCTACCCATTGAATGATCCGGTGAAGTGTTCGATCGAGGCGACGGGGCGGTTCGCCGCCCGCGACGTCGCGAGAAGTCCACTGAACCTTATCATTTAGAGGAAGGAGAAGTCGAATAAGGTTTCCGTGGTAAACCTGCGGAAGGATCATTGTCGAGACCCACCGACGAGGGACGACCGTGAATGCGTCAATGATTGCTCGCCGGGTTCGTCCCCGACAACACGCTGAATGTCGGCCCGCCTCGAAGGGACGACCGAGGGGATGAACTACCAACCCCGGCGCGATAGTGCCAAGGAACACGAACATCGAAGTCGGAGGGCCTCGCTGCATGCAGTAGGCTACAATTCCGACGGTGACCCCATTGACGACTCGGCAACGGATATCTCGGCTCGTGATCGATGAAGAACGAAGCAAATGCGATACCTGGTGTGAATTGCAGAATCCCGTGAACCATCGAAGTCTTTGAACGCAAAGTTGTTGCCCGAGGCCATCCCGCTAAGGGCACGCCTGCCAAGGCCACGCTTTCGCGCCGTCGTTGCTCCTCGGGGACGGGGCGAACGCGGAGGATGGCGCCCCGTGCCGGAAGGTGCGGTTGGCCGAAGAGCGGGCCGTCGATGGTTGTCCAACACGACGCGTGGTGGATGCCTTGTGCGAGCCGTATCCAAGTGCGGCAGCAGCGCTCAACAATGCAGGAGCCACCGCACGTGGCGACCGAGTGCCTTTGATTCGAAGAGGTGCTAGCAATGACGGAGCGGTCACTGCAGGATTCGACGAGGCACAGGCGATGCAGGTCGATGGATGCACATGTCGTTGCCGCTGTGCAGGCACAAGCACCAAACAATGTGCCAATGGCCCGTCGGCAGAATCGCACTCGATGACAATGACAATCATGGCACATCATTACACGCCTCAATGCCCTCGCTTGCTTCACCCGCCTCGCAGCGCAGCTCAGATCTCAGAACCCTGTTGGCTTTGGGTTCAGACAATACAATGAACCCAGCCAGGGATGCCTGCTGCCTGTCAGCCCCGCCGTCCGCCCCGCCTCGCTTCGCTCAGCCAAAAAATGGCCAGTTTTGGCCCCGCCCCTTCTTTGCGCCAGTTTTTGGGCAGTTCTTACGCGTCGCGCGAACGACGTGAGCGGAACAAAACATCATTGAACGTAAGCACCCTGGAACCCCGGTGGCACAGGGGCTGGATGGGTCATTCAGATTGCAGGGATCTGTGTTGCCTTCCGCCGTCGGCTGTCCGCCGTCCGGCCATCGCCGCTCAGCCAAAATGGCCAGTTTTGGCCCGTTTTTGGCAGTTTTGGCCAGTTTTGGGCAGTTCTTGCGCGTCGCCGCGAACGAAGTGAGCGGAGCAAAACGTCAGCCATCTCAGCACCCTGAAACCCCGGTGGCACAGAGCTGGATGGGGCGATCGATAGCAGGGATCGTGCAGCCTCCTCGCTTCGCCGATGTCCTCCGCCGGCTGCTGCTTTTCGCTCAGCCAAAATGGCTAGTTTTGGCCCGTTTCTGGGCTGTTTTTCGCCAGTTTTTGGGCAGTTCTTGCGTCGCTGGCGAACGACGTGAGCGAGCAAAACGTTAGCCATCTCAGCACCCTGAACCCCGGTGGCACACAGGGCTGGATGGGGCGTTCAGATAGCAGGGACGGTGCTGCATCTCGCCGCCGCTGTCCGCCGTCGCCGGCTGGGCTGCCAGCTCAGCCAAAATGGCCAGTTTTGGCCCGCTTTTGGCTGTTTTGGCCAGTTTTTGGGCAGTTCTTGCGTGCGGGCGAACGACGCGAGCGGAGCAAAACGTCAGCCATCTCAGCACCCTGAAACCCCGGGTGGCACAGGGCAGGTTGGGGCATTCAGATTGCAGGGACGGTGTTACCTCTCCGCTTCGCTCGCTGTCCGCCGCCGCCGCCAGCCAGCCAAAATGGCCAGTTTTGGCTCTTTTTTGGGCCGTTTTGGCCAGTTTTTGTGCAGTTCTTGCGTGCGTCGCGGGCTTAACGACATGAGCGGAGCAAAACGTCAGCCATCTCAGCACCCTGGAACCCCCCCTGGTGGCACAGGGCTGGATGGGGCGTTCAGATAGTAGGGACGGTGATGCCTCTCGCCGCTGCTGTCCACGCCGCCGCCGCCAGCCAAAAAATGGCCAGTTTTGGCCCGTTTTTGGCCAGTTTTAGCCAGTTTTGGGCAGTTCTTGCGTGTCGCGGCGAAACGACGTGAGCGGAGCAAAAACGTCAGCCATCTCAGCACCCTGAAACCCCGGTGGCACAGAGCTGGATGGGGCGTTCAGATAGCAGGGATTTGTGCTGCCTGCTTCGCTCGCTGTTGCCGCCGCCGCCGCTCAGCCAAAAAAATGGCCAGTTTTGGCCCGTTTTTGGGTTTTTGGCCAGTTTTTGGGCAATTCTTGCGTCGCGGGCGAACGATATGAGCGAGAGAAAACGTCAGCCATCTCAGCACCCTGAACCCCCGGTGGCACAGGGCTGGATGGGGCGTTCAGATATCAGGGATCGGTGCTGCCTCTCGCCGCTGTCCACCGTCCGCCGCCGCTTCAGCCAAAAAATGGGTAGTTTTGGCCCGCTTTTGGGCTGTTTTGGCCAGTTTTGGGCAGTTCTTGCGCGTCGTCGGCGGAACGACGTGAGCGAGTAAAACGCCAGCCATCTCAGCACCCTGGAACCCCCGGTGGCACAGGGCTGGATGGGGCGTTCAGATAGCAGGATGGTGCTGCCTCTAGCTTCGCTGTCCGCGGCCGCCGCCGCCGCTTCAGCCAAAATGGCCAGTTTTGGCCCGCTTTGGGCTGTTTTGGCCAGTTTTGGGCAGTTCTTGCGTGCCTCGGCGAACCACGTGAGCGGAGCAAAACGTCAGCCATCTCAGCACCCTCGAACCCCGGTGGCACAGGGCTGATGGGGCGTTCAGATAGCAGGGACGGTGCTGCCTCTCGCCGCCGCTGTCCGCCGCCGCCGCCGCCGCTCAGCCTAAATTGGCCAGTTTTGGCCCGTTTTTATGGGCCGTTTTGGCCAGTTTTTGGGCAGTTCTTGCGTTCCGGCGAACGACGGGAGCGAGCAAAACGTCAGCCATCTCAGCACCCTCGAATCCCCGGGTGGCACAGGGGCTGGATGGGGCGTTCAGATAGCAGGATGGTGCTGCCTCTCGCCATTTCGCTGTCCGCCGCCGCCGCCGCCGTCGCTCTGCCTAAAATGGCCAGTTTTGGCCCGTTTTAGCCAGTTTTGGCCAGTTTTGGTAAGTTCTTGCGTGCCGCGGCAACGACGTGAGCGGAGCAAAACGTCAGCCATCTCAGCACCCTCGAACCCCGGTGGCACAGGGCTGGATGGGGCGTTCAGATAGCAGGGACGGTGTTGCCTGTCGCCGCTGCTGTATTCCGCCGCTGCTCACCGCTTAGCGAAAAAATGGGTAGTTTTTGGCCCGTTTTTGGCCAGTTTTTGGCCAGTTTTTGCGTGCTTCTTGTGGCGAACCACGTGAGCGGAGCAAAAACGTCAGCCATCTCAGCACCCTCGAACCCCGGGTGGCACAGGGCTGGATGGGGCGTTCAGATAGCAGGGATTTGTGCTGCCTCTCGCCGCCGCTGTCCGCCGTTCGCCGCCGCTCGCTCAGCCTAAAATGGCCAGTTTTGGCCCGTTTTTGGGCCGTTTTGGCCAGTTTTTGGCAGTTCTTGTGTGCCGGCGAACGACGTGAGCGGAGTAAAACGTCAGCCATCTCAGCACCCTGGAACCCCCCCCGGTGGCACAGGGCTGGATGGGGCATTCATATAGCAGGGGCGGTGCTGCCTCTCGCCGCTGCTGTCCCTCCGGCTGCTGCTCGCCGCTCAGCCAAAAAAATGGGTAGTTTCGCCCGCTTTCTGGGCTGTTTCGGCCAGTTTTGGGCAGTTCTTGCGTGCCGCGGCGAACGACGTGAGCGGAGCAAAACGTCAGCCATCTCAGCACCCTGGAACCCCCAGGTGGCACAGGGCTGGATGGGGCGTTCAGATAGCAGGGATGGTGCTGTCTCTAGCTTTCGGCTGTCCGCCGCTGTTGCCGCTTCGCTCAAAAAATGGCCAGTTTTGGCCCTTTTGGCCAGTTTTGGCCAAGTTTTTTGGACAGTTCTTGCGTGCAAGGCGGGAACTACATGAGCGAGCAAAACGTCAGCCATCTCAGCACCCTCGAACCCCCGGGGTGGGTCACACAGGGCTGGATGGGGCGTTCGTATAGCAGGGACGGTGCTGCCTCTCGCTTCGCTCGCTGTATTCCGCTCGCTGCTCACTCGCTCAGCGAAAAATGGGTAGTTTTGGCCCGTTTTTGGCCAGTTTTTGCGTGCTGCGGCGAACTACGTGAGCGGAGCAAAACGTCAGCCATCTCAGCACCCTCGAACCCCCCGGGTGGCACAGGGCTGGATGGGGCGTTCGTATAGCAGGGACGGTGCTGCCTCTCGCTTCGCTCGCTGTCCGCCGCTCGCCGCTCGCTCGCTCAGCCTAAAATGGCCAGTTTTGGCCCGTTTTTGGGCTGTTTCGGCCAGTTTTGGGCAGTTCTTGCGTGCGCTGGCGAACGACGTGAGCGAGCAAACGTCAGCCATCTCAGCACCCTGAACCCCCGGGTGGCACAGGGCTGGATGGGGCATTCATATAGCAGGGACGGTGCTGCCTCTTGCTTCGCTGTCCTCCTGTCCTCCGTTAAGCTGCTCGCTTAGCCAAAAATGGGTAGTTTTGGCCCGTTTTTGGGCTGTTTTGCCAGTTTTTTGGCAGTTCTTGCGTGCGCGGCGAACCACGTGAGCGAGCAAAACGTCAGCCATCTCAGCACCCTGGAACCCCCAGGTGGCACAGGGGTTGGATGGGGCGTTCAGATAGCAGGGATGGTGCTGTCTCTAGCTTCCTTATTGTTCCGCCGCTCAGCCAAAAATGGCCAGTTTTGGCCTTTTTGGCCAGTTTTGGCCAGTTTTGGACAGTTCTTTGCGTGCGCGAACCACGTGAGCGAGCAAAACGTAAGCCATCTCAGCACCCTCGAACCCCGGGTGGCACAGGGCTGGATGGGGCGTTCGATAGCAGGGACGGTACTGCCTCTAGCTTCCCGCTGTCCGCCGCTCAACGCCGCCGCTCAGCCTAAAATGGCCAGTTTTGGCCCGTTTTGGGCCGTTTTGGCCAGTTTTTTGGCAGTTCTTGCGTGCGCTGGGCGAACGACGTGAGCGGAGCAAAACGTCAGCCATCTCAGCACCCTGGAACCCCGGGTGGCACAGGGCTGGATGGGTCGTTCAGATAGCAGGGATGGTGCTGCCTCTCGCTTTTCGCTGTCCGCCGCCGCCGCTGCTCGCTCAGCCTAAAATGGCCAGTTTTGGCTGTTTTTTAGCCAGTTTTGGCCAGTTTTTTTTGGCAGTTCTTGCGTGCCGCAAGGCGAACGACGCGAGCGAGCAAAACGTCGACATCTCAGCACCCTCGAACCCTCCGGGGTGGCATAGGGCTGGATGGGGCGTTCCTATAGCAGGGACGGTGCTGCCTCCCCGGCCATTTTGTCCCGGCGCTCCTGGCTTCGCTCGCTCAGCCAAAATGGGTAGTTTTGGCCCGCTTTCTGGTCTGTTTCGCTGGTTTTTTGGGCAGTTCTTGTGTCGCGGGCGTGGCGACGACGAAGCGAGCAAAACGTCAGCCATCTCAGCACCCTGGAACCCCGGGTGGCACAGGGGGCTGGATGGGGCGTTCGATAGCAGGGATGGTGCTGCCTCTGCCGCTGTGCTGTCCGCCTGTCCGCCGCTTGCTCAGCCAAAAATGGCCAATTTTGGCCCGCTTTTGGCCAGTTTTGGCCAGTTTTTGGGCAGTTCTTGCGTGCCATGGGCGAACTACGTGAGCGGAGCAAAACGTCAGCCATCTCAGCACCCTCGAACCCCGGGTGGCACAGGGCTGGATGGGGCGTTCAGATAGCAGGGACGGTGCTGCCTCTCGCCGCCGCTCGTTATCCGCCGGCCGCCGCTCACTCGCTCAGCCTAAAATGGCCGATTTTGGCCCGTTTTTGGGCTGTTTTGGCCAGTTTTTGGGCAGTTCATGTGTGCCGCGGCGAACGACGTGAGCGGAGCAAAACGTCAGCCATCTCAGCACCCTGGAACCCCCCAGGTTGTCACGACCTTAGCTGGAATTGCCTAAGGCGTGAGGCACCCTTGCGGCCAACGACGCGAACTTAGCTTGTGTTGCCTAAGTCGCGAGTCACCCTTGGGGCAAAGACGCGAACTTAGCTTGCGTTGCCTAAGTCGCGCTTCGCCCTTGCGATCTTGCTCCGCAAGGATCAGCCCACTTTGTAACCTCTCGCAGGTCCCTAAGGACCTGTAAAAGAGAAAGAAGTTAGTTCGAAAGAACGAGCAACGGACAAGTCCCGAAGTCTCGCGAAAAGGGAAGCTTTACAAGCAATTCGTCGAACACCTTGTGTGCACAAGAGAAAAGAGGGGAGAGGGAGGAAAAACAAGGCTTTCAGGATGAACGAACAGCTGCAAGCCCACAAACAGCCGCTCACCTGGTCCCGGGCGCAAAACCAAGTTCCCAGTAAAGGTCACGTGCGCGAACTTATGAAAAGAGTGTTCAACGCCCGTATATAACCGAAGCCCCATCCAGCCATGTGCCACCCGGGGTTCCTGGGGTCTGAGCTGGCTGACGTTTTGTGAGCGAGGCAGTTCTCTGCTCACCTCCGCGGCACGCCAAAACGAGGCTGATTTGGGCTGTTTTGGGGCTGTTTTGCTCGGTTCGGTGAGCGGTCGCTTTACAACGCTGCAGCTTGTTCGAACTTACATATTTACAAACAAAATGACCCAAAACTAAGAGAAAACATGCTGCCAAGCAGCTGTACATGCAGGTGAAAAGCGACGAACGGTTCGTTGAACAGAGTTGTTGTGGGTGCGCCGACGACCGTTCGTGACATTCTCCCCACTTAAACCGTCGACGCCCTCGCCGACGCCTGATGGTAGTTGTTGATGACTTCTTCTTCATGTCGCAGGGCATCTTCGCTCCCAACCGCTTCAGTTTGGGGAAGCTTCGCCACTTCACCAAGTACTCTATTGCGTTTCGGCTCATTGGTAGCTTTTTTTTACGATCCGCCGAATGGTTTCCACTCTTCGTGGAGGCTGTGATGGGAGGTAGCCGAGTTGGAACACTTCGAGAAGCATCTTGCGGATCCGAATGGTAGGCCTTCGTGTTGTTTGGCGTGAAGAACGTTGAAATTTTGAACCACGCCGGCAGCTGCAACTTGTAGGAAACATTGCCTACTCGCTAATAATTGGGAAGGGTCCTTCATACTTACGCACCAATCCTTTGTGAACTCTGTTCCCCAAGAATTGGGTGATGCTTGGTTGGAGCTTTACCAACACCAAATCGCCAACTTTGAACTCTTGTGGTCGCCTTCCCAAGTCTGCCCACTTCTTCATCCGTTTTGCCGCCTTCTCCAAGTAAGCTCACAATAATATCGGCATTTCATGCCACTCCTTTGCCGAAATGATAGGTCGATGGACTACTCCCAAAGATACCCAATTGCCATAGTGTGTGGAGTCGACGGTTGTTGTCCTGTGATAATTTCGAAGGGGCTCTTGTTGGATGCAGAGCTCACTGCAAGTTGTAGGAGAATTGGGCGTGTCCAACAGCTTCACCCAATCTCGTTGATTGGCACTCACGTAGTGCCGAGATACTGCTCCCAAGAGCGAATTTATTCTTTCAGTCGACCATCCGTCTGGGGTGTAGGCTTGTAGAGAAGTATAACTTTGACCCCAACAATTTGAATAGCTCGGGTCCGAATCGTCCCAAGAACCCGAAAGGTCTCGATCACTAATGATATTGTGTGGGACTCCCCAATACTTCACTACGCCCTTCATCATCGGTCCCGCCTCTTCAAATTTGAACGATTGTAGGGGAGCAACAATGAAAGTTGCATACTTTGAAAACCGATCGACCACCACCAGTATCGATCCAAGTCCCCCTAGGTGGCAAGCTTGATATGAAGTCTAAGAAATGCTCTCCCATGGCCTTTTCTGCATACGGGCAACCGGCTCCAAGAGTCCCACCGGCTTCACCGCTCCACCTTGTCTTGTTGGCAAGTAAGGCATGTTCAACATACTCCTCCACATCAATCCCCATCTTTGGCCGGGTAGAAGGCCCTCTCCACGACGAGCCAACGTTACAGGAATGCCCCGGTGTCCAGCCCAAAGGGAATCGTGACACTCTTTTTTAAGAGTTCACGCCTTAAATTGTCCACTCGAGGAACATAGACCCTATTCCTTTTCGTGTGAACAAGTCCCTCCCGGACCCAAAACCGTCGTGCCTTTTGCCTTTTTTTGATGAGTCAGATCGGGAACCGCGCACGGGGATCACTATACAGTCCATCCTTGATTCGGGAAAGGAAGTTGGAGTGCAACCGACTTGTTGGCCTCGCCCTCGGTTGTGCAGCATTCACGCATTCCACCTTCCACCACGACCAAGATTGGCCACGGCGTTCGCCTTCCCGTGCTTGTACTCCATCGCCATATCAAATTCAGCCAGAAGTCCCGCCACCGTGCCCTTTGGGGAGAGCTTCTTCGAAGTTTGAAATAGCTCGTACGATGTTGTGTCTGTCCTCAGCACAAATCGCGACCGAGGAGGTAGTGTCGCCAAACTTCCATGACATGGGATCACCGGCTGCCATTTCTTTCTCGTGCATGGATACCGCCTTCGGTCTCGTTGAGTTTATGCGGCTCTCGTGAGGCCACCGGATGACCTTCCCGCATGAGTACTCCCCAATAGCGAAGTCCCAAGCATCTGTATGGACTTCAAAGGGCTCTCCATAGTTTGGCAATTTGAGCACTTTGGTTCTTCTAGAACAAAGCAACCTTCGGATCCTGGAATGCCATATCACATTTGTCCGACCACTTCCAAGGCTGCTCCTTCTTCAGCAACTCCGTCGGTGGGGTTGCCCGCTCAATATCCCGCAATGAAGCGTCGATAGTAATTGAAAACCAAGGAAGGATCTCAACTCGGCACCTTCTTTGAGTTAAGCCATTCATAAATCCGCTTGCACCTTCGACTTATCCATCCGAATGGAGCCATCACCCCATTCGATGCCCCAAGAATAGAATCTCAGTTTGAGCAAAGTAGCATTTCTCCCTTTTTACGAACAAAAGTGTTCTCCCCGAGAACTTTGAAAATGGTTCGCGGTGCTTGACGTGCTCCTCGAAGCGTTTGGGCTGTAGACGACGATATCGTCCAAATAGACGACCACGAACTTATCCAAATACTCCTTGAATAGCTGGTTCATGAGAGTGCAGAATGTGGCGGAGCAATGGTTAAGCCGAAAGGCATCACCAAGAACTCAAACGCTCCATACCGGTCACCGTGGTAGTCTTTGCTTCATGCCGCCAAAGAATGCGCACCAATACCCCAAGGTCGAGTTTTTGAGAAATACTTTGCCTTACCCAATTGATCGAACAAGTCCGCAATGAGCGGGATGGGATACTTGTTCTTCACCGTTACTTTGTTAAGGGCTCGATAGTCGACGATAACCGAGGCTCCATCTTTGTTTCTTTTGGAAGAGAACCGAGCTCCGAAAGGTGCTTTTGAGCTGCGGATGAGACCACCGCTTAGCAGTTCACCTAACTGCTTTCTGAGTTCTGCCAACTCGGTGGGGGCATGCGATAGGTGGTCTCGCCGAGGCTTCACTCTGGCTCCAGCTGATCTCGATCCACGCCTCTGCGTGGTGGAAGGGTCTTCGGCAACTCAGGTGGCATAACGCCTTTTGAACTCCTTCAGACGTTAGCCACCACAAAGCAGGTTCTTGAGTGGCCTCTTCATTGAGTGGCTCTAGCTTCATAGCAGCCACGAATGTCGGTTCGTCCTTTCGCACCCCTTTCTTCAATTGTAATGCCGAAATGTGTTGGGGCTCTTGGTTCCTCTCCCAGAGACGGAACCACGCAGGGTCATCGCCCCCCATCATACATAGGGAGTTCAAGAACGGCATCGGCACCAACTTCACAAGATGCATAAACTCCATTCCAAGAATCACTTGAAGTCATCTAGTGGCACGCCATCATGTTGGTGTTTCCGCTCAAGTCCCGATTTTGATAGGAACACCCTTCGCCAACCCGAGATTCGCCATTGGCCTCCGAGTTCACCGCCTTCATTCGGCTTGGGCTCTTCTCCAAGGTCAACCCAAAGTTGTGCTTCAGCGATCGGCTATAAAGTTGTGGGTAGCGCCAGATCCACCATTGCACGGGTCGTTAGGCCATTTAGCTTAATGTCCACATACATCAGCTCGCTGCTTCCTGCTTTTTGCCTTCGTCTTCATATTCTCCCCCCACTTGACCCCGCATAGCGTTCAACAATCGCATTGTTCCCATTCGGGTCCTTTTACTCCTCATCGTCGCTGCCGGATTCTGAACTGCTCGAACTAAGAGCAACAGCTTTGCCCTTGTCCGATCGGGGAGGGTGGATGGAAGCCGTCAAAGCGTTGAGTGCCTGCTTCTGTGGGCACTCCCTTACCATGTGCGGTCCTCCGCACAAGAAGCATCCTCCAGGTTTTGAGGCCTTGCCTTTTGGGTTCGGCCCTTTATGGGAGCTCTTCTTCTTTTGTTCACCTCCGAGCTCCTTCCCTCGAGAATGTTTTGGAGGGCGATTGCTTGAAGATTGTTTCCTTCTCGCTGGGTCTTCCGAGGAAACAAAGTCGGTGAGCCTTTCTGCAGCAGCGATTGCCCCGACTACATCGGTAACATTCCTTCGATTTAGCTCCTGCTGAGCCCATGGTTTCAAACCATCGAGGAAGCTGAACAACTTGTCCTTCTCGGACATGTCCTGTATGTCCAGCATTAGTGCAGAAAACTGTTTTACATAGTCTCGGATGGTGGTGCTTTGGCGGAGTTGTCTCAACTTCCTTCTTGCGACGAACTCTGTGTTCTCCGGAAGGAACTGGGTTCTCAACTCCCGCTTCAAGTCCTCCCATGTGTCGACTCGACACCCACCTTGTTGGATCTCTTCCCAAACAAGTTCGCCACCAAAGTTTCAGATCTCCGCCTCAGATACATCGTTGCTATAGAAACTTTGGTATCTTCAGAATCGGGTCTCAGTGGCTCGGAAGTATTGCTCCATGTCGAACAGAAAGTTCTCGAGCTCTTTGGCATCTCTAGCCCCTCCCAGATCCATGGGGCTCCGGTGCCCTCAAGTTTTTTGGCGATTACGCTGGTGTTGCCACCTCCCAGATTTAGCGTTCTAGTGAGCATAGCCACCTTTTGCCGTGAGTTCCGCAAATACAACATCCTCAGGTGTTGCACGGAGTCCTTGGTGTCATCGGGACGAGTCGGTCGACTAGGGCCCTCGACCTTGTCGATCCTGACTCCGCTTCCTCTTATGAGCTCTACCCCAACAAGTCTTTGTTGGCCATGGTAGAGTTCCTCCATGCTCGCTTCCGAACATCCAGGCGAAGTTTCGCCGTGGTGAGTCTCTCCTTGTGACTCCTTTTCCCAGTTAGCGCACCAGATTAAGCTTCCTCCGGCCATGGAGAGTTACCAACTTCTCGCTCATCCTGTTCGGCTGCCACGATCTTCTTGAGCAGCCCAACAGCATGAGAGCTGAGGTGTGCACATGCAGCCCACCTATGGCTGCTTGGGGCAAAGGTCCGGCTTGCCCGTCTTGTTTGATTCGCCACGATGCTTTGCCATGGCGGCTTCGTTGTTGTTCGCTGTTGTTCGATCAAGAGCTTGCCCGCTCGATACCACAATGTCACGACCTTAGCTGGAATTGCCTAAGGCGTGAGGCACCCCTTTGCGGCCAACGACGCCGAACTTAGCTTGTGTTGCCTAAAGTCGCGAGTCACCCTTGGGGCAAAGACGCTGAACTTAGCTTAGCGTTGCCTAAGTCGGCGCTTTTGCCCTTGATCTTGTTCCGCAAGGATCAGCCCACTTTGTAACCTCTCGCAGGTCCCCTAAGGACCTGTAAAGAGAGAAGTTAGTTCGAAAGAACGAGCAACGACAAGTCCCGAAGTCTCATGAAAAGGAAAGCTTTACAAGCAATTCGTCGAACACCTTGTGTGCACAAGAGAAAAGAGGGAGAGGAGGAAAACAAGGCTTTCAAGGATGAACGAACAGCTGCAAGCCCACAAACAGCCGCTAACCTGGTCCCAAGCGCAAAACCAAGTTCCCGTAAAGGTCACGTCGAACTTGAAAGAGTGTTCAACGCCCGGTATATAACCGAAGCCCCATCCAGCCATGTGCCACCCGGGGTTCCTGGGGTCTGAGCTGGCTGACGTTTTGTGAGCGGGAGGCAGTTCTCCGCTCACCTCCCGGCACACCGAAAAAACGAGGCTGATTTGGGCTGTTTTGGGGCTGTTTTGCTCGGTTCGGTGAGCGGTCGCTTTACAACGCTGCAGCTTGTTCGAACGCATTACATATTTACAAGCAAAATAACCCAAAACTAAGAGAAAACATGCTGCCAAGCAGCTGTACATGCAGGTGCGAGCGACGAACGGTTCGTTGAACAGAGTTGTTGTGGGTGCGCGACGACCGTTCGTGACAGGGTGGCACAGGGCTGGATGGGGCGTTCAGATAGCAGGGGACGGTGCTGCCTCTCCTTCGCTCGCTGTCCTCCCATCGCTGCTGCATCCTCCATTCGCTCAGCCAAAATGGCTAGTTTTGGCCGTTTCTGGGCTGTTTCGGCCAGTTTTTGGGCAGTTCTTGCGTGTCGCATAACAACGTGGAGCGAGCAAAACGTCAGCCATCTCAGCACCCTGGAACCCCGGGTGGCACAGGGCTGGATGGGGCGTTCAGATATAGCAGGGATAGTGCTGCCTCTCGCCGCTCGCTGTCCGCCCGCCGCTTTCCTTCCTTCGAGCCAAAAAATGGCTAGTTTTGGCCCATTTTAGCCAGTTTTGGCCAGTTTTTGGCAGTTCTTGCGTGTCAGCGGCGAACGACGTGAGCGAGCAAAACGTCAACCATCTCAGCCCCTCCCCCCCCAGGTGGCACAAGGCTGGATGGGGCGTTCAGATAGCAGGGACGGTGCTGCCTCGCCATTTCGCTGTCCGCCTTCGCCTTCAGCTCAGCCAAAAATGGCCAGTTTTGGCCCGTTTTGGCCAGTTTTGGCCAGTTTTTTTTGAGCAGTTCTTGCGTGCCACGGCGAACGACGTGAGCGGAGCATAACCCCATCCAGATAGCGGGACGGCGTTGTGCTGCCTCTGTTCGGCTAAGCTGTCCGCCATTTCTTCGCTCAGCCAAAAATGGCCAGTTTTGGCCCATTTTTGGCCAGTTTTTGGGCAGTTCTTGCGTGCCGCGGTGAACGACGTGAGCGGAGCAAAACGTCAGCCATCTCAGCACCCTGGAACCCCCTGGGTGGCACAGGGCTGGATGGGGCGTTCGTATAGCAGGGACGGTGCTGCTTCTCGCTTCGCTCGCTGTCCGCCGCTCGCCGCTCGTTCGCTCAGCCAAAAATCGTCTGTTTTGGCCTGTTTTTGGGCTGTTTTGGCCAGTTTTTGGGCAGTTCTTGCGTGCTTCTGACGACGCGACGTGGCAAAAAAACGTCAATAATAATGGCCAGTTTTGGTCTATTTTTATCCTGTTTATGGGCTGTTTTTCCTTCGATTGAAATCTTCTTCTTCCTTGTGTGGACAACAATGCGTAGCTCTGTACTTCTTCGTGCACGGTGGTGTCTTGTCGTCGATTGCCTTGTTTGATCGGCCACTTGAGTCTTTGTTGCTCGTGGTTGGCGATGGGCTGTCCGATGGGATGATTGTGTCGGCATGTGAGCATTGATGGATTTGTATGCCGCGGTGGGCTCCCTGTTTTGTGCAGTCGACCACCGACGTTGCAAGTCTCTTCAATGGTACTCTATTCGAATGGAGATGTGTGTGTTGCCTGTACAATCTACCAAGTTCCTTTGGAAATAGACATTGTTTACCTCGCTTATCCACTTCTCATGTCCTATACGAATGAGGAGTGTCGATGTCCGTGCACCTTGTGTGTCCTCGAACGATGTCATGTCTCAGACCTCTCGTCTCGTAGTTGGACTTTGGGACGGGTCGGTCGGTCCGCCTCGCGGTGTGCACCGGTCATCCCATCCCTTCTGTCGGCGATGCGTGCCTGGCCTTAACTGGCTGGGTCGTGCCTCCGGCGTTGTTACTTTGAAGAAATTAGAGTGCTCAAAGCAAGCCCACGCTCTGGATACATTAGCATGGGATAACATCACAGGATTTCGGTCCTATTGTGTTGGCCTTCGGGATCGGAGTAATGATTAAGAGGGACAGTCGGGGGCATTCGTATTTCATAGTCAGAGGTGAAATTCTTGGATTTATGAAAGACGAACCACTGCGAAAAGCATTTGCCAAGGATGTTTTCATTAATCAAGAACGAAAGTTGGGGGCTCAAGACGATCGATACCGTCCTAGTCTCAACCATAAACGATGCCGACCAGGGATCGATTTGATGTTGTTTTAGGACTCCGCCGGACCTTTATGAGAAATCAAAGTCTTTGGGTTCCGGGGGAGTACGGTCCACAAGGCTGAAAACTTAATGGAATTGACGGAAGGGCACCATCAGAGGGAGCCCCGCGCAATTTGACTCAACACGGGAAACTTACCAGGTCCGGACATAGCAAGGATTGACGACCTGAGAGCTCTTTTCTTGATTCTATGGGTGGTGGTGCATGGCCGTTCTTAGTTGGTGGAGCGATTTGTCTGGTTAATTCAGCACGAACGAGACCGCAGCCTGCTAACTAGCTTCACGCGGAGGCATCCCTCCGCGGCCAGCTTCTTAGAGGGACTATGGACGTTTAGGCCACGGATGTTTGAGGCAATAACAGGTCTGTGATGCCCTTAGATGTTCTTCGCATCGCCGCGTGCTACACCGATGTATTCAACGAAGTCTATAGCCTTGGCCGACGGGCCCGGTAATCTTTGAAAATTTCATCGTGATGGGGATAGATCATTGCAATTGTTGGTCTTCAACGAGGAATTCCTAGTAAGCGAAGTCATCAGCTCACGTTGACTACGTCCCTGCCCTTTGTACACACCGCCCGTCGCTCCTACCGATTGAATGGTCCGGTGAAGTGTTCGGATCGAGGCGACGGGGCGTTTACCCGCCCGTGACGTCGCGAAAGTCCACTGAACCTTATCATTTTAAGGAAGGAGAAGTCGTAACAAGGTTTCCGTAGGTGAACCTGCGGAAGGATCATTGTCGAGACCCACCGACGAGGACGACCGTGCGAATGCGTCAACGATTGCTCGCCGGGCTCGTCCCGACAACACCCTGAATGTCGGCCCGCCCTCGGTGGGAGGACCGAGGGATGAACTACCACCCCGGGCGGATAGCGCCAAGGAACACGAACATCGAAGTCGGAGGGCCTCGCTGCATGCAGTAGGCTACAATTCCGACGGTGACCCCATTGGACGACTCTCCCGCAACGGATATCTCGGCTCTGCATCGATGAAGAACGTGGCGAAATGCGATACCTGGTGTGAATTGCAGAATCCGTGAACCATCGAAGTCTTTGAACGCAAGTTGCGCCCGAGGCCATCCGGCTAAGGG
>LS990923.1:31843773-31851273 GCA_900464855.2 Musa schizocarpa
GCCGTGGCGAACGACATGATGAACAAAAACGTCAGCCATCTCAGCACCCTGAAACCCCCGATGGCCCAGGGCTGGATGGCACGTTCAGATAGCAGGGACGGTGCTGCCTCTCGCCCCATTCGCTGTCCGCCCTGCTTCCGCCGCTCGCTTCATCAAAAAAATGGCCAGTTTTGGCCAGTTTATGGCAGTTCTTGCGTGCCCGCGGCGAACGACGTGAGCGGAGCAAAACGTCAGCCATCTCAGCACCCTGGAACCCCCGGGTGGCACAGAGCTGGATGGGGAGTACACGATAGCGGGGACGGTGCTGCCTCTCCGCCCGCTCGCTGTCCGCCGCTCGCTGCTCGCTTCAGCAGCCAAAAATGGCCAGTTTTGGCCCGTTTTTTGCCGTTTTGTCCAGTTTTTGGGCAGTTCTTGCATGCCAGCGGTGAACGACATGAGCCGGAGCAAAACGTCAGCCATCTCAGCACCCTGGAACCCCCGGGTGGCACAGGGCTGGATGGGGCGTTCAGATAGCAGGGACGGGGTGCTGCCTCTCGCCCCGCTTCGCTGTCCACCGCTCACCGCTGCCGCTCAGCCAAAATGGCCAGTTTTGGCCAGTTTTTCAGCAGTTCTTGCGTGCGGCGGCGAAACGACGTGAGCGGAGCAAAACGTCAGCCATCTCAGCACCCTGAACCCCGGGTGGCACAGGGCAGGATGGGGCGTTTGTATAGCAGGGACGGTGCTGCCTCTCGCCTTCGCTGTCCACCGCCACCACCGCTCGTTAAGCTCAGCCAAAAAATGGCCAGTTTTTGGCCCGTTTTTGGCTGTTTTGCCAGTTTTTTTGGGCAGTTCTTGCGTTCACGGGCGAAACGGCGTTAGCGGAGCAAAACATAAGCCTTCTCAGCACCCTGGAACCCCGGGTGGCATAGGGGCTGGATGGGGCGTTCAGATAGCAGGGATGGTCGCGACCTCTCGCCCATTGCTGCTGTCCGCCGCCGCCTTTCTTTCGCTCAGCCAAAAATGGCCAGTTTTGGCCGCTTTTGGCCAGTTTTGGCCAGTTTTGGGCAGTTCTTGCATGCAGCGGGCGAACGACGTGGCGAGCAAAACGTCAGCCATCTCAGCACCCTCGAACTCCCGGGTGGCTTAGGGCTGGATGGGGCGTTCAGATAGCAGGGGACGGTGCTGCCTCTCTCCGCCGCTGTCTGTCGCCGCCGCCGCTTCGCTCACTCAACCAAAAAATGGCCAGTTTTGGCCAGTTTTTGGCAGTTCTTGCGTGCGCGGCGAACGGCGTGGAGCGAGCAAAACGCCTGCCATCTCAGCACCCTCGAACCCCGGGTGGCACAGGGGCTGGATGGGGCGTTTGTATAGCAGGGACGGAGCTGCCTCTCCCCTTCGCTGTCCGTCCGCCGCTTCGCTCAGCCTAAAATGGCCAGTTTTGGCCCCTTTTTGGGCCGTTTTGGCCAGTTTTTGGGCAGTTCTTACTTGCCGCGGTGAACGACGTGAGCGGAGCAAAACGTCAGCCATCTCAGCACCCTGGAACCCCCCGGGTGGCACAGGGCTGGATGGGGCGTTCGTATAGGAGGGACGGTGCTGCCTCTCGCTTTGCTTCGCTGTCCTCCGCTCATGCTCGCTCGTCAGCCAGCCAAAATGGCTAGTTTTGGCCCGTTCTGGTCTGTTTCGCCAGTTTTGGGCAGTTCTTGCGTGCGGATGGCGACGGCGTGGCGAACAAAACGTCAGCCATCTCAGCACCCTGGAACCCCGGGTGGCACAGGGCTGGATGGGGCGTTCAGATAGCAGAGATGGTGCTGCCTCTCCGCCATTCGCTGTCCGCCTTTCGCCGCCGCTTCGCTCAGCCAAAAATGGCCAGTTTTGGCCCGTTTTTGGCCAGTTTTGGCTAGTTTTGGGCAGTTCTTGCGTGCGTCGGCGGCGAATGACGTGACCGAGCAAAGCGTCAGCCATCTCAGCACCCTCGAACCCCGGGTGGCACAGGGCTGGATGGAGCGTTCAGATAGCAGGGGCGGTGCTGCATCTCGCCGTTAAGCTGTCCGCCGCTTCGCCCGCCGCCTTCGCCAAAAAATGGCCAGTTTTGGCCCGTTTCTGGCCAGTTTTGGCCAGTTTTTGGGCAGTTCTTGCATGCTGCGTCGAACCACGTGGCGCGGAGCAAAACCCCATCCAGATAGCAGAGAGACGGTGTGCCTTTCGCCGCCGCTGTCCGCTCACTCGCTCAGCCAAAATGGCCAGTTTTGGCCTGTTTTTGGCCAGTTTTGGCCAGTTTTTTGGCAGTTCTTGCGTGCGCAGCGAACGACGTGAGCGGAGCAAAACGTCAACCATATCAGCACCCTGGAACCCCGGGTGGCAGGGGCTTGATGGGGCGTTCAGATAGCAGGGACGGTGCTGCCTCTCTCGCCATTGTCCGCCGTCCGCCGCCGCTTTCGTTAAAACTCAGCCAAAATGGTCAGTTTTGGCCTGTTTTTGGGCTGTTTTGGCCAGTTTTTGGGCAGTTCTTGCGTGCTGCGATTTGGTCTGTTTTTGGGCTGTTTTGGACAATAATGGCCAGTTTTGGTCTGTTTTGTCCTGTTTATGGGCTGTTTTTCCTTCGATTGAAATCTTCTTCATCCTTGTGTGGACAACAATGCGTAGCTCTGTACTTCTTCGTGCACGGCGGTGTCTTGTCGTCGATTGCCCTGTTTGACCGGCCACTTGAGTCTTTGTTGCTCGTGGTTGGCACATGATCGGTTGGCTTTCTTGGTCGCCCTTCGACGGATGACAGCCTTCCCATCATTGCCCCCCCTTTCCCTTGTGGTAATGGGTCGGCATGTTGGGCTTGGCGTCGTAGAGGACGTGCTACCTGGTTGATCCTGCCAGTAGTCATATGCTTGTCTCAAAGATTAAGCCATGCATGTGTAAGTATGAACTATTTCAGACTGTGAAACTGCGAATGGCTCATTAAATCAGTTATAGTTTGTTTGATGGTACGTGCTACTAGGATAACCGTAGTAATTCTAGAGCTAATACGTGCAACAAACCCCACTTCGGAAGGGATGCATTTATTAGATAAAAAAGGCTGACATGGGCTTTGCCCGCTGTTCGATGATTCATGATAACTCGACGGATCGCGACGGCCCTCGTGCGGCGACGCATCATTCAAATTTCTGCCCTATCAACTTTCGATGGTAGGATAGGGGCCTACCTTGGTGGTGACGGGTGATGGAGAATTAGGGTTCGATTCGAGAGGGAGGAGCACGAAACGGCTACCACATCCAAGGAAGGCAGCGAAGACAAATTACCCAATCGACACGGGAGGTAGTGACAAGAAATAACAATACCGGGCTCTTCGAAGTCGGTAATTGGAATGAGTACAATCTAAATCCCTTAATGAGGATCCATTGGAGGGCAAGTCCGGTGCCGCCAGCCATGTAATTCCAGCTCCAATAGCGTATATTTAAGTTGTTGCAGTTAAAAAGCTCGTAGTTGGACTTTGGGGCGGGTCGGTCGGTCCGCCTCATGGTGTGCACCGGTCGTCCCATCCCTTCTGTCGGCGATGCATGCCGGGCCTTAATCTGGCGGGTCGTGCCTCCGGCGTTGTTACTTTGAAGAAATTAGAGTGCTCAAAACAAGCCCACGCTCTGGATACATTAGCATGGGATAACATCACAGATTTCGGTCCTATTGTGTTGGCCTTCGGGATCGGAGTAATGATTAAGAGGGACAGTCGGGGGCATTCGTATTTCATAGTCGAGGTGAAATTCTTGGATTTATGAAAGACGAACCATTGCGAAAAGCATTTGCCAAGGATGTTTTCATTAATCAAGAACGAAAGTTGGGGGGCTCAAGACAATCGAATCTTGTCCTAGTCTCAACCATAAACGATGCCGACCGGGATCGGCGGATGTTGTTCTTAGGACTCACCGGCACCTTATGAGAAATCAAAGTCTTTGGGTTCCTGGGGAGTATGGTCGCAAGGTTGAAACTTAAAGGAATTGACGGAAGGGCACCACCAGGGAGTGGAGCACTGACTTAATTTGACTCAACATGGGGAAACTTACCAGGTCCGACATAGCAAGGATTGACATGACCGAGAGCTCTTTCTTGATTCTATGGGTGGTGGTGCATGGCCGTTCTTAGTTGGTGGAGCGATTTGTTTGGTTAATTCCGATAACGAACGAGACCTCACACCGCTAACTAGCTACGCCGAGGCATCCCTCCGCGACCAGCTTTTAGAGGGACTATGGCCGTTTAGGCCATGGAAGTTTGAGGCAATAACAGGTGCAGATGCCCTTAGATGTTCCGGGCGCCTGCCGCCATAATCGATGTATTCAACGAGTCTATAGCCTTGGCCGACGGGCCGGGTAATCTTTGAAAATTTCATCGTGATGGGGATAGATCATTGCAATTGTTGGTCTTCAACGAGGAATTCCCTAGTAAGCGCGAGTCATCATTTCGCGTTGACTACGTCCCTGCCCTTTGTACACACCGCCCATCGCTCCTACCGATTGAATGGTCCGCTGAAGTGTTGGATCGAGGCGACGGGGGCGGTTCGCCGCCCGTGACGTCGCGAGAAGTCCACTGAACCTTATCATTTAGAGGAAGGAGAAGTCGTAACAAGGTTTCCGTAGGTGAACCTGCGGAAGGATCATTGTCGAGACCCACTGACGAGGACGACCGTGAATCGTCAACGATTGCTTTCGCCGGGCTCGTCCCCGAACACCCTGAATGTCGGCCCGCCCTCCCTCGGGACGACCGAGGGATGAACTACCAACCCCGGCGCGGATAGCGCCAAGGAACACTGAACATCGAAGTCGGAGGGCCTCGCTGCATGCAGTAGGCTACATTTCGATGGTGACCCCATTGGACGACTCTCGGCAACGGATATCTCGGCTCTCGCGATCGATGAAGAACGTGGCGAAATGTGATACCTGTTGTGAGTTGTAGAATCCCGTGAACCATCGAAGTCTTTGAACGCATAAGTTGCGCTGAGGCCATCCTGCTAAGGGCACGCCTGCCAAGGCCACGCTTTCAACGCTTCGTCGTTGCTCCCTCGGGGACGGGGGGGGGGCGAACGCGAGGATGGCCCCGTCTTGCGGAAGGTGCGGTTGGCCGAAGAGCGGCCGTCGATGGTTGTCGAACACGACGCTGCGTGGTGGATGCCTTGTCGCGAGCCATACGTCATGCCGGGACCGGGCGAGGCCTCGAGGACCCAAGTCGTGGTGCGAAATCGATGCCACGGACCTCGACCCCAGTCGTGGGGGCTACCCGCTGAGTTTAAGCATATAAATAAGTGGAGGAGAAGAAACTTACAAGGATTCCCTTAGTAACGGCGAAGCGAACCGGGATCAGCCCAGCTTGAGAATCGGGCGGCGGCGTCATCTGAATTATAGTCCGGAGAAGCGCCCTCGGCGAAGGACCGGCCCAAGTCCCCGGAAAGGGGCGCCGGGAGGGTGAGAGCCCCGTCCGGCTCGGACCCTGTCGCACCATGAGGCGCCGTCGACGGCGAAGTCGGGTTGTTTGGGAATGCAGCCCCAATCGGGCGGTAAATTCGTCCCAAGGCTAAATATGGGGCGAGAGACCGATAGCGAACAAGTACCGCGAGGGGAAAGATGAAAAGGACTTTGAAAAGAGAGTCAAAGAGTGCTTGAAATTGCCGGGAGGGAAGCGGATGGGGCGGCGATGCACCTCGGTCGGATCGCGGAACGGCGGTTAGCTGGTCCGCCGCTTCGCTTCGGGGTGCGGATCGATGCGGGCTGCATCGACGGCCGGCCCTGACGGATCATTCGTTCGAGGGGATACCGGCCGATGTGGTCGAGGACATGACGCCTTGCGCCATCGGCGTGCCCGCAAGGGTACACGCGTGCGACCTAGGCATCGGCCAGTGGGCTCCCCATCCGACCCGTCTTGAAACACGGACCAAGGAGTCCGACATGCGTCGCGAAGTTGACGGTCGCGGAAACCCTAAGGCACAAAGGAAGCTAACGGGCGGGAACCCTCTCGAGGGTTGCACCGTCGGCGACCGATCTTCTGTGAAGGGTTCGAGTTGGAGCATGCATGTCGGGACTCGAAAGATGGTGAACTATGCTCGAGCGAGGCGAAGCCAGAGGAAACTTTGGTGGAGGCCCGAAGCGATACTGACGTGCAAATCGTTCGTCTGACTTGGGTATTGGGGCGAAAGACTAATCGAACCATCTAGTAGCTGGTTCCCTCCGAAGTTTCCCTTAGGATAGTGATAAGACCCTAAAGTCTTGTCATCGAAGAAAGAGGAGAAATGGGGATGATAATGATCGCTTCGAGGGGATCGGCCTCCTTGATCGCTTCGAGGGGATCGACCCTCCTTGATCACTTCGAGGGGATCGGCCTCCTAGGGTTTGTCAAAAGGCAGAATAGTATTTTTCATAGATTATTGAAAAGAAGCAGTTACATCCCTATTTATAGAGTTCCACCCAGAGTCCATCAGGACTTGAACTCTAATAATAAATAAATATTAAATAAACCTCTACTTGACTCTAACTGAACCAAACTGACTCAATAAACAACTAGACCAATCATACTTAATAAACATTATTCAAAAGCTCAGAAAAAGGGTCCTAATAGTTCCTCCCTCTTCAAATCAGCCTTGTCCTCAAGGCTGAGCAGCATCAATCTCGGGGAGCTTATCTTTCAGCACTTCGGCCATAGACTATCTGCAACGCATCACAACCCGTTGATCAAGTAAATATGGTCTCCACTTTTTGATAGTGTAAGCAACAGGTCAATCTTTCAGTTTAGAAATCGTTGCATGAAACTTCTGGCCCTGTATAATCAATTTAATCTTTGAACCTTTACTATCACAAGTGAAAATCCGTCCATCAATGATCTTTACTTCGAATCTGTCATAGTCTTCAATGTGGTGGGTCAATCGGTCAATAGTCTCACTGTCCATAAAATTGTTAGTGCTACTAGTATCAATCAAAAGTATAATAGGCCGATGCTCTAGAGTTCCAGCAACTTCTATAGTTTGCGGGTTAGAGTAGTCGGTTAATGTATGCATTGTATGTACGATAGGTTCAATGTCTTTATTAGAATTTATACCTTCATGATCGGAGTCCAACTCTTCTGCTTTCGGTTCCTCTCCAATTGGCTCAATCATCATATGTTGCTCTTGTTAACATTGGTGCTCCATACTCCACTTTTCATCATAGTACAAACCCCTTGCTGATCTTTCCTTGATAATTTTTTTCTCATGTTGATTTGCAAATGAGATCGCAGCTATCATAGTGCGGGGTTGACGAGCCTTAACTTCACACCGGATCTCTGGAATAAGCCCTTCAATAAATGTATCCAGAAGTTGTCGGTCTGACCAATCTCTAGCTTGATGTGATAATTTTTCAAACCTACTCTGATATTCCAACACTGTAGAAGTCTGACAAATTTTGGCGAGTTGTTCATCCACCTTCATGTACGAGTAGATTGTGTCACAATCTTGGAGCCCATTTCTAGTATTTCCAGATCTATGCAATATAGAACTTGAGCTCCCACCTTGTTGAAAGT
>LS990923.1:31856273-31886273 GCA_900464855.2 Musa schizocarpa
GTTGCCGACGCCATTGGTTGGCGCTTCGTGCGATTCTTTAGCACATCGTCCTCTCTTGCGGCTTGTTGCCCAATCGGCGGTTGACCTCCGAAACCCCCGATATCCTTGGCGCAATTCCGCTCTTCTTGGCCCGATGCCCGACGTTCAAGCCTTCTGCCGTCCAATATCCTGACGTGATCTCCTCCCACGTCAATTCCTCCCCCGTTAACTGTCTAATTCTGATCGAGTAGACCTGCATCACTCAAAATGCAGTTTAAATTATAAACACATATCAGGTGGTTTCATCATCAAAATACGAGATTCAACAATCTCCCCTTTTGATGATGACAACAACCACTGATGACGGAGTTAACCTTAACTCCCGAGTTTAAACAAACTCCCCTATCAATATGCCATAGTGATAGAACCTTGAATTCAAGAAGAATTCAAGTCATTGCAATATTCATCATGAATACTTGCAACACATCATCATGAACATATGCATAAACTTATGCATATCATGTCATCAACATACTTCTCCCCTTTGTCATCAACAAAAAAGGAGAAGTACAACTATTCTTTGTGTTGGTAATATAAGTTCAACTCATTGCATGAAAAACATAATATTAAGTTTTATCATCATGCAGTTTTTGAAGCTAGAAAATTTTAGCAAGTAATGCATCATGCTTAGGACATTCAAGCTATCAAGTTTTAGATATGCAAGTTTCACAGCATATAAAGATAGCACTTTTGGTAATGTTCAAGATAGTAAGTTCTACATCATGCAAGCTAGCAATATTGAGATATTCAAGAAAGCAACTCTTGCTTCTTGAAATATGCAAATTTGTCAAGTTTTGCTAGGTGTGCAAGTTACCATTTTTGCCTTTTAAGATAGGCAAGATAGCACATTTGCTTCTTTTGAGATAGCAACTTTTTGCTTCTCTTTAGACTACAAGCTAGCAATGTTTACGATATGTAAGTTTCACAATATACAAGCTAGCAAATATTTCGAAAGCAAATGTAAGATAGCTTTCTTGTGTAAGCTCATGATTCTTGCTTCCTATTGCAATGTGCAAATTGCAAGTTTTGCTTCTTGAGATAGGCAAGATAGCACATTTGCTTCTTTTGAGATAGCAACTTTTTGCTTCTCTTTACAAAGTGTAAGCTAGCAAAATGTTTGAAAAAGTGATAAGTTTTGCAATATACAAGCTAGCAAAAATGCCAAACTAGCAAGAGATAATATTTTACATGAGGCAAGCAAACAATTTGGCAAATGTTACATTTGCATCTTCTCTTTTGAGAAGTGCAATTTTTTGCTCTCATCTTGAATTATGCAAGCTAGTTAGTTTGCCTCTTTTCATGATGTCCACGCTAGAAATTCTTGCTCCCCCTTTGTCATTGTCAAAAAGAAGGGAAGACCCTTATATCACTTTTCATATTATGACAAAGGTAAGTATCATTCTTATTTGTGCATCATTATATATTCAAATTAAAATATACACAATTTCAATAACTTTATTTTTCATGCACGATACCGAAAAATAAATCAATCATCATTAATAAGCATATCATACATGATACTCAAACATTAAAATTTTTAAGCATTTATCAACATGTTGATCATGATACCAAACACACATCATATGCAATAAATACATCATGTACATCATTATCATAAGTATTGCATACATCATTTTAACTTGAATATTTCATCATTGCATGCATTATATCAAAACATTTCAAGCCATGGAAGCCATAAATACAAAGAAATCATGTCATGAAGGATAAAATCATTTGAATACCAAAAGACATGATTCATATAGTAAATATCTTCTTTAAATAAAATATCAAGAAAAATCATAGGAGTACAAAGAAGAGATCTTGTTTTAAAAGAAAAATCAAATAATAACTCCAAGAACTCACAAGGAAAAATCATGATTCATTTAGAAAATCTCCTCTCAAGAGAATATCAAGTAAAATCATAGAAGATCGATTAATGAGAAATTTTGATTTATAATAAAATCTCATGTATCGAATGTCAAGAAATTAAAATAATGATTTATATAAAAAATATCACAAGTTATATTCAAGAGAAAAATCATCATTCATTTTCAACTTATTCAATTTGTCACATCAATATTTCTTAGATATGCATAATACTAAAACATGGTTTTAAATCTTTAACATGTAACATGCATAAATTGAAAGGAGAAGGGAAGAATTCAAACGTACAAAGATTTCAACCATCTCATAAACAAATGTAAGACCAAGTCATGAATCCAAAATTCCATGAATCAAAATGATCATCAAAGGTAATCTCATGTTATTCCAAGAAATCAATATCATGATTTTGATAAAACTCATTTCAAATTTAAATCATCAAAATCATCAAAATATCAACATTACTTTCAAGAGATTCAAAATGGTATACATAGATTTATCATAATAAACATCAAGATCAATAGGATAGAGAAAAATAATTTTTCAAGGAAAAAAATATTTTCCTCTTTTTTTAGTTGTTTCAATTCATATGATTTTATTTCACTTATACCAAATAAAAACATGTATAATGTTTAAAACCGAAAGTGTAAGATTTATTACAACAAAGATTAATAAGGCACTTTCATTATGGTAAAAATCAATAATCCATAAATCACAAGATTCATATGCATAATTTTGAAATTTATTAAGCATGATCATTATGCATGACACTAAAACATGATTTCAAAATGTTTAATATTTTCATTACATCATTATGCAATGGTTTCATTGAACATAATTTTGAATGATTCATATAGATAACTAAAACTTCTTTAGTTTTAATTTATGTGATTGACTTTATATTAGCATGCTCAAGTTTTGTTCTTATGTCAAAAACATACATCATGTTTGAAAACCAAAGACAAGGTTTTAAAAAAAATATCATTAAGCCTTCCATATAAAAACCATGCATCATCATTGAAAGTTAACATGGAAATCATCAAAATACACATTCTTGCTTCTCAAGCACATATATATGATTATTTAAATCTCATTTTATTCTATTAACATAAAAGATACAATTTTCAAGAAAAATATTTATTCAAAAGAAAAGAGAAAATACATCATGGAAAACATCAAGTAATTTCAAAATAATTCAAGAGAGTTGAGTTACTTACCTTGAAGTCAAGCCCGTCCAAAGCCCAATTCGCCTTTTTTCACCTTTAGAAGTTCTTGATTCATCCTTGGGTGCCTTCCTTTTCTTTGGCCTCTTCCTCCGTTCAAGTTCATTGTTCATTTTAGATTTATGTTTAATGAACTTATTAAGAGTTAGTGTTCGAAGTTCAAGTTCATCATTGTCCTCATCACTTGAGTCATCGCTCAAGTGGTATTCAATTGTCCGGAGTTCCAAATCCTTCCTATTCTTTGGAAGGTGGTTCAAGTGTTTATTATGTTCATCATGTGCATTGCGCACCATTTCATATGTCATCAACGAGCCGATAAGTTCTTCAAGTGGAAAAATATTTAAATCTTTTGTTTCTTGTATTGCTGTAACTTTTGATTCCCAAATTTTAGAAAGTGATCGTAAAACTTTACTAACAAGTTCAAAATTTGAGAAACATTTGCCAAGAGTTTGTAAACCATTGACGACATCCAGAAAACGGTTGTACATGTCAACAATGGTTTCGCTTCGGCTTCATTTGAAAAAAGCTCGAAATCATGCATTAAAATGTTAACTTTCGAGTCTTTGACTCTACTAGTTCCCTCGTGTGTGATTTCAAGTGTTAAGCCAAATATCAAAAGCCGTTTAAGCACGTAGAAATCCGATTGAACTCATTTTTGTCTAAAAGCGCAAAAAGGCATTCATAGCCTTTTATTTAAAGAAAACATCTTCTTCTCCAAATCATTCCAATGGTTCATTGGGAGAGAAGACATTTCATATCCATTTTCGACTATGTGCCATAAATTCAAATCCAAAGAAAGTAAGAAAACTCTCATTCGAGTTTTCCAACAAGTGTAGTCCGATCCGTTAAACAACGGTGGACTAAAAAACTGATAAGCCCTCTTGAAAGCCATAAAGAGCCATTTCTATTTGGGTGTTAAACCAAAGTAGAAAATCGTGGCTCGATACCAATTGTTAGGATCGAGCAGCACTAAGAGGGGGGGGTGAATTAGTGCAGCGGATAAAAAACTTCGGTTTTAAAAAAAAAATCTTTAAGATGAAGAGAGAGGAACTTGACAAGTTTAATCTTGAAAGCGTATTCTTAAATATGTACAGCAAAAGTAATAAGGAACTAAAGCATATAAGAAGGTTTGCAATAATGTAAATAGCAATAATGAAATGCAAACCAAGGATCACGCCGATTTTAGAGTGGTTCGGTCAAATGACCTACTCCACTTGCGAGGCCCCTCTTCGATGAGGCTCCCACCTTCCACTAGCAAGTCTCTAGAAATGGAAGGGTAAATACCCCTCTTACAACTCTTTACAAGCGGTTCACTCTCTTACAGATTTTTGAGAAGAGATGAGGTGAACACTAGCAAATTGAAAAGAAGACAAGCTAACACTTTTCTAAGACATTTCTCTCAAACTCTTGCTGCTCAAAAAGTTGTGTTCTCAGCTAAGATTTGAGGGGTATTTATAGGCCTCAAGAGGATTCAAATTTGGACTCCAAAATTCAAATTCTCTTTGGGTTCCCGATGCTGGCGGTGCCACCGCCTGGCGCTCGGGTGCTGGGCGGTGCCACCGCCCAGCCCAAGAGGTGTCACCGCCCAGCACTCGGGTGCTAGGCGGTGCCACCGCCTACAGTGTTTTCAGCCCGCTACAGTGTTTTCAGCCCACCGCCTACAGTGTTTTCAGCCTACAGTGTTATAGGCCCCTACTTGGGTTATAGGATTAATACCTAATCCTAACCCTAATTAACATGCTAACTACCAATTTTAAAGACATTATATAAGCTATTACAAAGTCCATAAGTCAAGACTTCTTCCGGCGAGCTTCCGGCGAACTTTCGGCGGTCTTCCGATAAACTCTCGGAAACCATTCTGCGGACTCCCGGCAAGCTCTTAAACTTCACGATTTGATCTTGGCGAGTTCCAACGAGCTTCTTCGGCAAGCTCCGATCTTTCTCGGCAAACTCTGCGAACTTCCCACGAACCTTCCGGCGAGCTTCCAAAAAACCCTTCGGCAAGCTCCCTACTCATTCTTGGCTAGTTCCGGCAGCGTTCCCGATGATCCTTCGGACTTCCATCGAACTCTTGAACTCCCAACGAATCCTTCGTTCTTGACTCCACACTTTGTTTCACTTTATGCCTTCATCGTTATCGTAATTAATCCTGCACATGCAAACCAAAACTCTACTCCGATCTAGACAGTTATTACAACGCGAATTGACATTCTGTTGCCCGGCACGTCATTGGTTGGCGCTTCGTCTGATTCTTTAGCACATCGTCCTCTCTTGCGGCTTGTTGCCCAATCGGCGATTGACCTCCGCAACCCCGATATCCTTGGCGCAATTCCGCTCTTCTTGGCCCGATGCCCGACGTTCGAAGCCTTCTGTCGTCCAATATCCTGACGTGATCTCCTCCGGCGCAACGTCAATTCCTCCTGCGTTAACTGTCTAATTCTGATCGAGTAGACCTGCATCACTCAAAATGCAGTTTAAATTATAAACACATATCAGGTGGTTTCATCATCAAAATACGAGATTCAACAAGTTTTACCCTACTGATGATCGTGTCGCGATAGTAATTCAACCTAGTATGAGAGGAACCGTTGATTCACACAATTGGTCATCGAGCTTGGTTGAAAAGCCAGTGGCGCGAAGCTACCGTGTGTCGGATTATGACTGAACGCCTCTAAGTCAGAATCCTAGCTAGCAACCGGCGTTCTCGCCCGTCGTTCGCCTCCCGACCCACAGTAGGGGCCTTTGGCCCCTATGGGCTCGTGTCGCCGGTGTAGCCCTCGTGGTGGTATAGCCACGGGCGGCCATCGGGAAGTGAAATTCCGCACGGACGACGGGCCGAATCCTTTGCAGACGACTTAAATACGCGATGGGGCATTGTAAGTGGTAGAGTGGCCTTGCTGCCACGATCCACTGAGATCCAGCCCTTTGTCGCACGGATTTGTCCCCCCCTCCCAAATTCACTGCCCTCCACGCCGACGAGGTTGAAAGCGACAGTCGAGCGGTCGAAATATCCGACGGGACGCATTGAACTTAGGGGCTGAGCTGAGGTATCCAAGTGCGGCAGCAGCGCTCAGCAATGCAGGAGCCAACGCACGTGGCGACCGAGTGCCTTTGATTCGATGAGGCGCTAGCAATGACGGAGCGGTCACTGCAGGATTCGACGAGGCACAAGCGATGCAGGTCGATGGATGCACATGTCGTTGCTGCTGTGCAGGCACAAGCACCAACCAATGTGCCAATGGCCCGTCCGCAGAATCGCACTCGATGACAATGACAATCACGGCACATCATTACCCGCCTCAATGCCCTCGCTTGCTTCACCCGCCTAGCAGCGCAGCTCAGATCTCAGCACCCTATTGGCTTTGGGTTCAAACAATACAATGAACCCAGCCAGGGATGCCGCTGCCTCTCGCTGTCCGCCCCGCCGCTCGACCCTCGCTCGCACAGCCAAAAATGGCCATTTTTGGCCCCGGCCCTTTCTTGCGCCAGTTTTTGGGCAGTTCTTTCGCGTCCGCGGCGAATCGGCGTGAGCGGAGCAAAACATCATTGAACGTAGCACCCTGGAACCCCGGGTGGCACAAAGGGCTGGATGGGTCCTTCAGATTGCAGGGACGGTGCTGCCTCTCGCTTAATTTCATTGTCCGCCGCTCGCCGCCGCTTCATATACAAAAATGGCCAGTTTTGGCCCGTTTTTGGGCAGTTTTGGCCAGTTTTTGGGCAGTTCTTGTGTGCCCTTGGCGAACGACGTGGAGCGCCGAGCAAAACGTCAGCCATCTAAGCACCCTGGAACCCCGGTGGCACAGAGCTGGATGGGGCGTTCAGATAGCAGGGATGGCGCCGCCTCTAGCTCGATGTCCTCCGCTCGCTGCTGCCGCCGCTCAGTCAAAAAATGGCTAGTTTTGGGCCGTTTCTGGGCTGTTTCGCCCGCTTTTGGGCAGTTCTTGTGTGCGGGCGAACGACGTGAGCGAGCAAAACGTCAGCCATCTCAGCACCCTGGAACCCCGGGTGGCACAGGGCTGGATGGGGCGTTAAATGAGAGCAGGGACGGTGCTGCCTCTCGCCGCTTTCGCTGTCCGCCGCCGCCGCCGCCAGCCAAAATGGCCAGTTTTGGCCTGTTTCTGGCCAGTTTTGGGCAGTTCTTGCGTCGCGGCGAACGACGTGGCGAGCAAAACGTCAGCCATCTCAACACCCTGGAACCCCGGGTGGCACAGGGCTGGATGGGGCGTTCAGATTACAGGGACGATGCTGCCTCTCGCAGCTTCGCGGCTCGCTGTCCGCCTTCGCCGCTTCGGTCGCTAGGGACAAAATGGCCAGTTTTGGCCCGTTTCTGGGCCGTTTTGGCCAGTTTTTGTGCAGTTCTTGCGTGCCGTGGCGAACGACATGAGTGGAGCAAAACGTCAGCCATCTCAGCACCCTGGAACCCCCCGGGTGGCACAGGGATGGATGGGGCGTTCGTATAGCAGGGACGGTGCTGCCTCTCGCTTCGCTCGCTGTCCGCCGCTCGGTCGCTCAGCCAAAAATGGCCAGTTTTGGCCCGTTTTTGGGCCGTTTTGGCCAATTTTTGGGCAGTTCTTGCATGCCGCGGCGAACGACATGAGCGGAGCAAAACGTCAGCCATCTCAGCACCCTAGAACCCCCCGGGTGGCACAGGGCTGGATGGGGCGTTCGTATAGCAGGGACGGTGCTGCCTCTCGCTTCGCTCGCTGTCCACCGCTCGCTCAGCCAAAAATGGCCAGTTTTGGCCCGTTTTTGGGCTGTTTTGGCCAGTTTTTGGGCAGTTCTTGCGTGCCGCGGCGAACGACGTGAGCGGAGCAAAACGTCAGCCATCTCAGCACCCTGGAATCCCTCGGGTGGCACAGGGCTGGATGGGGCGTTCGTATAGCAGGGACGGTGCTGCCACTCGCTTCGCTCGCTGTCCACCGCTCGCCGCTCGCTCGCTCAGCCAAAAATGGCCAGTTTTGGCCCGTTTTTGGGCTGTTTTGGCCAGTTTTTGGGCAGTTCTTGCGTGCCACAGCGAACGACGTGAGCGGAGCAAAACGTCAGCCATCTCGGCACCCTGGAACCCCCCGGGTGGCACAGGGCTGGATGGGGCGTTCGTATAGCAGGGATGGTGCTGCCTCTCGCTTCGCTTGCTGTCCGTCCGCCGCCGCCGCCGCCGCTTCAGCCAAAATGGCCAGTTTTGGCCCGTTTTTGGCCAGTTTTGGCCAGTTTTTGGGCAGTTCTTGCGTGCCGCGGCGAACGACGTGAGCGGAGCAAAACGTCAGCCATCTCAGCACCCTCGAACCCCCCAGGTGGCACAGGGCTGGATGGGGCGTTCGTATAGCAGGGACGGTGCTGCCTCTCGCTTCGCTCGCTGTCCGCCGCTCGCCGCTCGCTAGCTCAGCCAAAAAGGGCCAGTTTTGGACCGTTTCTGGCCAGTTTTGGCCAGTTTTTGGGCAGTTCTTGCGTGCCACGGCGAACGACGTGAGTGGAGCAAAACCCCATCGGTATAGCAGGGACGGTGTGCTGCCTCTCGCTTCGCTCGCCGTCCGCCGCTCGCTCGCTCAGCCAAAAATGGTCAGTTTTGGCCTGTTTTTGGCCAGTTTTGGCCAGTTTTTGGGCAGTTCTTGCGTGCCGCGGTGAACGACGTGAGCGGAGCAAAACGTCAGCCATCTCAGCACCCTAGAACCCCCCGGGTGGCACAGGGCTGGATGGGGCGTTCGTATAGCAGGGACGGTGCCGCCTCTCGCTTAGCTCGATGTCCTCCGCTCGCTGCTCGCTCGCTCAGCCAAAAATGGCTAGTTTTGGCCCATTTCTGGGCTGTTTCGGCCAGTTTTTGGGCAGTTCTTTCGAGCCGCGGCGAACGACGTGAGCGGAGCAAAACGTCAGCCATCTCAGCACCCTGGAACCCCCCGGGTGGCACAGGGCTGGATGGGGCGTTCGTAGAGCAGGGACGGTGCTGCCTCTTTCTTCGCTCGCTGTCCGCCGCTCGCCGCTAGCTCGCTCAGCCAAAAATGGCCAGTTTTGGCCCGTTTTTGGCCAGTTTTGGCCAGTTTTTGGGCTGTTCTTGCGTGCCGCGGCGAACGACGTGAGCGGAGCAAAATGTCAGCCATCTCAGCACCCTCGAACCCCCCGGGTGGCACAGGGCTGGATGGGGCGTTCGCATAGCAGGGACGGTGCTGCCTCTCGCTTCGCTCGCTGTCCGCCACTCGCCGCTCGCTCGCTCATCCTAAAATGGCCAGTTTTGACCCGTTTTTGGGCCGTTTTGGCCAGTTTTTGGGTAGTTCTTGCGTGCCGCAGCGAACGACGTGAGCTGAGCAAAACGTCAGCCATCTCAGAACCCTGGAACCCCCCGAGTGGCACAGGGCTGGATAGGGCGTTCGTATAGCTGGGACGGTGCTGCCTCTCGCTTCGCTCGCTATCCTCCGCTCGCTGCTCACTCGCTCAGCCAAAAATGGCTAGTTTTGGCCCGTTTCTGGGTGTTTCGCCAGTTTTGGGCAGTTCTTGCGTGCGTCGCGAACGACGCGAGGAGCGAGCAAAACGTCAGCCATCTCAGCACCCTGGAACCCCCGGGTGGCACAGGGCTGGATGGGTCATTCGATAGCAGGGATGGTGCTGCCTCTCGCCGCCTCGTCCGCCGCCCACTCTGCTTTCGCTCAGCCAAAATGGCCATTTTTTGGCCCGTTTTTGGCCAGTTTTTGGCCAGTTTTGGGCAGTTCTTGCGTGCGCGGTGAACGACGTGAGCGGAGCAAAAACGTCAGCCATCTCAGCACCCTCGAACCCCCGGGTGGCACAGGGCTGGATGGGGCGTTCGATAGCAGGGATGGTGCTGCCTCTCGCCACGCTGTCTGTCCGCCGCCGCCGCCAGCCAAAAAAATGGCCAGTTTTGGCTCGTTTCTGGCCAGTTTTGGCCAGTTTTTGGGCAGTTCTTGCGTGCCGCGGCGAACGACGTGAGCGGAGCAAAACCCCATCCGTATAGCAGGGACGGTGTGCTGCCTCTCGCTTCGCTCGCTGTCCGCCGCTCGCTCGCTCAGCCAAAAATGGCCAGTTTTGGCCCGTTTTTGGCCAGTTTTGGCCAGTTTTTGGGCAGTTCTTGCGTGCCGCGGCGAACGACGTGAGCGGAGCAAAACGTCAGCCATCTCAGCACCCTGGAACCCCCCGGGTGGCACAGGGCTGGATGGGGCGTTCGTATAGCAGGGACGGTGCTGCCTCTCGCCGCCGCTTCGCTGTCGCCGCTTTCGCCGTCGGTCGGGACAAAATGGCCAGTTTTGGCCCGTTTCTGGGCGTTTTGGCTAGTTTTTGTGCAGTTCATGCATGTCGTGGCGAACGACATGAGCGGAGCAAAACGTCAGCAATCTCAGCACCCTGGAACCCCGGGTGGCACAGGGCTGGATGGGGCGTTCAGATAGCAGGGACGGTGCTGCCTCTCCTTCGCTGTCCGCCCGCCGCCGCTAGCTTCGCTCAGCCAAAAATGGCCAGTTTTGGCCCGTTTTTGGGCCGTTTTGGCCAGTTTTTGGGCAGTTCTTGCATGCCGCGGCGAACGACATGAGCGGAGCAAAACATCAGCAATCTCAGCACCCTGGAACCCCCCGGGTGGCTCAGGGCTGGATGGGGCGTTCGTATAGCAGGGACGGTGCTGCCTCTCGCCATTGTCTGTCCATCGCTCGCCGCTCGCTCGCTCAGCCAAAAATGGCCAGTTTTGGCCCATTTTTTGGCTGTTTTGGCCAGTTTTTGGGCAGTTCTTGCGTGCTGCGGCGAACGACGTGAGCGGAGCAAAACCCCATCCGTATAGCAGGGACGGTGTGCTGTCTCTCGCTTCGTTCGCTGTCCGCCGCCCATTGCTCGCTCGCTCAGCCAAAAATGGCCAGTTTTGGCCCGTTTTTGGTCAGTTCTTGCGTGCCGCGGCGAACGATGTGAGCGGAGCAAAACGTCAGCCATCTCAGTACCCTGGAACCCCCGGGTGGCACAGGGCTTTATAGGGCGTTCGTGTAGCAGGGGGCGGTGCTGCCTCTCGCCCGCTTCGCTGTCCGCCGCCGCCGCTCGTTAAACTCGCTCAGCAAAAATGGTCAGTTTGGCCTGTTTTTGGGCTGTTTTGGCCAGTTTTTGGGCAGTTCTTGCGTGCTGCGGCGAACGACGTGAGCGAAGCAAAACGTCAGCCAATAATGGCCAGTTTTGGTCTGTTTTTGTCCTGTTTATGGGCTGTTTTTCCTTCGATTGAAATCTTCTTCTTCCTTGTGTGGACAACAATGCGTAGCTCTGTACTTCTTCGTGCACGGCGGTGTCTTGTCGTCGATTGCCTTGTTTGATCGGCCACTTGAGTCTTTGTTGCTCGTGGTTGGCGATGGGCTGTCCGATGGGATGACTGTGTCGGCATGTGAGCGGTGATGGATTTGTATGCCGCGGTGGGCTCCCTGTTTTGTGCAGTCGACCACCGACGTTGCAAGTCTCTTCAATGGTACTCTGTTCGAACGGAGATGTGTGTGTTGCCTGTACAATCTACCTAGTTCCTTTGGAAATAGACATTGTTTACCTCGCTTATCCACTTCTCATGTCCTATACGAATGAGGAGTGTCGATGTCCGTGCACCTTGTGTGTCCTCGAACGATGTCATGTCTCAGACCTCTCGTCTCGAGTGGCTCCAGTGTTCACGAGAGTGCTCTTGGATGCAGTGGATAAGAATGTACCATGGGTCTTTGGACTCTTGGCACATGATCGGTTGGCTTTTTGGTCGCCCATCATTGCCCCCCCCCCTTTCCCTTTGTGGTAATGGGTCGGCATGTTGGGCTTGGCGTCGTAGAGGACGTGCTACCGGTTGATCCTGCCAAGAGTCATATGCTTTGTCTCAAAGATTAAGCCATGCATGTGTAAGAATGAACTATTTCAGACTGTGAAACTGCGAATGGCTCATTAAATCAGTTATAGTTTGTTTGATGGTACGTGCTACTCGGATAACCGTAGTAATTCTAGAGCTAATACATGCAACAAAACCCGACTTCCTAAGGGATGCATTTATTAGATAAAAGGCTGACGGGGGATTTGCCCGCTGCTCGATGATTCATGATAACTTCGACGGATCGCACGGCCCTCGTGTGCGGCGACGCATCATTCAAATTTCTGCCCTATCAACTTTCGATGGTAGGATAGGGGCCTACCATGGTGGTGACGGTGACGGAGAATTAGGGTTCGATTCCGGAGAGGAGCCCCGGAAACGGCTACCACATCCAAGGAAGGCAAAGCGGCCAAGAAATTACCCAAATCGACACGGGAGGTAGTGACAATAAATAACAATACCGGGCTCTTCGAGTCCGGTAATTGGAATGAGTACAATCTAAATCCCTTTAACGAGGATCCATTTGAGGGCAAGTCCGGTGCCGCGAAAGTGCGTAATTCCAGCTCAATAGCGATATTTAAGTTGTTGCGCTTAAAAAGCTCGTAGTTGGACTTTGGGGCGGGTCGGTCGGGTCCGCCTTCGCCCGGTGTGCACCGATCGTCCCATCCCTTCTGTTTCGATGCGTCTGGCCTTTAATCGGTCGGGTCGTGCCTCTCCAAGCTGTTACTTTGAAGAAATTAGAGTGCTCAAAAGCAAGCCCACGCCTGGATACATTAGCATGGGATAACATCACGTGATTTCGGTCCTATTGTGTTGGCCTTCTGGATCGGAGTAATGATTTAGAGGGACAGTCGGGGCATTCAGATTTCATAGTCGAGGTGAAATTCTTGGATTTATGAAAGACGAACCACTCGCGAAAAGCATTTGCCAAGGATGTTTTCATTAATCAAGAACGAAAGTTGGGGGCTCAAGACGATCGATACCGTCCTAGTCTCAACCATAAACGATGCCGACCGGGGATCGCGGGATGTTGCTCTTAGGACTCCGCGGCACCTTATGAGAAATCAAAGTCTTTGGGTTCCGGGGAGTATGGTCGCAAGGTGAAACTTGAAGGAATTGACGGAAGGGCACCACCGTGAGTGGAGTCCGCGGCTTAATTTGACTCAACACGGGAAACTTACCAGGTCCGGACATAGCAAGGATTGACAGACCGAGAGCTTTTCTTGATTCTATGGGTGGTGGTGCATGGTCGTTCTTAGTTGGTGGAGCGATTTGTCCGGTTAATTCGATAACGAACGAGACCTCGACCGCTAACTAGCTACGCGGAGGCATCCCTCCGCCGCCAGCTTTAGAGGGACTATGGCCATTTAGGCCACGGAAGTTTGAGGCAATAACAGGTGCATGATGCCCTTAGATGTTCTGGCGCGCTTGCCTAATCGATGTATTCAACGAGTCTATAGCCTTGGGTGACAAAAGCCCGTAATCTTTGAAAATTTCATCATGATGGGGATAGATCATTGCAATTGTTGGTCTTCAACGAGGAATTCCTAGTAAGCGCTAGTCATCGCTCTTGTTGACTACGCCCCTGCCCTTTGTACACACCGCCCGTCGCCCCTACTCGATTGAATGGTCCGGTGAAGTGTTCGGATCGAGGCGACGGGGCGGTTTGCCGCCCGCGACGTCGCGAGAAGTCCACCGAACCTTATCATATAGAGGAAGGAGAAGTCGAACAAGGTTTCCGTGGGGTGAACCTGCGGAAGGATCATTGTCGAGACCCACCGGCGAGGACGACCGCGGAATCGTCAGCGATTGCTTTCGCCGGGGCTCGTCCGACAACACCCTGAATAAATGGCCCGCCCTCGCGGACGCGACCGAGGGGATGAACTACCAACCCCTGGCGCGGATAGCGCCAAAGAACACGAACATCGAAGTCGGAGGGCCTTGCTGCATGCAGTAGGCTACAATTCCGACGGTGACCTCGATTGGACGACTCTCCGGCAACGGATATCTCGGCTCTCGATCGATGAAGAACGAAGAGAAAAATGCGATACCTGGTGTGAATTGCAGAATCCGTGAACCATCGAGTCTTTGAACATAAGTTGCGCGAGGCCATCCGGCTAAGGGCACTGCGCGTGGGCGTCACGCTTTCGGCAACCGTTGTTGCTCCCTTGGGGGACGGGGGCAAACGCGAGGATGGCCCCCGTGCGGGAAGGTGCAGTTGGCAAGAGCGGGCCGTCGAAGGTTGTCGAACACGATCGTGGTGGATGCCTTGTGCGAGCCGTGACGTCGTGCCTTCCGGGACCCGGCGAGGCCTCGAGGACCCAAGTCGTGGTGCGCGGTCGATGCCACGGACAGCGACCCCAGGTCAGGTGGGGCTACCCGCTGAGTTTAAGCATATAAATAAGCGGAGGAGAAGAAACTTACAAGGATTCCCTTAGTAACGGGCGAAGCGAACCGGGATCAGCCCAGCTTTTGAGAATCGGGCGGCTGCGTCGCCCTGAATTGTAGTCCGGAGAAGCGTCCTCAGCGACGGACCGGGCCCAAGTCCCCCGAAAAGGGGCCGGGAGGGTGAGAGCCTCGTCGCTCGGACCCCGTCGCACCACGAGGCAACTGTCGACGAAGTCGGGTTGTTTGGGAATGCAGCCCCAATCGGGTGGTAAATTCCGTCCCAAGGCTAAATATGGGCGAGACCGATAGCGAACAAGTACCGCGAGGGAAAGATGAAAAGGACTTTGAAAAGAGAGTCAAAGAGTGCTTGAAATTGCCGGGAGGGAAGCGGATGGGGGCGGCGATGCACCCTCGGTCGGATGCGAACGGCGGTTAGCCAGTTCACCGCCGGCTCGGTGCGGATCGATCGGGAGCTGCATCGACGGCCGGCCCCGGACGGATCGTTCGTTCGAGGGGATACCGTCGATGCGGTCGAGGACATGACGCGCCATCGGCGTGTTCGCGCGGGTACACGTGCGACCTAGGCATCGCCGCTGGGCTCCCCATCGACCCGCCTTGAAACACGGACCAAGGAGTCCGACATGCGTGCGAAGTCGACGGGTGCGAAACCCGAAGGCACAAAGGAAGCTAACGGGCGGGAACCCTCTCGAGGGGTTGCACCGCCGGCCGACCCCGATCTTCTGTGAAGGGTTCGAGTTGGAGCATGCATGTCGGGACCCGAAAGATGGTGAACTATGCCCGAAGCGAGGCGGCCGAGGAAACTCGGTGGAGGCCCGGCGATACTTGACGCGCAAATCGTTCGTCCGACTTGGGTATAGGGGCGAAGACTAATCGAACCATCTAGTAGCTGGTTCCCTCCGAAGTTTCCCTCGATAGCCGGAGCCCACGCGCGAAGTTCTATCGGGTAAAGCCAATGATTAGAGGCATCGGGGCGCGCCCTCGACCTATTCTCAAACTTTAAATAGGTAGGACGGCGCGTTGCTTTCCGTTGAGCGCGTCGCGAATCGAGAGCTCCAAGTGGGCCATTTTGGTAAGCGTAACCGGCGATGCAGGGATGAACCGGAAGCCGGGTTACGGTGCCCAATCAAGGCTAACCCGCATACACCACAAAGGGTGTTGGTCGATTAAGACACCGGGGGCGGTGGTCATGGAAGTCGAAATCCGCTAAGGAGTGTAACAACTCACCTGCCAATCAACTAGCCCCGAAAATGGATGGCGCTGAAGCGCTGGCCCACACCCGACCATCGGGCGGCGCCAAGCCCCGATGAGTAGGAGGGCGTGGCGGTCGCCGCGAAAACCCAGGGTGAGTTCGGGGAGCGGCCGCCGGTGCAGATCTTGGTGGTTGTAGCAAATATTCAAATGAGAACTTTGAAGGCGAAGAGGGGAAAGGTTCCATGTGAACGACACTTGCACATGGGTTAGCCGATCCTAAGGGACGGGGGAAGCCCGTCCGAGAGCGTGTCTCCGCGCGAGCTCCGAAAGGGAATCGGGTTAAAATTCCCGAGCCGGGAGGCGGCGGCGGACGGCAACGTTAGGAAGTCCGGAGACGTCGGCGGGGGCTCCGGGAAGAGTTATCTTTTCTGCTTAACGGCCCGCCCACCCTGGAAACGGCTCAACCGGAGGTAGGGTCCAGCGGTTGGAAGAGCGCCGCACGTCACGCGGCGTCCGGTGCGCCCCCGGCGGCCCTTGAAAATCCGGAGGACCGAGTGCCGCCCGCGCCCGGTCGTACTCATAACCGCATCAGGTCTCCAAGGAGAACAGCCTCTGTCACGCCCCTCAAAAATATCGACAATATTTAAAATTTTCATCATAACTAACCCAGGATCCAAGCACACATTTGAGGTCACTAAGAAAACATTCAGATCAAAATTTCACCTCTATAGTCTACAAATTCATAACCCTGTGCAATTCATAAACATACTATACATCACTCGATAATTCATACAATCAGAACTCAACTCATCAAAATAATAACCACAATATAAATTCACAAATGGGGAAGTCTATGCAGTCACCAAACCAACGATTACCATAAGATCATATCATTACACGAATTTAACTTAACATACCAAAATCCTATACATGAGGGATCCTTTATCTTACACAAAATCCACAGGTTTAGATTCATCGTCACATTTCATAAGATGCAGAGTATCTTATACAACAAATACACATATGCTAACAAAGATCTGCCCAAAATCTTCTAAACTTTCCACCGCCTTAGCCCAATCTTAACATTTAAGCAAGCAATATGCTATCCTGAAAAATTTATCAACAAACGGGGTGAGCATAAAGATTTCAGCAAGTGACTAACATGTCCATATCAAAATAGTACAACATCCAAAGAGATACAGTTCCAAAATACAAGGCAGAATATACGATTTCGTAGACATAATATCATTAAGAGCAAAAACACAATTGTCCTTTCAATCTTACATATTTGGTTCCTGACATATTGGGGCATAGAGTAATTGGAGCATATCAGTAACAAAGGTAACATATCGGAGCTTATCAATGGCATATAAAATGTTCTGAAGCATATCAACGGCATATGGAACATTTCGAAGCAAAATCATCAGTGAATGAAGCATTTCAGAGCATATCAAAACAAATATCGTACAGAAGCTCAACGTCGTCCTTGACATTGCAATCATATCATTCTTATCCAGAGCATGAACAGAAACAACTCACCAAAACTCTGGATGTCATATCAAACATATAGAAGGTGTGGTGGGATCTCAATCAGAATGTGATTCATCCATTTCTGAATGACCACCTGACAAAAGTCTCCCACGTCTGGGAGATCCATCCACCCACGTCTAGGTGAAGTCAGAGGGGCCGGCAGAGCATCGCAGGCTCTAAGCACATACCCTTTACCATTTCTGGCAAAGGTCCAAAATATCCCACGGAGCGGGACCCCACAGAGCGGGTAATAAGCGCATCCCACAGAGCGGGTAATAAGCGCATACCCTTTACCATTTCTGGCAAAGGTCTAGACAATCCCACACACCAGAGTACAAGAGGGCAGTTTTAACAATAAGTAGCATATATCGGAAGCACACGCGGAACAACGAACGTGCATGTGCCTTTTCGAGACAATACGAAACAAAGAACAAATCTCTCACAAATGTATTCAGATTTGGAATGAAATAAAAACAAGAGTGTAAAGGATTCCAAGAAATCATATTTAGCTCAATTCCAATAAGAAGGTTAGACGAATTCAAATATCCGAAGGAACGGAGCAGAATACGCGAAATCGACCAAAGCTCGACTTCGGACAGAATTCCAGTGGCACATCAAACAATACTTCAGAATATCAATTATGCTCCAATACCCATAAGAAAACTATGGTCAAACCATATATCAATCTATATTCTGATGGGACAAATTTCATATGAAACAGGGTTCCCAACGCGGAGTTACCTTTGATTTGGTAACACAAGGTCAAAAACACAATCACTGGTTTGCAGAATTTATAGGGTCGGATTCAACAGACAATAGGGTAGGAAATTGAAATCCAAAATTTTCAAACTATAATTCAAAAGAAATATTTTCAAGTCTAGTTTCAAATAAAATCAGTTTGGTATAATTTAGAATTTTCAACAGGGAGTTATAGGCATTTTAGTATCGACAGGTCAGAAATCTCGAACCCTGTTTTACAGCGTCTATAGGCTCAATTGAATCAGAGGTTTGGGTAAGTATTCGGTGTCCAAAATCTACAAAATCAGTGTCAACAGGAAGATATAAGAGTCTAATTTTCAAACAAAATAGTTCCTATCCGAATTCGTATTTTATACTAAAACTTATAGCTGAAACAGTGTATAGGGGTCAGTTTACCGTGAAAGACTTCAAAATCCATGGTTCTATGTCCAAAGAGAGACATATCAGTTTCTAAATAGAAATCCTTCAATTTATTTTGATTCAACATAAAAACAGAGACTAAAAATTCTGTAGGATGGGGTTAAAACACTTGCCTTTGAGAATTTTGACCCGAAGTGAAAAGATTAAAGCAAGAACCCTAAAAACCCCAATTTTCTTCTTCTTCTTCTTCTTCTTCTTCTTCTTTCTTTCTTTCTTTGATCACCCACGAGCTGCCTTCTCTGCTTCCTTAAGAATGAAGGCAGAGAGGCTTAAACGGTGAAATTTGTCATTTTGTGTGTTTCACAGTTTAGTCCTTGTTTTTATCATATTCACGATTAAGTCCTTAGGGTTTACATATAGGTCCTCAGAATTTTTATTTTTTTTTGAACAGATCTCCCAAATCTTACAAATAAGTTACCTCTGATTCATTCTCTATTTCTTTTGTCAATTTAAAATAAATTCTTACATTATCACCAGAAATTTATACGAAAATTCGGAAATGAGGGGTGTTACACTCTCCCCCCCTTAAAAGAAAAATTTAGTCCTCTAAATTTATCGTACCTCTATCGATGAAAAGACGGGGGTACACCTTTTTCATTTCCTCCTCTAGCTCCCAAGTTGTTTCCTCTCCAGAATGATGTCTCTAAATTACTTGAACCAGTGAGATGACCCGATTCCTTAGGATTTTTTCTTTCGTATCAACGATCTGAATAGGCTCTTCCACATAAGATAAATCATTATCAATCTCCACCAGCTCATACTTAATGATGTGAGAAGGGTCATATATATACTTCCTAATCATCGAGACATGAAATATATCATGGACATGACTCAATGCTGGTGGCAAGGCAATCCTATAAGCGACAGAACCAACCCTCTCGAGAACCTCAAAAGGTCCAATAAATCTGGGGCTTAACTTTCCTTTCTTCCCAAACCTAATAATGCCTTTGGAAGGGGAGACATTCAAGAATACAAAATCTCTGATTTCAAACTCAATATCTCGTCTTCTATTGTCGGCATAACTCTTTTGACGACTCTGAGCAGTTTTTAACCTTTCCCTTATAACTTGAATTTTCTCGGAAGTTTCTTGTACCTTATCCGGTGCTAACAGCTTTCTGTCACCAACTTCTTCTCAACATATAGGTGTTATGCACTTTCGCCCATATAAAGCTTCATAAGGAGCCATCTGAATACTTGAATGATAACTATTATTATAAGTGAACTCAACAAGTGAAATATCCTTATCCCATTCGCCTTTCCAATCCATAACATAGGCTCTAAGCAAATCCTCAAGCGTTTGAATTGTTCTTTCTGACTGACCATCAGTCTGAGGATGATATGCGGTACTAAACTTAACTTTAGTGCCCATAGATTCCTGTAATCTTCTCCAGAATCTAGAGAGAAATCTGGAGTCTCTATCAGAGATGATCTCCTTTGGAATACCATGAAGTCTTACTATTTCACTGACATATAAATCTGCAAGTCTATCAAGCGAATAAGTCATATTAATCGGTAGGAAATATGCAGATTTTGTTAACCTATCAATGATAACCCAAATAGCATCATGCTTTTTAGAGGTTCTGGGTAGTCCTGAAACAAAATCCATAGTAATGCATTCCCATTCCCATTTCCATTCACCTAGACGTGGGTGGATGGATCTCCCAGACGTGGGAGACTTTTGTCAGGTGGTCATTCAGAAATGGATGAATCACATTCTGACTGAGATCCCACCACACCTTCTATATGTTTGATATGACATCCAGAGTTTTGGTGAGTTGTTTCTGTTCATGCTCTGGATAAGAATGATATGTTTGCAACGTCAAGGACGACGTTTGAGCTTCTGTACGATATTTGTTTTGATATGCTCAAATGCTTCATTCATCGATGATTTTGCTTCAAATGTTCCATATGCCGTTGATATGCTTGAACATTTTATATGCCATTGATAAGCTCCGATATGTTACCTTTGTTACTTGATATGCTCCAATTACTCTATGCCCCAACTGGCCGAACCAAATATGTAAGATTGAAAGGACAATTGTGTTTTTCGCTCTTAATGATATTATGTCTACGAAATCGTATATTCTGCCTTGTATTTTGGAACTGTATCTCTTTGGAAGTTGTACTATTTTTTGATATGGATATGTTAGTCACTTGTCGAGCTCTTTATGCTCACCCCGTTTATTGATAAATTTTTTCAGGATAGCATATTGCTTGCTTAAATGTTAAGATTGGGCTGAGGGTTGGAAAGTTTAGAAGATTTTGGGCAGATCTTTGTTAGCATGTGTGTATTTGTTGTATAAGATACTCTGCATCTTATGAAATGTGACGATGAATCTAAACCCATGGATTTTGTGTAAGATAAAGGATCCCTCATGTATAGGATTTTGGTATGTTAAGTTAAATTAGGTGTAATGATATGATCTTATGGTAATCGTTGGTTTGGTGACTGCATAGACTTCCCCATTTGTGAATTTATATTGTGGTTATTATTTTGATGAGTTGAGTTCCGATTGTATGAATTATCGAGTGATGTGTGGTATGTTTATGAATTGCACGGGTTATGAAGTTGTAGACTATAGAGGTGAAATTTTGATCTGAATGTTTTCTTAGTGACCTCAAATGTGTGCTTGGATCCTGGGTTAGTTATGATGAAAATTTTAAAATATTATGGATATTTTTTTTTGTGGCGTGAGAGGTGGTATCGAGCATTGTTTGAGGATCACCAAATATTTGATATGTTGACGTGCAAAATATATTGAGGTCCAAAGATAATGATTGGTGGAAATTTTCTTTGGTGCATTTTAGGAATCTAGGATGATGAGGACATATGGTCCTCCTATTTCATTTGTTTCTCGATTAATTAAGGGGATGAAAGGGTTGATCGAGGATACAAAATCAGAGTAGCGATGAAAACATGGTGAACCAAATTTCATTGGTGATAGAAAACGGATGATGCAATGCAGAGAAGATATTTGATGTACAAAATTGTTCTAATGATCGAAAGAATTCTTTTGCCACCTTATATTGGAAGTAGAGGCTGATCATTAATGGCAACAAAGAAAATTATTTTTGGAGATCAGTGTTACGAATGATAAGGACAAGTTTACCAATAAAAATATGATTGGAAATGAATCAGAAAGTAATAACAAGAGTGTCAAGACATTTGGATTTGAAAAGGAAAGTCATCGCAAAAGACTCAATCATATGTGAATTGCAAGTTAAGTTATGAAACAAGTCGGTGTTTTTGGGTGACTGGAGCCTATTTTGCTTGTGGAAAGTTAGATCATCAAGTAAGAGATTGCCCTTTGAACAGGAAAAAAAAGAGCCACTGCCTCCTAGACCCTCAACCTATGCTAGAGCGTATGCTATCACTGAACAAGATTCTAAAGCTTCTAAATCCATGGTTGAAGGTATTCTTTATGTTTCAAAGAGAAATGCAAAAGTTTTGTTTGATCCCGTCTCCAACTTATCTTTTGTTTCACAATACTTTGCTTGTCACTTGGATATTCTACCTAGACCTCTGGATTATATGTTATATATAACAACTGCTGTTGGAGATCCATTGGCAACAAACTTGGTTTACACGTCTTGTTTGATTTCTATTGGAGACCACGAACTCCTTGCTGATTTGATTCTCCTAGAGATCCAGGGCTTTGATATTATACTTGGCATGGATTGGTTATCTTCTCATCATGCTAGTATTGATTGTTACAAAAAAATAATTACTTTCCGCATACCAGATCAGCTTATATTTTTCTTTGAGGGCATTAGGCATGATTTGCCTCCTTGCTTGATATCAGCACTTCAAGTATATCGTCTTATGCAGAAAGGTTGTTTTTGTTATATGGTGTGTGTAAAGGAGCATTCAAATCAGGAAACCCATCTAGATGAAATTGTAGTGGTCAAAGAATTCCCTGATGTATTCCCAGATAACATGCCTGGTTTACCTCTAGATAGAGAGGGTGAATTTGCTATTGATCTGGTCTCCAGTATAACCCCAATATCTAAGCCTCCCTATAGAATGGCACCACTCGAGCTAGAGGAATTAAAGATGCAAATACAAGAATTATTAGATAAGGGTTTCATACGACCCAGTGTATCCCCATGGGGTGCTCCGGTACTATTAGTGAAGAAGAAGGATGGAACATTGAGGCTTTGTATTGATTATAGACAGTTGAATCAGGTGACCATCAAAAATAAGTATCCCATACCTAAAATTGATGATTTGTTTGATCAACTGCAGGGTGCACAAGTATTCTCTAAGATTGACCCGAGGTCAGTTACTATCGGGTGAAGATCAAGGAGGAGGATATTTCAAAAAAACAGCTTTTAGAACTTCGATATGGTCATTATGAATTCTTGGTGATGCCTTTGGTTTGACAAATGCCCCTGCATCTTTTATGGAACTAATGAATAGGATATTTCAACCGCTCTTGGATATCTGTGTAATTGTATTTATTGATGACATATTGGTGTATTCAAAGAGTAATCGAGAGCATGAGGAACACTTGAGAGATGTGTTGTCCATACTAAGAGAAAAGAAGTTGTATCTAAGTTAAGCAAATGTGAATTTTGGTTGAATGAAGTTGCTTTCTTAGGCCATGTGATTTCAGGGAAGGGTATATCTGTTGATCCAAGGAAAATAGAAGCTGTAGTTGAATGGGAAGTACCAACAAATGTGACAGAAGTTCAAGCTTTTTTTGGGCATGGCAAGTTATTACAGGGGAGATTTGTGGAGGGATTTTCTCAGAATCACTCAACCTCTCACCAACCTCACTAAAAAAGAATATAAAATTTGTATGGGGTGATGATTGTGAGCAAAGTTTTCAAGAGTTAAAAAGAAGATTGACTAGTGCCCCTATTCTCACTATTCCAAGTGGTAGTGAGGGATTTGTAGTTTATCTTGATGCTTCAAGAAAAGGCCTAGGATGTGTTTTGATGCAGGAAGGGAGAGTAATTGCTTATGCTTCTAGGCAACTTAAAGGTTATGAATTGAATTATCCAACTCATGATTTGGAATTAGCAGCAATTATTTTTGCTCTAAAGATTTGGAGACATTATTTGTATGGTCGACAGTTTGAAATCTTCACCGATCACAAGAGTTTAAAATACATTTTCACTCAGAAAGAGTTAAACATGAGGCAGCGAAGATGGATAGAACTTCTGAAGGATTATGATTGTGCCATCCGTTATCACCCCAAAAGCCAATGTTGTAGTGATGCACTTAGTAGGAAATCTACAAGTTTTATGGCTAGTCCGGTTGTGAAGCAATGGAAGTTATTAGAAGAAAATTTTGATTTGAAAGCTTTGAGGAAAGAGCAAGACTTCGATGATATTGATGGCCTCCATTCAAGTGCAATCCGATCTTATTCAACAAATTAAGGAAGGACAATTACGAGATCCACATTTAATCTACTTGAGGAATGAAGTAGAAAAGGAATTGAAGCCACAATTTCAAGTTTCAAAGGATGGCCTATTGAGATTTGGGGAGAGGGTATGTGTACCAAATGAACCAGATATTAAGAATCAAATCTGAAGGAAAGTCATACTTCAAAGTACACCATACATCCTGGGAGCACTAAGATGTATAGAGATCTTCAAAGTCATTATTGGTGGGAAGGCATGAAGAAGGAAATTGCAATGTATGTTTCAAAATGTTTGACTTGTCACAAATCAAAGTAGAACACCAAAGACACGGAGGGTTGTTACAACCTTTAGATATTCCTGAATGGAAATGGGAATGCATTACTATGGATTTTGTTTCAGGACTACCCAGAACCTCTAAAAAGCATGATGCTATTTGGGTTATCATTGATAGGTTAACAAAATCTGCACATTTCCTACCGATTAATATGACTTATTAAACTTGATAGACTTGCAGATTTATATGTCGGTGAAATAGTAAGATTTAAGTGGTATTCCAAAGGAGATCATCTCGATAGAGACTCCAGATTTCTCTCTAGATTCTGGAGAAGATTACAGGAATCTATGGGTACTAAAGTTAAGTTTAGTACCAAGATATCATCCTCGGTGATGGTCAATTCGAAGAATAATTCAAACACTTGAGGATTTGCTTAGAGCCTATGTTATGGATTGGAAAGGTGAATGGGATAAGGATATTTCACTTGTTGAGTTCACTTATAATAATAGTTATCATTCAAGTATTCAGATGGCTCCTTATGAAGCTTTATATGGGCGAAAGTGCATAACACCTATATGTTGGGAAGAAGTTGGTGACAAAAGTCATGTTAGCACCTGGATAAGGTACAAGAAACTTCCGAGAAAATTCAAGTTATAAGGGAAAGGTTAAAAACTGCTCAGAGTCGTCAAAAGAGTTATGCCGACAATAGAAGACGAGATATTGAGTTTGAAATCAGAGATTTTGTATTCTTGAAAGTCTCCCCATCCAAAGGCATTATTAGGTTTGGGAACAAAGGAAAGTTAAGCCCCAGATTTATTGGACCTTTTGAGGTTCTCGAGAGGGTTAGTTCTGTCGCTTACAGGATTGCCTTGCCACCAGCATTGAGTCATGTCCATGATATATTTCATGTCTCGATGATTAGGAAGTATATATATGACCCTTCTCACATCATTAAGTATGAGCTGGTGGAGATTGATAAAGATTTATCTTATGTGGAAGAACCTATTCAGATCGTTGATAAGAAAGAAAAAGTCCTAAGGAATCAGGTCATCTCACTGGTTCAAGTAATTTGGAGACATCATTCTAGAGAGGAAACAACTTGGGAGCTAGAGGAGGAAATGACAAAGGTGTACCCCCGTCTTTTCATCGATAGAGGTACGATAAATTTAGAGGACTAAATTTTTCTTTTAAGGGGGGGAGAGTGTAACACCCCTCATTTCCGAATTTTCGTATAAGTTTCTAGTTGTAATGTATGTATCTATTTTAAATTTGATAAAAAGTCAAAGTATGAATCTGAGAACTTATTCATAAGAGTTGGAGGATTTGTTAAAAGAAAGAATCTGAGGACCTATATGTAAACCCTAAGGACTTAATCGTGAATATGATAAATCCAAGGGCTACTGTAAAATATACAAAAATACAAACTTCACCGTTTAAGCCTCTCTGCCTTCGTTCTTAAGGAAGCAGAGAAGGCAGCTCGTGGGTGATCAAAGAAAGAAAGAAAGGAAGAAGAAGAAGAAGAAGAAGAAGAAGAAAAAATTGGGGTTTTTAGGGTTCTTGCTTTAATCTTTTCACTTCGGGTCAAAATTCTCAAAGGCAAGTGTTCTAACCCCATCCTATAGAATTTTTAGTCTCTGTTTTTAAGTTGAATCAAAATAAATTGAAGGATTTCTATTTAGAAACTGATATGTCTCTCTTTGGACATAGAACCATGGATTCTGAAGTTTTTTTTCGGTAAACTGACCCCTATACACTGTTCCAGCTATAAGTTTTAGTACAAAATGTGAATTCGGGCAGGAACTATTTTGTGTGAAATTAGACTCTTATATCTTCCTTTTGACACTGATTTTGTAGATTTTGGACACCGAATACTTACCCAAACATCTGTTTCAATTGAGCCTATAGACGCTGTAAAACAGGGTTCAAGATTTCTGACCTGTCGATACTAAAATGCCTATAACTCCCTGTTGAAAATTCTGAATTATACCAAGCTGATTTTATTTGAAACTAGACTTGAAAATCTTTCTTTTGAAATATAGTTTAAAAATTTTGGATTTCAATTTCCTACCCTATTATCTGTTGAATCCGACCCTATAAATTCTGCAAAACAGTGATTGTGTTTTTGACCTTGTGTTACCAAATCAAAGGTAACTCCGCGTTGGGAACCCTGTTTCATATGAAATTTGTTCCATCAGAATATAGATTGATATATGGTTCGACCATAGTTTTCTTATGGGTATTGGAGCATAATTGATATTCTGAAGTATTTGTTCGATGTGCCACTGGAATTCTGTCCGAAATCGAGCTTTGGTCGATTTCGCGTATTCTGCTCCGTTCCTTTGGATATTTGAATTCGTCTAACCTTCTTATTGGATTTGAGCTAAATATGATTGTTTGTAATCCCTGTACACTCTTGTTTTTATTTCATTCCAAATCTGAATTCATTTGTGAGAGATTTGTTCTTTGTTTCGTATTGTCTCGAAAAGGCACATGCACGTTTGTTGTTCCGCGTGTGCTTCCGATATATGCTACTTATTGTTGAAACTGCCCTCTTGTACTCTGGTGTGTGGGATTGTCTGGACCTTTGCCAGAAATGGTAAAGGGTATGCGCTTATTACCCGCTCTGTGGGGTCCCGCTCTGTGGGATATTCTAGACCTTTGCCAGAAATGGTAAAGGGTATGTGCTTAGAGCCTGCGATGCTCTGCCGGCCCCTCTGACTTCACCTAGACGTGGGTGGATGGATCTCCCAGACGTGGGAGACTTTTGTCAGGTGGTCATTCAGAAATGGATGAATCACATTCTGACTGAGATCCCACCACACCTTCTATATGTTTGATATGACATCCAGAGTTTTGGTGAGTTGTTTCTGTTCATGCTCTGGATAAGAATGATATGTTTGCAACGTCAAAGACGACGTTTGAGCTTCTGTACGATATTTGTTTTGATATGCTCTGAAATGCTTCATTCACTGATGATTTTGCTTCGAAATGTTTCATATGCCGTTGATATGCTTCGAACATTTTATATGCCATTGATAAGCTCCGATATGTTACCTTTGTTACCGATATGCTCCAATTACTCTATGCCCCAATCTGTCAGAACCAAATATGTAAGATTGAAAGGAAAATTATGTTTCTGCTCTTAATGATATTATGTCTCATGAAATCATTATATTCTGCCTTGTATTTTGGAACTGTATCTCTTTGGAAGTTGTACTATTTTGATATGGATATGTTAGTCACTTGTCGAGCTCTTTATGCTCACCCCGTTTATTGATAAATTTTTTTCGGATAGCATATTGCTTGCTTAAATGTTAAGATTGGGCTGAGGCGGTGGAAAGTTTAGAAGATTTTGGGCAGATCTTTGTTAGCATGTGTGTATTTGTTGTATAAGATACTCTGCATCTTATGAAATGTGACGATGAATCTAAACCCGTTGATTTTGTGTAAGATAAAGGATCCCTCATGTATAGGATTTTGGTATGTTAAGTTAAATTCGTGTAATGATATGATCTTATGGTAATCGTTGGTTTGGTGACTGCATAGACTTCCCCATTTGTGAATTTATATTGTGGTTATTATTTTGATGAGTTGAGTTCTGATTGTATGAATTATCGAGTGATGTGTGGTATGTTTATGAATTGCATAGGGTTATGAAGTTGTAGACTATAGAGGTGAAATTTTGATCTGAATGTTTTCTTAGTGACCTCAAATGTGTGCTTGGATCCTGGGTTAGTTATGATGAAAATTTTAAAATATTATGGATAATTTTGAAGGGCGTGACAGAGGTAACATCCCATTAGTCCCACATCGGAAGTGGGCAATGTGTATGATTAGCTTATAAGGGCCTGATGAGTATACTACGTTAAGTCCCGCTTAAGCATTTTGGTCCGCGGTTGTAAGGACCAAAATGGAGTTATTGGACAGTTAGCTCATCAGACCCGGGTCGTGACATTTGGTATCAGAGCCGACCTAGCATTTGGGCAGGGTGAGAGGGCTCGAGTAGGAAAGGGCTACCCGTGGATGGAGTCAGAGAACTCATCATGGCGTGGAGCCACCACTGAGTTAATCCTCACATGTACTATGCTAGGGTTCGATCTAGGATATGTCGGGCCTTGACGAGGACGTCAAGCTAATTGAGTTGGGGATAATGTAACATCCCATTAGTCCCACATTGGAAGTTGGCAATGTGTATGATTAGCTTATAAGGGCCTGATGAGTATACTACGTTAAGTCTCGCTTAAGCATTTTGGTCCGCGGTTGTAAGGACCAAAATGGAGTTATTGGACAGTTAGCTCATCAGACCCGGGTCGTGACAACAATGAACCCAGCCAGGGACGCCGCTGCCTCTCGCTGTCCGCCCCGCCGCTTGCCCTTCGCTCGCACAGCCAAAAATGGCCAGTTTTGGCCCCGGCCCTTTCTTGCGCCAGTTTTTGGGCAGTTCTTACGTGCCGCGGCGAACGACGTGAGTGTAGCAAAACATCATTGAACGTAGCACCCTGGAACCCCCCGGGTGGCACAGGGGGCTGGATGGGTCATTCGTATTGCAGGGACGGTGCTGCCTCTCGCTTCGCTCGCTGTCCGCCGCTTGCTCGCTCAGCCAAAAATGGCCAATTTTGGCCCGTTTTTGGGCAGTTTTGGCCAGTTTTTGGGCAGTTCTTGCGTGCCGCGGCGAACGACGTGAGCGGAGCAAAACGTCAGCCATCTCAGCACCCTGGAACCCCCCGGGTGGCACAGAGCTGGATGGGGCATTCGTATAGCAGGGACGGTGCCGCCTCTCGCTTCGCTCGATGTCCTCCGCTCGCTGCTCGCTCGCTCAGCCAAAAATGGCTAGTTTTGGCCCGTTTCTGGGCTGTTTCGGCCAGTTTTTGGGCAGTTCTTGCGTGCCGCGGCGAACGACGTGAGCGGAGCAAAACGTCAGCCATCTCAGCACCCTGGAACCCCCCGGGTGGCACAGGGCTGGATGGGGCGTTCGTATAGCAGGGACGGTGCTGCCTCTCGCTTCGCTCGCTGTCCGCCGCTCGCCGCTCGCTCGCTCAGCCAAAAATGGCCAGTTTTGGCCCGTTTCTGGCCAGTTTTGGCCAGTTTTTGGGCAGTTCTTGCGTGCCGCGGCGAACGACGTGAGCGGAGCAAAACGTCAGCCATCTCAGCACCCTGGAACCCCCCGGGTGGCACAGGGCTGGATGGGGCGTTCGAATTGCAGGGACGGTGCTGCCTCTCGCCGCTTCGCTCGCTGTCCGCCGCTCGCCGCTCGGTCGCTAGGACAAAAATGGCCAGTTTTGGCCAGTTTCTGGGCCGTTTTGGCTAGTTTTTGTGCAGTTCTTGCGTGCCGTAGCGAACGACATGAGCGGAGCAAAACGTCAGCCATCTCAGCACCCTGGAACCTCCCGGGTGGCATAGGGCTGGATGGGGCGTTCATATAGCAAGGAGGGTGCTGCCTCTCGCTTCGCTCGCTGTCCGCCGCTCGCTCGCTCAGCCAAAAATGGCCAGTTTTGGCCCGTTTTTGGGCCGTTTCGGCCAGTTTTTGGGCAGTTCTTGCGTGCAGCGGCGAACGACATTAGCGGAGCAAAACGTTAGCCATCTCAGCACCCTGGAACCCCCTGGGTGGCACAGGGCTGGATGGAGCGTTCGTATAGCAGGGACGGTGCTGCCTCTCGCTTCGCTCGCTGTCCACCGCTCGCCGCTCGCTCGCTCAGCCAAAAATGGCCAGTTTTGGCCCGTTTTTGGGCTGTTTTGGCCAGTTTTTGGGCAGTTCTTACGTGCCGCGGCGAACGACGTGAGCGGAGCAAAACGTCAGACATCTCAGCACCCTGGAACCCCCCGGGTGGCACAGGGCTGGATGGGGCGTTCAGATAGCAGGGACGGTGCTGCCTCTCGCCGCTCGCTGTCCACCGCCGCCGCTCCGCTTCGCTCAACCAAAAATGGCCAGTTTTGGCCCGTTTTTGGGCTGTTTTGGCTAGTTTTTGGGCAGTTCTTGCGTGCCGCGGCGAACGACGTGAGCGGAGCAAAACGTCAGCCATCTCAGCACCCTGGAACCCCCCAGGTAGCACAGGGCTGGATGGGGCGTTCGTATAGCAGGGATGGTGCTGCCTCTC
>LS990923.1:31896273-31908773 GCA_900464855.2 Musa schizocarpa
CTCACTGTCCGTCGCTCGCCGCTCGGTTACTAGGACAAAAATGGCCAGTTTTGGCCCGTTTATGGGCCGTTTTGGCCAGTTTTTGTGCAGTTCTTGCGTGCCGTGGCGAACGACATGAGCGGAGCAAAACGTCAGCCATCTCAACACCTTGGAACCCCACGGGTGGCACAGGGCTGGATGGGGCATTCGTATAGCAGGGACGGTGCTGCCTCGCCGCTGCTGTCCGCCACCGTCGCTTCGCTCAAAAAATGGCCAGTTTTGGCCTGTTTTTGGGCTGTTTTGGCTAGTTTTGGGCAGTTCTTGCGTGCCCGGGCGAACGACGTGGCCCGAGCAAAACGTCAGCCATCTCAGCACCCTGGAACCCCCGGTGGCACAGGGCTGGATGGGGCGTTCGTATAGCTGGGACGGTGCTACCTCTCTCGCTTATTTCCTGTCCGCCCGCTTCGCCACTTCGCTTCGCTCAGCCTAAAATGGCCAGTTTTGGCGGTTTTTTGGGCCGTTTTGGCCAGTTTTTGGGCAGTTCTTGCGTGCAGCGGCGAACGATGTGAGCGGAGCAAAACGTCAGCCATCTCAGCACCCTCGAACCCCCCGGGTGGCACAGGGGGCTGGATGGTGCGTTAAATATAGCAGGGACGGTGCTGCCTCTCGCTTCGCTTCGCTGTCCGCCGCCGCCGCTCGCTCACTCAGCCTAAAATGGCCAGTTTTGGCCCATTTTTGGGCCGTTTTGGCGAGTTTTTGGGCAGTTCTTGCGTGCCGCGGCGAACGACGTGAGCGGAGCAAAACGTCAGCCATCTCAGCACCTTGGATCCCCCCGGGTGGCACAGGGCTGGAGGGGGTGTTCGTATAGCAGGGACGGTGCTGCCTCTCACTTCGCTTGCTGTCCTCCGCTCGCCGCTCGCTCGCTCAGCCAAAAATGGCCAGTTTTGGCCCGTTTTTGGGCTGTTTTGGCCAGTTCTTGCGTGCCGCGGCGAACGACGTGAGTAGTGCAAAACTTCAGCCATCTCAGCACCCTGGAACCCCCCTGGTGGCACAGGGCTGGATGGGGCGTTCGTATAGCAGGGATGGTGCTGCCACTTGCTTCGCTCGCTGTCCGCCGCTCGCCGCTCGCTCGCTCAGCCAAAAATGGCCAGTTTTGGCCCGTTTTTGGACAGTTTTGGCCACTTTTTGGGCAGTTCTTGCATGCCACGGCGAACGACGTGAGCGGAGCAAAACGTTAGCCATCTCAGCACCCTCGAACCCCCCGGGGGGCACAGAGCTGGATGGGGCGTTCGTATAGCAGGGACGGTGCTGCCTCTCGTTTCGCTCACTGTCCGCCGCTCGCCGCTCGCTCGCTCAGCCTAAAATGGCCAGTTTTGCCCCGTTTTTGGGCCGTTTTGGCCAGTTTTTGGGCAGTTCTTGCGTGCCGCGGCAAACGATGTGAGCGGAGCAAAACGTCAGCCATCTCATCACCCTGGAACCCCCCGGGTGGCACAGGGCTGGATGGGGCGTTCGTATAGCAGGGACGGTGCTGCCTCTCGCTTCGCTGTCCACCGCCACCTTTCGCTTCGCTCAGCCAAAAATGGCCAGTTTTGGCCCGTTTTTGGGCTGTTTTGGCCAGTTTTTTAAGCAGTTCTTGCGTGCCGCGGCGAACGACGTGAGCGGAGCAAAGGTCAGCCATCTCAGCACCCTGGAACCCCGGGTGGCACAGGGCTAGATGGGGCGTCACGATATAGGGGGCGGTGCTGCCTCTCGCTTCGCTCGCTGTCCGCCCGCCGCCTTTCGCTTCGCTTCAGCCAAAAATGACCAGTTTTGTCTCGTTTTTGGGCCGTTTTGGCCAGTTTTTGGTAGTTCTTGCGTGCAGCGGCTTCGACATGAGCGAGCAAAACGTCAGGCATCTCAGCACCCTAGAACCCCGGGTGGCACAGGGCTGGATGGGGTGTTCAGATAGCAGGGGCGGTGCTGCCTCTCCGCTTCGCTGTCCACCACCGCCGCCGCTCGCTTCAGCCAAAAAATGGCGAGTTTTTGGCCCATTTTGGGCTCTTTTGGCCAGTTTTGGGCAGTTCTTGCGTGTCAGGGCGAACGACGTGAGCCGGAGCAAACGCGTCAACCATCTCAGCACCCCTGGAACCCCGGGTGGCACAGGGCTGGATGGGGCGACGTTTAGCTATCGGTGCCGCCTCTCGCCGCCGCTCGATGTCCACCGCCGCCGCCGCTTTCGCTCAGCCAAAATGTCCAGTTTTGGCCCATTTCTGGCCAGTTTTGGCCAGATTTTGGGCAGTTCTTGCGTGCAGCGGCGAACGAGCGTGAGCGAGCAAAACGTCGACCATCTCAAAGACCACGGAACCCCCCCCGGGTGGAACAGGGCTGGATGGGGAGTTCAGATTGCAGGGGCGGTGCTGCTTCGCCGCCCGGCTCACTGTCCGCCGCTTCGCCGGCTTTCGGTCACTAGGACAAAAATGGCCAGTTTTGGCCCGTTTATGGGCCGTTTTGGCCAGTTTTTGTGCAGTTCTTCGTGCCGTGGCGAACGACATGAGCGAACAAAAACGTCAACCATCTCAGCACCACTGGAACCCCGGGTGGCACAGGGGCTGGATGGGCGTCGTCTAGCAGGGGCGCGGTGCTGCCTCTCTCGCTTCGCTTCGCTTTCCTCCGCCGCCCGTTTTCGCTCAGCCAAAATGGCTAGTTTTGGCCCGTTTTTGGCCGTTTTGGCCAGTTTTGGCAGTTCTTGCGTGCCTGGCGAACGACGTGAGCGGAGCAAAAAAAATCAACCATCTCAGCACCCTGGAACCCCGGGTGGCACAGGACTGGATGGGGCGTCGATAGCAGGGACGGTGTGCTGCCTCTCCTGCTTCGCTGTCCTCCGCTTCGCCCGCCGCCGCTCGACCAAAATGGCCAGTTTTGGCCGTTTTTTTGGCCGTTTTGGCCAGTTTTGGGCAGTTCTTGCGTGCGCGGCGAACGACGTGGCCGAGCAAAAACGTCAGCCATCTCGGAACCCGAAACCCCGGGTGGCACAGAGCTAGATGGGGCGTTAGATAGCGGGGGAGTGCCGCCTCGTTATGGTAAAATCAATAATCCATAAATCACAAGATTCATATGCATAATTTTGAAATTTATTAAGCATGATCATTATGCATGACACTAAAACATGATTTCAAAATGTTTAATATTTTCATTACATCATTATGCAATGGTTTCATTGAACATAATTTTGAATGATTCTTATAGATAACTAAAACTTCTTTAGTTTTAATTTATGTGATTGACTTTATATTAGCATGCTCAAGTTTTGTTCTTATGTCAAAAACATACATCATGTTTGAAAACAGAAGACAAGGTTTTAAAAAAAATATCATTAAGCCTTCCATATAAAAACCATGCATCATCATTGAAAGTTAACATGGAAATCATCAAAATACACATTCTTGCTTCTCAAGCACATATATATGATTATTTAAATCTCATTTTATTCTATTAACATAAAAGATACAATTTTCAAGAAAAATATTTATTCAAAAGAAAAGAGAAAATACATCATGGAAAACATCAAGTAATTTCAAAATAATTCAAGAGAGTTGAGTTACTTACCTTGAAGTCGAAGCCCGTCAAAGCCCAATTCGCCTTTTCACCTTTAGAAGTTCTTGATTCATCCTTGGGTGCCTTCCTTTTCTTTGGCCTCTTCCTCCGTTCAAGTTCATTGTTCATTTTAGATTTATGTTTAATGAACTTATTAAGAGTTAGTGTTCAAAGTTCAAGTTCATCATTGTCCTCATCACTTGAGTCATCGCCAAGTGGTATTCAATTGTCCGGAGTTCCAAATCCTTCCTATTCTTTGGAAGGTGGTTCAAGTGTTTATTATGTTCATCATGTGCATTGTGCGCACCATTTCATATGTCATCAACGAGCGATAAGTTCTTCAAGTGGAAAAATATTTAAATCTTTTGTTTCTTGTATTGTTGTAACTTTTGATTCCCAAATTTTAGAAAGTGATCGTAAAAACTTACTAACAAGTTCAAAATTTGAGAAACATTTGCCAAGAGTTTGTAAACCATTGACGACATCCGTAAAACGGGTGTACATGTCAACAATGGTTTACATTCGGCTTCATTTGAAAAAAGCTCGAAATCATGCATTAAAATGTTAACTTTCGAGTCTTTGACTCTACTAGTTCCCTCGTGTGTGATTTCAAGTGTTAAGCCAAATATCAAAAGCCGTTTAAGCACGTAGAAATCCGATTGAACTCATTTTTGTCTAAAGCAAAAATAAGGCATTCATAGCCTTTGCGTTTAAAGAAAACATCTTCTTCTCCAAATCATTCCAATGGTTCATTGGGAGAGAAGACATTTCATATCCATTTTCGACTATGTGCCATAAATTCAAATCCAAAGAAAGTAAGAAAACTCTCATTCGAGTTTTCCAACAAGTGTAGTCCGATCCGTTAAACAACGGTGGACGAAAAACTGATAAGCCCTCTTGAAAGCCATAAAGAGCCATTTCTATTTGGGTGTTAAACCAAAGTAGAAAATCGTGGCTCTGATACCAATTGTTAGGATCGGAGCAGCACTAAGAGGGGGGGGTGAATTAGTGCAGCGGATAAAAACTTCGGTTTTAAAAAAAAATCTTTCGTATGAAGAGAGCGGAACTTGACAAGTTTAATCTTGAAAGCGTATTCTTAAATATGCACAGCAAAAGTAATAAGGAACTAAAGCATATAAGAAGGTTTGCAATAATGTAAATAGCAATAATGAAATGCAAACCAAGGATCACGCCGATTTTAGAGTGGTTCGGTCAAATGACCTACTCCACTTGCGAGGCCCCTCTTCGATGAGGCTCCCACCTTCCACTAGCAAGTCTCTTGAAATGGAAGGGTAAATACCCCTCTTACAACTCTTTACAAGCGGTTCACTCTCTTACAGATTTTTGAGAAGAGATGAGGTGAACACTAGCAAATTGAAAAGAAGACAAGCTAACACTTTTCTAAGACATTTCTCTCAAACTCTTGCTGCTCAAAAAGTTGTGTTCTCAGCTGAGATTTGAGGGGTATTTATAGGCCTCAAGAGGATTCAAATTTGGGCTCCAAAATTTGGGCTCCAAAATTCAAATTCTCTTTGGGTTCCCGATCTTTGGCGGTGCCACCGCTTTGGCCTTCGAAGTGCTGGGCAGGTGCCACCCCAGCCAAAAGGGTGTCACCGCCCAGCACTCAGGGTGCTAGGCGGTGCCACCGCCTGATGTTTTCAGCCCGCTTCATGTTTTCAGCCCACCGCCTCTGTGTTTTCAGCCTACAGTGTTATAGGCCCCTACTTGGGTTATAGGATTAATACCTAATCCTAACCCTAATTAACATGCTAACTACCAATTTTAAAGACATTATATAAGCTATTACAAAGTCCATAAGTCAAGACTTCTTCCCATGAAGCTTCCGGCTTAACTTTCTGCGGCGGTCTTCCGATAAACTCTCGAAACCATTCTATGCGGACTCCCGGCAAGCTCTTAAACTTCACGATTTGATCTTGGCGAGTTCCAACGAGCTTCTTCGCAAGCTCCGATCTTTCTCGGCAAACTCTGCGAACTTCCCACGAACCTTCCGGCGAGCTTCCAAAAAACCCTTCGCAAGCTCCCTACTCATTCTTGGCTAGTTCCGGCGGCGTTCCCGATGATCCTTCGGACTTCCATCGAACTCTTGAACTCCCAACGAATCGCCGTTCTTGACTCCACACTTTGTTTCACTTTATGCCTTCATCGTTATCGTAATTAATCCTGCACATGCAAACCAAAAACTCTACTCCGATCTAGACAGTTATTATAACGCCAATTGACATTCTCGTTGCCCGTTGCACGTCATTGGTTGGCGCCGTCGATTCTTTAGCACATCGTCCTCTCTTGCGGCTTGTTGCCCAATCGGCGGTTGACCTCCGCAACCCCGATATCCTTGGCGCAATTCCGCTCTTCTTGGCCCGATGCCCGGCGTTGAAGCCTTCTGCCGTCCAATATCCTAACGTGATCTCCTCCGGCGCAACGTCAATTCCTCCTGCGTTAACTTGTCTAATTCTGATCGAGTAGACCTGCATCACTCAAAATGCAGTTTAAATTATAAACACATATCAGGTGGTTTCATCATCAAAATACGAGATTCAACAAGTTTTACCCTACGATGATGATGGTCGCGATAGTAATTCAACCTAGTATGAGAGGAACCGTTGATTCACACAATTGGTCATCGAGCTTGGTTGAAAAAGCCAGTGGCGCTGGCTTACTACCGTGTGTCGGATTATGACTGAACGCCTCTAAGTCAGAATCCTAGCTAGCAACCGGCGTTCTCGCCCGTCGTTAAGCCTCCCGACCCACAGTAGGGGCCTTTGGCCCCCATGGGCTCATGTCGCCGGTGTAGCCCTCGTGGTGGTATAGCCACGGGCGGCCATCGGGAAGTGAAATTCCGCACGGACGACGGGCCGAATCCTTTGCAGACGACTTAAATACGCGATGGGGCATTGTAAGTGGTAGAGTGGCCTTGCTGCCACGATCCACTGAGATCCAGCCCTGCGTCGCACGGATTCGTCCCCCCCCCCCCCCAAATTCACTGCCCTCCACGCCGACGAGGTTGAAAGCGACAGTCGGCGGTCGAAATATCCGACGGGGCGCGATTGAACTTAGGGGCTGAGCTGAGGTATCCAAGTGCGGCAGCAGCGCTCAGCAATGCAGGAGCCAACGCGTGGCGACCGAAAGTGCCTTTGATTCGATGGCGCCAGGCGCTAGCAATGACGGAGCGGTCACTGCAGGATTCGACGAGGCACAAGCGATGCAGGTCGATGGATGCACATGTCGTTGCTGCTGCTGTGCAGGCACAAGCACCAACCAATGTGCCAATGGCCCGTCCGCAGAATCGCGACTCGATGACAATGACAATCACGGCACATCATTACCGCCTCAATGCCCTCGCTTGCTTCACCCGCCTAGCAGCGCAGCTCAGATCTCAGCACCCTATTGGCTTTGGGTTCAAACAATACAATGAACCCAGCCAGGGATGCCGCTGCCTCTCGCTGTCCGCCCCGCCGCTCGACCCTCGCTCGCACAGCCAAAAATGTCCATTTTTGGCCCCGGCCCTTTCTTGTGCCAGTTTTTGGGCAGTTTTGGCCAGTTTTTGGGCAGTTCTTGTGTGCCGCGGCGAACGACGTGAGCGGAGCAAAACGTCAGCCATCTAAGCACCCTGGAACCCCCCGGGTGGCACAGAGCTGGATGGGGCGTTCGTATAGCAGGGATGGCGCCGCCTCTCGCTTAGCTCGATGTCCTCCGCTCGCTGCTCGCTCGCTCAGTCAAAAATGGCTAGTTTTGGGCCGTTTCTGGGCTGTTTCGGCCCGTTTTTGGGCAGTTCTTGTGTGCCGCGGCGAACGACGTGAGCGGAGCAAAACGTCAGCCATCTCAGCACCCTGGAACCCCCCGGGTGGCACAGGGCTGGATGGGGCGTTCGTAGAGCAGGGACGGTGCTGCCTCTCGCTTCGCTCGCTGTCCGCCGTTCGCCGTTCGCTCGCTCAGCCAAAAATGGCCAGTTTTGGCCTGTTTCTGGCCAGTTTTTGGGCAGTTCTTGCGTGCCGCGGCGAACGACGTGAGCGGAGCAAAACGTCAGCCATCTCAGCACCCTGGAACCCCCCGGGTGGCACAGGGCTGGATTGGGCGTTCGTATTACAGGGACGATGCTGCCTCTCGCAGCTTCGCTCGCTGTCCGCCGCTCGCCGCTCGGTCGCTAGGACAAAAATGGCCAGTTTTGGCCCGTTTCTGGGCCGTTTTGGCCAGTTTTTGTGCAGTTCTTGCGTGCCGTGGCGAACGACATGAGTGGAGCAAAACGTCAGCCATCTCAGCACCCTGGAACCCCCCGGGTGGCACAGGGATGGATGGGGCGTTCGTATAGCAGGGACGGTGCTGCCTCTCGCTTCGCTCGCTGTCCGCCGCTCGGTCGCTCAGCCAAAAATGGCCAGTTTTGGCCCGTTTTTTGGGCGTTTTGGCCAATTTTGGGCAGTTCTTGCATGCCGCGGCGAACGACATGAGCGGAGCAAAACGTCAGCCATCTCAGCACCCTAGAACCCCGGGTGGCACAGGGCTGGATGGGGCGTTAAATATAGCAGGGGCGGTGCTGCCTCTCGCTTCGCTGTCCACCACCGCTTCGCTCAGCCAAAATGGCCAGTTTTGGCCCGTTTTTGGGCTGTTTTGGCCAGTTTTGGGCAGTTCTTGCGTGCCGCGGCGAAACGGCGTGGCGGAGCAAAAAACGTCAGCCATCTCAGCACCCTGGAATCCCTCGGGTGGCACAGGGCTGGATGGGGCGTTCAGATAGCAGGGGCGGTGCTGCCACTCGCCATTCGCTGTCCACCGCTTCGCCCGGCTTTCGCTCAGCCAAAAATGGCCAGTTTTGGCCCGTTTTGGGCTGTTTTGGCCAGTTTTTGGGCAGTTCTTGCGTGCCACAGCGAACGACGTGGCGGAGCAAAACGTCAGCCATCTCGGCACCCTGGAACCCCGGGTGGCACAGGGCTGGATGGGGCGTTCAGATAGCAGGGATGGTGCTGCCTCTCGCTTAAGCTTGCTGTCCGTCGCTCGCCCATTTCGCTTTCGCTCAGCCAAAAATGGCCAGTTTTGGCCCGTTTTTGGCCAGTTTTGGCCAGTTTTTTGGGCAGTTCTTGCGTGCCCGCGGCGAACGACGTGAGCGAGCAAAAACGTCAGCCATCTTAGCACCCTCGAACCCCCAGGTGGCACAGGGCTGGATGGGGCGTTCGATAGCAGGGACGGTGCTGCCTCTCGCCAAGCTGTCGCTGTCCGCTGTCGCCGCTAAGCTCAGCCAAAAGGGCCAGTTTTGGCCCATTTCTGGCCAGTTTTGGCCAGTTTTTGGGCAGTTCTTGCGTGCCCACGGCGAACGACGTGAGTGGAGCAAAACCCCATCGGTATAGCAGGGGCGGGTGTGCTGCCTCTCGCTTCGCTCGCCGTCCGCCCGCTTCGCTCAGCCAAAAAAATGGTCAGTTTTGGCCTGTTTTTGGCCAGTTTTGGCCAGTTTTTGGGCAGTTCTTGCGTGCGGCGGTGAACGGCGTGGCGGAGCAAAGCGTCAGCCATCTCAGCACCCTAGAACCCCGGGTGGCACAGGGCTGGATGGGGCGTTAAGATAGCAGGGGCGGTGCCGCCTCTCGCTTAGCTCGATGTCCTCCTCCGCCGCTGCTCGCTCGCTCAGCCAAAATGGCTAGTTTTGGCCCATTTCTGGGCTGTTTCGCCAGTTTTTGGGCAGTTCTTTCGTGCAGCGGGCGAACGACGTGGCGAAAACAAAACGTCAGCCATCTCAGCACCCTGGAACCCCGGGTGGCACAGGGCTGGATGGGGCGTTAAATAGAGCAGGGACGGTGCTGCCTCTTTCTTCGCTTCGCTGTCCGCCGCTTCGCCGCTAAGCTTCAGCCAAAAAAATGGCCAGTTTTGGCCCGTTTTTGGCCAGTTTTGGCTAGTTTTGGGCTGTTCTTGCGTGCCATGGCGAACGACGTGGCGAGCAAAATGTCAGCCATCTCAGCACCCTCGAACCCCCGGGTGGCACAGGGCTGGATGGGGCGTTAAAGATAGCAGGGGACGGTGCTGCCTCTCGCCTTTCGCTGTCCGCCACTGGCCGCGGGCCGCTCATCCTAAAATGGCCAGTTTTGGCCCGTTTTTGGGCCGTTTTGGCCAGTTTTTGGGTAGTTCTTGCGTGCCGCAGCGAACGACGTGAGCTGAGCAAAACGTCAGCCATCTCAGAACCCTGGAACCCCCCGAGTGGCACAGGGCTGGATAGGGCGTTCGTATAGCAGGGACGGTGCTGCCTCTCGCTTCGCTCGCTATCCTCCGCTCGCTGCTCACTCGCTCAGCCAAAAATGGCTAGTTTTGGCCCGTTTCTGGGGTGTTTCGGCCAGTTTTTGGGCAGTTCTTGCGTGCCGCGGCGAACGACGTGAGCGAACAAAACGTCAGCCATCTCAGCACCCTGGAACCCCGGGTGGCACAGGGGCTGGATGGGTCATTCAGATAGCAGGGATGGTGCTGCCTCTCGCCATTTCGCTGTCCGCCGCCACTTTCGCTTCGCTCAGCCAAAATGGCCATTTTGGCCCGTTTTTGGCCAGTTTTTGGCCAGTTTTTGGCAGTTCTTGCGTGCGCGGTGAACGACGTGGCGGAGCAAAACGTCAGCCATCTCAGCACCCTCGAACCCCCGGGTGGCACAGGGCTGGATGGGGCGTTCAGATAGCAGGGACGGTGCTGCCTCTCGCCCATTTCGCTGTCTGCCGCGCCGCCGCCGCTCGCTCAGCCAAAAAAGGGCCAGTTTTGGCTCGTTTCTGGCCAGTTTTGGCCAGTTTTTGGGCAGTTCTTGCGTGCCGCGGCCCGACGACATGAGCGAGCAAAACCCCATCCGTATATAGCAGGGACGGTGTGCTGCCTCTCGCTTCATTTCGCCATCGCTCGCTCAGCCAAAAATGGCCAGTTTTGGCCCGTTTTTGGCCAGTTTTGGCCAGTTTTTGGGCAGTTCTTGCGTGCCGCGGCGAACGACGAGAGCGGAGCAAAACGTCAGCCATCTCAGCACCCTGGAACCCCCCGGGTGGCACAGGGCTGGATGGGGCGTTCGTATTGCAGGGACGGTGCTGCCTCTCGCCGCTTCGCTCGCTGTCCGCCGCTCGCCGCTCGGTCGCTAGGACAAAAATGGCCAGTTTTGGCCCGTTTCTGGGCCGTTTTGGCCAGTTTTTGTGCAGTTCTTGCATGTCGTGGCGAACGACATGAGCGGAGCAAAACGTCAGCAATCTCAGCACCCTGGAACCCCCCCGGGTGGCACAGGGCTGGATGGGGCGTTCGTATAGCAGGGACGGTGCTGCCTCTCACTTCGCTCGCTGTCCGCCGCTCGCCGCTCGCTCGCTCAGCCAAAAATGGCCAGTTTTGGCCCGTTTTTGGGCCGTTTTGGCCAGTTTTTGGGCAGTTCTTGCATGCCGCGGCGAACGACATGAGCGGAGCAAAACATCAGCAATCTCAGCACCCTGGAACCCCCCGGGTGGCTCAGGGCTGGATGGGGCGTTCGTATAGCAGGGACGGTGCTGCCTCTCGCTTCGCTCGCTGTCCATCGCTCGCCGCTCGCTCGCTCAGCCAAAAATGGCCAGTTTTGGCCCATTTTTGGGCTGTTTTGGCCAGTTTTTGGGCAGTTCTTGCGTGCTGCGGCGAACGACGTGAGCGGAGCAAAACCCCATCCGTATAGCAGGGACGGTGTGCTGTCTCTCGCTTCGTTCGCTGTCCGCCGCTCGCTCGCTCAGCCAAAAATGGCCAGTTTTGGCCCGTTTTTGGTCAGTTCTTGCGTGCCGCGGCGAACGATGTGAGCGGAGCAAAACGTCAGCCATCTCAGTACCCTGGAACCCCCCGGGTGGCACAGGGCTTTATAGGGCGTTCGTGTAGCAGGGACGGTGCTGCCTCTCGCTTCGCTCGCTGTCCGCCGCTCGCCGCTCGTTCGCTCAGCAAAAAATGGTCAGTTTGGCATGTTTTTGGGCTGTTTTGGCCAGTTTTTGGGCAGTTCTTGCGTGCTGCGGCGAACGACGTGAGCGAAGCAAAACGTCAGCCAATAATGGCCAGTTTTGGTCTGTTTTTGTCCTGTTTATGGGCTATTTTTCCTTCGATTAAAATCTTCTTCTTCCTTGTGTGGACAACAATGCGTAGCTCTGTACTTCTTCATGCACGGCGGTGTCTTGTCGTCGATTGCCTTGTTTGATCGGCCACTTGAGTCTTTGTTGCTCGTGGTTGGCGATGGGCTGTCCGATGGGATGACTGTGTCGGCATGTGAGCGGTGATGGATTTGTATGCCGCGGTGGGCTCCCTGTTTTGTGCAGTCGACCACCGACGTTGCAAGTCTCTTCAATGGTACTCTGTTCGAACGGAGATGTGTGTGTTGCCTGTACAATCTACCTAGTTCCTTTGGAAATAGACATTGTTTACCTCGCTTATCCACTTCTCATGTACTATACGAATGAGGAGTGTCGATGTCCGTGCACCTTGTGTGTCCTCGAACGATGTCATGTCTCAGACCTCTCGTCTCGAGTGGCTCCAGTGTTCACGTGAGTGCTCTTGGATGCAGTGGATAAGAATGTACCATGGGTCTTTGGACTCTTGGCACATGATCGGTTGGCTTTCTTGGTCGCCCATCATTGCCCCCCCTTTCCCTTGTGGTAATGGGTCGGCATGTTGGGCTTGGCGTCGTAGAGGACGTGCTACCTGGTTGATCCTGCCAGTAGTCATATGCTTGTCTCAAAGATTAAGCCATGCATGTGTAAGAATGAACTATTTCAGACTGTGAAACTGCGAATGGCTCATTAAATCAGTTATAGTTTGTTTGATGGTACGTGCTACTCGGATAACCGTAGTAATTCTAGAGCTAATACATGCAACAAACCCCGACTTCCGGAAGGGATGCATTTATTAGATAAAAGGCTGACGTGGGATTTGCCCACTGCTCTCCGATGATTCATGATAACTTCGACGGATCGCACGGCCCTCGTGCGGTGACGCAT
>LS990923.1:31913773-31931273 GCA_900464855.2 Musa schizocarpa
GGGAACCCTCTCGAGGGGTTGCACCGCCGTCACCGACCCCGATCTTCTGTGAAGGGTTCGAGTTGGAGCATGCATGTTGGGACCCGAAAGATGGTGAACTATGCCCGAAGCGGCGCGGCCGAGAGGAAACTCGGTGGAGGCCTGAAGCACATCTTGACGATGCAAATCGTTCGTCGACTTGGGTATAGGGGCGAAAGACTAATCGAACCATCTAGTAGCCGGTTCCCTCCGAAGTTTCCCTCGGGATAGCTGGAGCCCACGTCGCGAAGTTCTATCGGGTAAAGCCAATGATTAGAGGCATCGGGGCGCAACGCCCTCGACCTATTCTCAAACTTTAAATAGGTAGGGCCGGCGCGGCTGCTTTCGCCGTTGAGCAGCGTCGCGAATCGAGCTCCAAGTGGGCCATTTTGGTAAGCGAATCGGGCGATGCAGGATGAACCGGAAGCCGGGTTACGGTGCCCAATCAAGCGGCTAACCCAGACACCACAAAGGGTGTTGGTCGATTAAGACACCGGGGCGGTGGTCATGGAAGTCGAAATCCGCTAAGGAGTGTGTAACAACTCACCCACCGAATCAACTAGCCCCCGAAATGGATGGCGCTGAAGCGCGCGACCCACACCCGACCATCGGGCGAGCGCCAAGCCCCGATGAGTAGGGGGCGTGGCGGTCGCCGCGAAAAAAAAAGGGCGGAGCCCCGGCGAGCGGCCGTCGGTGCAGATCTTGGTGGTAGTAGCAAATATTCAAATGAGAACTTTGAAGGCCGAAGAGGGGAAAGGTTCCATGTGAACGACACTTGCACATGGGTTAGCCGATCCTAAGGGGACGGGAAGCCCGTCCGAGAGCGTCTCCTCCGCGAGCTCGAAAGGGAATCGGTTAAAATTCCCGAGCCGGGAGGCGGCGGCGGACGGCAACGTTAGGAAGTCCGGAGACGCCGGCGGGGCTCGGGAAGAGTTATCTTTTCGCTTAACGGCCCGCCCACCACGAAACGGCTCAACCGGAGGTAGGGTCCAGCGGTTGGAAGAGCGCCGCCGCCACGCTGGCGTCCGGCAGCGCCGGGCGCCCTTTGAAAATCCGGAGGACCGAAAAGCCGCCAGCCCGGTCGTACTCATAACCGCATCGGTCTCCAAGGAGAACACCTCACACGCCCAAAAAAAATATCGACAATATTTAAAATTTTCATCATAACTAACCCAGGATCCAAGCACACATTTGAGGTCACTAAGAAAACATTCAGATCAAAATTTCACCTCTATAGTCTACAAATTCATAACCCTGTGCAATTCATAAACATACTATACATCACTGATAATTCATACAATCAACTCAACTCATCAAAATAATAACCACAATATAAATTCACAAATGGGGAAGTCTATGCAGTCACCAAACCAACGATTACCATAAGATCATATCATTACACGAATTTAACTTAACATACCAAAATCCTATACATGAGGGATCCTTTATCTTACAAAAAAATCACAAAGTTTAGATTCATCGTCACATTTCATAAGATGCAGAGTATCTTATACAACAAATACACATATGCTAACAAAGATCTGCCCAAAATCTTCTAAACTTTCCACCGCCTTAGCCCAATCTTAACATTTAAGCAAGCAATATGCTATCCTGAAAAATTTATCAACAAACGGGGTGAGCATAAAGATTTCAGCAAGTGACTAACATGTCCATATCAAAATAGTACAACATCCAAAGAGATACAGTTCCAAAATACAAGGCAGAATATACGATTTCGTAGACATAATATCATTAAGAGCAAAAACACAATTGTCCTTTCAATCTTACATATTTGGTTCCCTCGACATATTGGGGCATAGAGTAATTGGAGCATATCAAGAAACAAAGGTAACATATCGAGCTTATCAATGGCATATAAAAATGTTCAAAGCATATCAACGGCATATGGAACATTTCAAGCAAAATCATCGATGAATGAAGCATTTCAGAGCATATCAAAACAAATATCGCATTTAAGCTCAACGTCGTCCTTGACATTGCAATCATATCATTCTTATCCGAGCATGAACGAAAAACAACTCACCAAAACTCGATGTCATATCAAACATATAGAAGGTGTGGTGGGATCTCAATCAGAATGTGATTCATCCATTTCTGAATGACCACTGACAAAAGTCTCCCACGCCTGGGAGATCCATCCACCCACGCCTAGGTGAAGTCGAGGGGGGGCAGAGCATCGCAGGGCTCTAAGCACATACCCTTTACCATTTCGCAAAGGTCCAAAATATCCCACCCGGAGGGGACCCCACAGAGCGGGGTAATAAGCGCATCCCACAGAGCCGGGTAATAAGCGATACCCTTTTACCATTTCTGGCAAAGGTCTAGACAATCCCACACACCAGAGTACAAGAGGGCAGTTTTAACAATAAGTAGCATATATCGGAAGCACACGCTGAACAACGAATGCATGTGCCTTTTCGAGACAATACGAAACAAAGAACAAATCTCTCACAAATGTATTCAGGTTTGGAATGAAATAAAAACAAGAGTGTAAAGGATTCCAAGAAATCATATTTAGCTCAATTCCAATAAGAAGGTTAGACGAATTCAAATATCCGAAGGAACGGAGCAGAATACGCGAAATCGACCAAAGCTCGACTTCGGACAGAATTCCAGTGGCACATCAAACAATACTTCAGAATATCAATTATGCTCCAATACCCATAAGAAAACTATGGTCAAACCATATATCAATCTATATTCTGATGGGACAAATTTCATATGAAACAGGGTTCCCAACGCGGAGTTACCTTTGATTTGGTAACACAAGGTCAAAAACACAATCACTGGTTTGCAGAATTTATAGGGTCGGATTCAACAGACAATAGGGTAGGAAATTGAAATCCAAAATTTTCAAACTATAATTCAAAAGAAATATTTTCAAGTCTAGTTTCAAATAAAATCAGTTTGGTATAATTTAGAATTTTCAACAGGGAGTTATAGGCATTTTAGTATCGACAGGTCAGAAATCTCGAACCCTGTTTTACAGCGTCTATAGGCTCAATTGAATCAGAGGTTTGGGTAAGTATTCGGTGTCCAAAATCTACAAAATCAGTGTCAACAGGAAGATATAAGAGTCTAATTTTCAAACAAAATAGTTCCTATCCGAATTCATATTTTATACTAAAACTTATAGCTGAAACAGTGTATAGGGGTCAGTTTACCGTGAAAGACTTCAAAATCCATGGTTCTATGTCCAAAGAGAGACATATCAGTTTCTAAATAGAAATCCTTCAATTTATTTTGATTCAACATAAAAACAGAGACTAAAAATTCTGTAGGATGGGGTTAAAACACTTGCCTTTGAGAATTTTGACCCGAAGTGAAAAGATTAAAGCAAGAACCCTAAAAACCCCAATTTTCTTCTTCTTCTTCTTCTTCTTCTTCTTCTTCTTCTTCTTTCTTTCTTTCTTTGATCACCCACGAGCTGCCTTCTCTGCTTCCTTAAGAACGAAGGCAGAGAGGCTTAAACGGTGAAATTTGTCATTTTGTGTGTTTCACAGTTTAGTCCTTGTTTTTATCATATTCACGATTAAGTCCTTAGGGTTTACATATAGGTCCTCAGAATTTTTATTTTTTTTTTAACAGATCTCCCAAATCTTACAAATAAGTTACCTCTGATTCATTCTCTATTTCTTTTGTCAATTTAAAATAAATTCTTACATTATCACCAGAAATTTATACGAAAATTCGGAAATGAGGGGTGTTACACTCTCCCCCCCTTAAAAGAAAAATTTAGTCCTCTAAATTTATCGTACCTCTATCGATGAAAAGACGGGGGTACACCTTTTTCATTTCCTCCTCTAGCTCCCAAGTTGTTTCCTCTCCAGAATGATGTCTCTAAATTACTTGAACCAAAGTGAGATGACCCATTCCTTAGGATTTTTTTTCTTTTCAGATCAACGATCTGAATAGGCTCTTCCACATAAGATAAATCATTATCAATCTCCACCAGCTCATACTTAATGATGTGAGAAGGGTCATATATATACTTCCTAATCATCGAGACATGAAATATATCATGGACATGACTCAATGCTTTGGTGGCAAGGCAATCCTGTTTGCGCTTAACCAACCAACCCTCTCGAACCCTCAAAAGGTCCAATAAATCTGGGGCTTAACTTTCCTTTCTTCCCAAACCTAATAATGCCTTTGGAAGGGGAGACATTCAAGAATACAAAATCTCTGATTTCAAACTCAATATCTCGCCTTCTATTGTCGGCATAACTCTTTTGACGACTCTGAGCAGTTTTAACCTTTCCCTTATAACTTGAATTTTCTCGGAAGTTTCTTGTACCTTATCCTAGGTGCTAACAACTTTTCTCATCACCAACTTCTTCCCAACATATAGGTGTTATGCACTTTCGCCCATATAAAGCTTCATAAGGAGCCATCTGAATACTTGAATGATAACTATTATTATAAGTGAACTCAACAAGTGAAATATCCTTATCCCATTCGCCTTTCCAATCCATAACATAGGCTCTAAGCAAATCCTCAAGCGTTTGAATTGTTCTTTTTCCGACCAACCATCGGTCCCTGAGGATGATATCTTGTTACTAAACTTAACTTTAGTGCCCATAGATTCCTGTAATCTTCTCCAGAATCTAGAGAAAAATGAGAGTCTCTATCGAGATGATCTCCTTTGGAATACCATGAAGTCTTACTATTTCACCGACATATAAATCTGCAGTCTATCAAGCGAATAAGTCATATTAATCGGTAGGAAATATGCAGATTTTTGTTAACCTATCAATGATAACCCAAATAGCATCATGCTTTTTTAGAGGTTCTGGGTAGTCCTGAAACAAAATCCATAGTAATGCATTCCCATTCCCATTTCCATTCACCTAGGCACGGGGTGGATGGATCTCCCGAACGTGGGAGACTTTTGTCAGTGGTGATTCAGAAATGGATGAATCACATTCTCGACCGAGATCCCACCACACCTTCTATATGTTTGATATGACATCCAGAGTTTTGGTGAGTTGTTTCTGTTCATGCTCTGGATAAGAATGATATGTTTGCAACGTCAAGGGCGACGTTTGAGCTTCAATGCGATATTTGTTTTGATATGCTCAAATGCTTCATTCATCGATGATTTTTGCTTCAAATGTTCCATATGCCGTTGATATGCTTGAACATTTTATATGCCATTGATAAGCTCGATATGTTACCTTTGTTCTTGATATGCTCCAATTACTCTATGCCCCAATCATCAAAGAACCAAATATGTAAGATTGAAAGGACAATTGTGTTTCTGCTCTTAATGATATTATGTCTCACAAATCGTATATTCTGCCTTGTATTTTGGAACTGTATCTCTTTGGAAGTTGTACTATTTTGATATGGATATGTTAGTCACTTGTTGAAGCTCTTTATGCTCACCCCGTTTATTGATAAATTTTTTCAGGATAGCATATTGCTTGCTTAAATGTTAAGATTGGGTGGGTGGAAAGTTTAGAAGATTTTGGGCAGATCTTTGTTAGCATGTGTGTATTTGTTGTATAAGATACTCTGCATCTTATGAAATGTGACGATGAATCTAAACCTGTGGATTTTGTGTAAGATAAAGGATCCCTCATGTATAGGATTTTGGTATGTTAAGTTAAATTCGTGTAATGATATGATCTTATGGTAATCGTTGGTTTGGTGACTGCATAGACTTCCCCATTTGTGAATTTATATTGTGGTTATTATTTTGATGAGTTGAGTTCTGATTGTATGAATTATCGAGTGATGTGTGGTATGTTTATGAATTGCACAGGGTTATGAAGTTGTAGACTATAGAGGTGAAATTTTGATCTGAATGTTTTCTTAGTGACCTTAAATGTGTGCTTGGATCCTGGGTTAGTTATGATGAAAATTTTAAAATATTATGGATATTTTTGAGTGGCGTGACAGAGGTGGTATCAGAGCATTGTTTGAGGATCACTGAAATATTTGATATGTTGACGTGCAAAATATATTGAGGTCCAGTGATAATGATTGGTGGAAATTTTCTTTGGTGCATTTTAGGAATCTAGGATGATGAGGACATATGGTCCTCCTATTTCATTTGTTTCTGATTAATTAAGGGGGATGAAAGGGTTGATCGAGGATACAAAATCAGAGTAGCGCGATGAAAACATGGTGAACCAAATTTCATTGGTGATAGAAAAACGGATGATGCAAACAGAGAAGATATTTGATGTACAAAATTGTTCTAATGATCGAAAGAATTCTTTTGCCACCTTATATTGGAAGTAGAGGCTGATCATTAATGGCAACAAAGAAAATTATTTTTGGAGATCGATGTTACGAATGATAAGGACAAGTTTACCAATAAAAAATATGATTGGAAATGAATCAGAAAGTAATAACAAGAGTGTCAAGACATTTGGATTTGAAAAGGAAAGTCATCGCAAAAGACTCAATCATATGTGAATTGCAAGTTAAGTTATGAAACAAGTCGGTGTTTTTGGGTGACTGGAGCCTATTTTGCTTGTGGAAAGTTAGATCATCAAGTAAGAGATTGCCCTTTGAACAGGAAAAAAAAGAGCCACTGCCTCCTAGACCCTCAACCTATGCTAGAGCGTATGCTATCACTGAACAAGATTCTAAAGCTTCTAAATCCATGGTTGAAGGTATTCTTTATGTTTCAAAGAGAAATGCAAAAGTTTTGTTTGATCCCGTCTCCAACTTATCTTTTGTTTCACAATACTTTGCTTGTCACTTGGATATTCTACCTAGACCTCTGGATTATATGTTATATATAACAACTGCTGTTGGAGATCCATTGGCAACAAACTTGGTTTACACGCCTTGTTTGATTTCTATTGGAGACCACGAACTCCTTGTCGATTTGATTCTCCTAGAGATCCGGGGCTTTGATATTATACTTGGCATGGATTGGTTATCTTCTCATCATGCTAGTATTGATTGTTACAAAAAAATAATTACTTTCGCATACCGAGATCAACTATATTTTTTTTTTTGAGGGCATTAGGCATGATTTGCCTCCTTGCTTGATATCGACACTTCAAGTATATCGTCTTATGCAGAAAGGTTGTTTTTTGTTATATATGGTGTGTGTAAAGGAGCATTCAAATCAGGAAACCCATCTAGATGAAATTGTAGTGGTCAAAGAATTCCACGATGTATTCCCGGATAACATGCCCGGTTTTACCTCTAGATAGAGAGGGTGAATTTGCTATTGATCCGGTCTCCAATATAACCCCAATATCTAAGCCTCCCTATAGAATGGCACCACTGAGCTAGAGGAATTAAAGATGCAAATACAAGAATTATTAGATAAGGGTTTCATACGACCCGATGTATCCCCATGGGGTGCTCCGGTACTATTAGTGAAGAAGAAGGATGGAACATTGAGGCTTTGTATTGATTATAGACAGTTGAATCGGTGACCATCAAAAATAAGTATCCCCCATACCTAAAATTGATGATTTGTTTGATCAACTGCAGGGGTGCACAAGTATTCTCTAAGATTGACCTGAGGTCGAGGTTACTATCGTTGAAGATCAAGGAGGAGGATATTTCAAAAACAGCTTTTAGAACTTCGATATGGTCATTATGAATTCTTGGTGATGCCTTTCGGTTTGACAAATGCCCCTGCATCTTTTATGGAACTAATGAATAGGATATTTCAAACCGCTCTTGGATATCTCATGTAATTGTATTTATTGATGACATATTGGTGTATTCAAAGAGTAATCAGAGCATGAGGAACACTTGAGAGATGTGTTGTCCATACTAAGAGAAAAGAAGTTGTATGTATAAGTTAAGCAAATGTGAATTTTGGTTGAATGAAGTTGCTTTCTTAGGCCATGTGATTTCAGGGAAGGGTATATCTGTTGATCCAAGGAAAATAGAAGTTGTAGTTGAATGGGAAGTACCAACAAATGTGACAGAAGTTCAAGCTTTTTTGGGCATGGCAAGTTATTACAGGAGATTTGTGGAGGATTTTCTCGAATCAACCAACCTCTCACCAACCTCACTAAAAAGAATATAAAATTTGTATGGGGTGATGATTGTGAGCAAAGTTTTCAAGAGTTAAAAAAAGAAGATTGACTAGTGCCCCTATTCTCACTATTCCAAGTGGTAGTGAGGGATTTGTAGTTTATCTTGATGCTTCAAAGAAAAGGCCTAGGATGTGTTTTGATGCAGGAAGGGAGAGTAATTGCTTATGCTTCTAGGCAACTTAAAGGTTATGAATTGAATTATCCAACTCATGATTTGGAATTAGCAGCAATTATTTTTTTTCTAAAGATTTGGAGACATTATTTGTATGGTCGACGGTTTGAAATCTTCACCGATCACAAGAGTTTAAAATACATTTTCACTCGAGAAAAGAGTTAAACATGAGGCAGCGAAGATGGATAGAACTTCCTCAAGGATTATGATTGTGCCATCCGTTATCACCCTGCAAAGCCAATGTTGTAGTTGATGCACTTAGTAGGAAATCTACAAGTTTTATGGCTAGTCTGGTTTGTGAAGCAATGGAAGTTATTAGAAGAAAATTTTTGATTTGAAAGCTTTGAGGAAAGAGCAAGACTTCGATGATATTGATGGCCTCCATTCAAGTGCAATCCGATCTTATTCAACAAATTAAGGAAGGACAATTACGAGATCCACATTTAATCTACTTGAGGAATGAAGTAGAAAAGGAATTGAAGCCACAATTTCAAGTTTCAAAGGATGGCCTATTGAGATTTGGGGAGAGGGTATGTGTACCAAATGAACCAGATATTAAGAATCAAATCTCAAGGAAAGTCATACTTCAAAGTACACCATACATCCTGGGAGCACTAAGATGTATAGAGATCTTCAAAGTCATTATTGGTGGGAAGGCATGAAGAAGGAAATTGCAATGTATGTTTCAAAATGTTTGACTTGTCACAAATCAAAGTAGAACACCAAAGACACGGAGGGTTGTTACAACCTTTAGATATTCCTGAATGGAAATGGGAATGCATTACTATGGATTTTGTTTCAGACTACCCAGAACCTCTAAAAAAAGCATGATGCTATTTGGGTTATCATTGATAGGTTAACAAAATCTGCACATTTCCTACCGATTAATATGACTTATTAAACGATAGACTTGCAGATTTATATGTCGGTGAAATAGTAAGATTTCGTGGTATTCCAAAGGAGATCATCTCGATAGAGACTCCAGATTTCTCTCTAGATTCGGAGAAGATTACAGGGAATCTATGGGTACTAAAGTTAAGTTTAGTACCAAGATATCATCCTCGGGCCGATGGTCAATCGAAAAGAATAATTCAAACACTTGAGGATTTGCTTAGAGCCTATGTTATGGATTGGAAAGGTGAATGGGATAAGGATATTTCACTTGTTGAGTTCACTTATAATAATAGTTATCATTCAAGTATTCAGATGGCTCCTTATGAAGCTTTATATGGGCGAAAGTGCATAACACCTATATGTTGGGAAGAAGTTGGTGATGAAAGTCATTAGCAATGGGATAAGGTACAAGAAACTTCCAAAAATTCAAGTTATAAGGGAAAGGTTAAAAACTGCTTTCGAGTCGTCAAAAAGAGTTATGCCGACAATAGAAGACGAGATATTGAGTTTGAAATCGGAGATTTTGTATTCTTGAAAGTCTCCCCATCCAAAGGCATTATTAGGTTTGGGAAGAAAGGAAAGTTAAGCCCCAGTTTATTGGACCTTTTGAGGTTCTCGAGAGGGTTAGTTTACATAAACTACAGGTTGCCTTGCCACCAAAGATTGAGTCATGTCCATGATATATTTCATGTCTCGATGATTAGGAAGTATATATATGACCCTTCTCACATCATTAAGTATGAGTGGGTGGAGATTGATAAAGATTTATCTTATGTGGAAGAACCTATTCAGATCGTTGATAAGAAAAAAAAAAGTCCTAAGGAATCAGGTCATCTCACTGGTTCAAGTAATTTGGAGACATCATTCTAGAGAGGAAACAACTTGGGAGCTAGAGGAGGAAATGACAAAGGTGTACCCCGTCTTTTCATCGATAGAGGTAATGCGATAAATTTAGAGGACTAAATTTTTTTTTTTAAGGGGAGAGTGTAACACCCCTCATTTCGAATTTTCAAGTATAAGTTTCTAGTTGTAATGTATGTATCTATTTTAAATTTGATAAAAAAAGTCAAAAGTATGAATCTGAGAACTTATTCATAAGAGTTGGAGGATTTGTTAAAAGAAAGAATCTGAGGACCTATATGTAAACCCTAAGGACTTAATCATTGAATATGATAAATCCAAGGGCTAAACTGTAAAATATACAAAAAATACAAACTTCACCGTTTAAGCCTCTCTGCCTTCGTTCTTAAGGAAGCAGAGAAGGCAGCTCGTGGGTGATCAAAGAAAGAAAGAAAGGAAGAAGAAGAAGAAGAAGAAGAAGAAGAAAAAATTGGGGTTTTTAGGGTTCTTGCTTTAATCTTTTCACTTCGGGTCAAAATTCTCAAAGGCAAGTGTTCTAACCCCATCCTATAGAATTTTTAGTCTCTGTTTTTAAGTTGAATCAAAATAAATTGAAGGATTTCTATTTAGAAACTGATATGTCTCTCTTTGGACATAGAACCATGGATTCTGAAGTTTTTTTTTGGTAAACTGACCCCTATACACTGTTCCAGCTATAAGTTTTAGTACAAAATGTGAATTCGGGCAGGAACTATTTTGTGTGAAATTAGACTCTTATATCTTCCTTTTGACACTGATTTTGTAGATTTTGGACACCGAATACTTACCCAAACATCTGTTTCAATTGAGCCTATAGACGCTGTAAAACAGGGTTCAAGATTTCTGACCTGTCGATACTAAAATGCCTATAACTCCCTGTTGAAAATTCTGAATTATACCAAGCTGATTTTATTTGAAACTAGACTTGAAAATCTTTCTTTTGAAATATAGTTTAAAAATTTTGGATTTCAATTTCCTACCCTATTATCTGTTGAATCCGACCCTATAAATTCTGCAAAACAGTGATTGTGTTTTTGACCTTGTGTTACCAAATCAAAGGTAACTCCGCGTTGGGAACCCTGTTTCATATGAAATTTGTTCCATCAGAATATAGATTGATATATGGTTCGACCATAGTTTTCTTATGGGTATTGGAGCATAATTGATATTCTGAAGTATTTGTTCGATGTGCCACTGGAATTCTGTCCGAAATCGAGCTTTGGTCGATTTCGCGTATTCTGCTCCGTTCCTTTGGATATTTGAATTCGTCTAACCTTCTTATTGGATTTGAGCTAAATATGATTGTTTGTAATCCCTGTACACTCTTGTTTTTATTTCATTCCAAATCTGAATTCATTTGTGAGAGATTTGTTCTTTGTTTCGTATTGTCTCGAAAAGGCACATGCACGTTTGTTGTTCCGCGTGTGCTTCCGATATATGCTACTTATTGTTGAACCTGCCCTCTTGTACTCTGGTGTGTGGGATTGTCTGGACCTTTGCCAGAAATGGTAAAGGGTATGCGCTTATTACCCGCTCTGTGGGATGCGCTTATTACCCGCTCTGTGGGGTCCCGCTCTGTGGGATATTCTAGACCTTTGCCAGAAATGGTAAAGGGTATGTGCTTAGAGCCTGCGATGCTCTGTCGGCCCCCTCGACTTCACCTAGACGTGGGTGGATGGATCTCCCCAGGTGGGAGACTTTTGTCGTGGTCATTCAGAAATGGATGAATCACATTCTGACCGAGATCCCACCACACCTTCTATATGTTTGATATGACATCCAGAGTTTTGGTGAGTTGTTTCTGTTCATGCTCGGATAAGAATGATATGTTTGCAACGTCAAAGACGACGTTTGAGCTTCTGTCACGATATTTGTTTTGATATGCTCTGAAATGCTTCATTCAACGATGATTTTGCTTGAAATGTTTCATATGCCGTTGATATGCTTGAACATTTTATATGCCATTGATAAGCTCGATATGTTACCTTTGTTCTTGATATGCTCCAATTACTCTATGCCCCAATCTGTCAGGAACCAAATATGTAAGATTGAAAGGAAAATTGTGTTTCTGCTCTTAATGATATTATGTCTACGAAATCGTATATTCTGCCTTGTATTTTGGAACTGTATCTCTTTGGAAGTTGTACTATTTTGATATGGATATGTTAGTCACTTGCTGAGCTCTTTATGCTCACCCCGTTTATTGATAAATTTTTCAGGATAGCATATTGCTTGCTTAAATGTTAAGATTGGGCTGAGGCGGTGGAAAGTTTAGAAGATTTTGGGCAGATCTTTGTTAGCATGTGTGTATTTGTTGTATAAGATACTCTGCATCTTATGAAATGTGACGATGAATCTAAACCTGTTGATTTTGTGTAAGATAAAGGATCCCTCATGTATAGGATTTTGGTATGTTAAGTTAAATTCGTGTAATGATATGATCTTATGGTAATCGTTGGTTTGGTGACTGCATAGACTTCCCCATTTGTGAATTTATATTGTGGTTATTATTTTGATGAGTTGAGTTCTGATTGTATGAATTATCGAGTGATGTGTGGTATGTTTATGAATTGCATAGGGTTATGAAGTTGTAGACTATAGAGGTGAAATTTTGATCTGAATGTTTTCTTAGTGACCTCAAATGTGTGCTTGGATCCTGGGTTAGTTATGATGAAAATTTTAAAATATTATGGATAATTTTGAAGGGCGTGACAGAGGTAACATCCCATTAGTCCCACATCGGAAGTGGGCAATGTGTATGATTAGCTTATAAGGGCACGATGAGTATACTACGTTAAGTCCCGCTTAAGCATTTTGGTCCATGGTTTGTAAGGACCAAAATGGAGTTATTGGACAGTTAGCTCATCGGACCGGTCGTGTGATTTTTGGTATCGAGCCGACCTAGCATTTGGGGTGGTGAGAGGGCTCGAGTAGGAAAGGGCTACCCGTGGATGGAGTCGAGAACTCATCATGGCGTGGAGCCACCACTGAAAGTTAATCCTCACATGTACTATGCTAGGGTTCGATCTAGGATATGTCGGGCCTTGACGAGGGGCGTCAAAGCTAATTGAGTTGGGGATAATGTAACATCCCATTAGTCCCACATTGGAAGTTGGCAATGTGTATGATTAGCTTATAAGGGCCCGATGAGTATACTACGTTAAGTCTCGCTTAAGCATTTTGGTCCGCGGTTGTAAGGACCAAAATGGAGTTATTGACAGTTAGCTCATCGGACCCGGTCGTGACAACAATGAACCCAGCCAGGGGCGCCGCTGCCTCTCGCTGTCCGCCCGCCGCTTGCCCTTTCGCTCGCCAGACAGCCAAAATGGCCAGTTTTTGGCCCCGCCCTTTTCTTGCGCCAGTTTTTGGGCAGTTCTTACGCGCCGGCGGCGACGGCGTGAGTGTAGCAAAACATCATTGAACGTAGCACCACGAACCCCCCCCGGGTGGCACAGGGGCTGGATGGGTCATTCAGATTGCAGGGGCGGTGCTGCCTCTCGCCTTCTCGCTGTCCGCCGCTTGCTCGCTCAGCCAAAAATGGCCAATTTTGGCCCGTTTTTTTGGCAGTTTTGGCCAGTTTTTTTGGCAGTTCTTGCGTGCCGCCGGCGAACGACGTGAGCGAACAAAACGTCAACCATCTCAGCTCCTTGGAACCCCGGGTGGCACAGAGCTGGATGGGGCATTCAGATAGCAGGGGCGGTGCCGCCTCTCGCTTCACTCGATGTCCTCCGGCTTCGCTGCTGCTTTCGCTCAAAAAAAATGGCTAGTTTTGGCCCGTTTCTGGGCTGTTTCGGCCAGTTTTTGGCAGTTCTTGCGTGCCGCGGCCGGCGAACGACGTGGCGAGCAAAACGTCAGCCATCTCAGCACCTTGAAACCCCGGGTGGCACAGGGCTGGATGGGGCGTTCGAATAGCAGGGGGCGGTGCTGCCTCTCCGCCAGCTTGCTGTCCGCCGCTTCGCCGCTAGCTTCGCTCAGCCAAAATGGCCAGTTTTGGCCCGTTTCTGGCCAGTTTTGGCCAGTTTTTGGCAGTTATTGCGTGTCGCGGCGAACGACGTGGCGAGCAAAAAAACGTCGACCATCTCAGCACCTGAACCCCCCGTGGCACAGGGGCTAGATGGGGCGTTCAATTGCAGGGGCGGTGCTGCCTCTACGCCGCTTAAAATTGTCCGCCGCGCCCTTTCGGTCGCTAGGACAAAATGGCCAGTTTTGGCTAGTTTCTGGGCGTTTGGCTAGTTTTTGTGCAGTTCTTGCGTGCGTAGCGAACGACATGAAGCGAACAAAAAAACGTCAGCCATCTCAGCACCCTGGAACCTCCGGGTGGCATAGGGCTGGATGGGGCGTTCATATAGCAGGGCGGTGCTGCCTCTCGCTTCGCTTCGCTGTCCGCCCTTTCTTCGCTCAGCCAAAATGGCCAGTTTTGGCCCGTTTTTTGGGCGTTTCGCCAGTTTTTGGGCAGTTCTTGCGTGCAGCGGCGAAACGACATTAGCGGAACAAAACGTTAGCCATCTCAGCACCCTGGAACCCCTGGGTGGCACAGGGCTGGATGGAGCGTTAAATATAGCAGGGGCGGTGCTGCCTCTCCGCCGCTGTCTGTCCACCGCTTCGCCGCTTCGCTCAGCCAAAAATGGCCAGTTTTGGCCCGTTTTTTGGGCTGTTTTGGCCAGTTTTGGGCAGTTCTTACGTGCAGCGGCGAAACGACGTGGCGGAGCAAAACGTCGACATCTCAGCACCCTGGAACCCCCGGGTGGCACAGGGCTGGATGGGGCGTTCAGATAGCAGGGGCGGGTGCCTCTCTCCCGCCTTCGCTGTCCACCACGCCGCTCACTCGCTCAACCAAAATGGCCAGTTTTGGCCCGTTTTTGGCTGTTTTTAACTGGTTTTTTGGGCAGTTCTTGCGTGTCGCGGCGAAACGGCGTGAGCGAGGAAAACGTCAGCCATCTCAGCACCCTGGAACCCCCCAGGTAGCACAGGGCTGGATGGGGCGTTCGTATAGCAGGGATGGTGCTGCCTCTCGCTTCGCTCGCTGTCCGCCGCTCGCTCAGCCAAAAATGGCCAGTTTTGGCCCGTTTTTGGCCAGTTTTGGCCAGTTTTTGGGCAGTTCTTGCGTGCCGCGGCGAACGACGTGAGCGGAGCAAAACGTCAGCCATCTCAGCACCCTCGAACCCCCCGGGTGGCACAGGGCTGGATGGGGCGTTCGTATAGCAGGGACGGTGCTGCCTCTCGCTTCGCTTGCTGTCCGTCGATCGCTCGCACAGCCTAAAATGGCCAGTTTGGGCCCTTTTTAGGCCGTTTTGGCCAGTTTTGGGCAGTTCTTGCGTGCCACGGCGAACGCGTGGCGCGAGCAAAACGTCAGCCATCTTAGCACCCTCGAACCCCGGGTGGCACAGGGCTGGATGGGGCGTTAAACTGTCGCTGTCCGCCGCTTCGCCGCCGCTCCTTCAGCCTAAAATGGCCAGTTTTGGACCGTTTTGGGCGTTATGGCCAGATTTTGGGCAGTTCTTGCGTGCGCGGTGAACGGCGTGGCGAGCAAAAGCGTCAACCATCTCAGCACCCTGGAACCCCGGGTGGCACAGGGCTGGATGGGGCATTCAGATAGCAGGGGACGGTGCTGCCTCTCACTTCTCGCTGTCCTCCGCTTCGCCTCTGCCTCGCTCAGCCAAAAATGGCCAGTTTTGGCCCGTTTTTTCAGGCTGTTTTGGCCAGTTTTTGGGCAGTTCTTGCCTGCCGCCGCGAACGACGTGAGCGGAGCAAAAACGTCAGCCATCTCAGCACCCTGGAACCCCTTGGGTGGCACAGGGCTGGATGGGGCGTTAAGATAGCAGGGATGGTGCTGCCTCTCGCCGCTTCGCTGTCCGCCCGCTCTCTCGCTCGGCCAAAATGGCCAGTTTTGGCCCGCTTTTGGCCAGTTTTTGGCAAGTTTTTGGGCAGTTCTTGCGTGCGTGCGGCGAACGACGGCGAGCGGAGCAAAACATCAACCATCTCAGCACTCTCGAACCCCCGGGTGGCATAGGGCTGGATGGGGCGTTCAGATAGCAGGGGCCGGTGCTGCCTCTCGCTTGGCTTCGCTGTCCGCCGCTTCGCTTCGCTCAGCCTAAAATGGCTAGTTTTGGCCCGTTTTTGGGCCGTTTTTGGCCAGTTTTTGGGCAGTTCTTATGTGCCGCCGCGAATGACGTGAGCGAGCAAAACGTCAGCCATCTCAAAGACCCTAGAACCCCCCGGGTGGCACAGGGCTGGATGGGGCGTTCGATAGCAGGGGCGGTGTTGCCTCTCGCGCTTCGCGGTCCTCCGCTCGCTGCTTTCGCTTTAGCCAAAAATGGCTGTTTTGGCCCGTTTTTGGGCTGTTTCGCCCAGTTTTTGGGCAGTTCTTGCGTGCCACGGCGAACGGCGTGGCGAAAAAAGTCAGCCATCTCAGCACCCTGAACCCCGGGGCACACAGGGCTGGATGGGGCATTCGATAGCAGGGATGGTGCTGCCTCTCACTTTCGCTTCGCTGTCCGCCGCTTCGCCCGCTTCGCTTCGCTCAGCCAAAAAAATGGCCAGTTTTGGCCCGTTTTTGGCCAGTTTTTTGGGCAGTTCTTGCGTGCGCTTGGCGAATGACGTGAGCGAGCAAAACGTCAGCCATCTCAGCACCCTTGAACCCCGGTGGCACAGGGCTGGATGGGGCGATCGTGATAGCAGGGACGGTGCTGCCTCTCCTCTTCGCTTCGCTGTCCGCCGCCGCCGCTTCTTCAGCCAAAATGGCCAGTTTTGGCCCGTTTCTGGCCAGTTTTGGCCAGTTTTTGGGCATTTCTTGCGTGCCGCGGCGAACGACGTGAGCGGAGCAAAACCCTATCCGTATAGCAGGGACGCTGTGCTGCCTCTCGCTTCGCTCGCTGTCCGCCGCTTCGCTCAGCTCAAAAAAATGGCCAGTTTTTGGCCCGTTTTTGGCCTGTTTTGGCCAGTTTTTTGGGCAGTTCTTGCGTGCGCTGGCGAACGACGTGAGCGAGCAAAACGTCAGCCATCTCAGTATCCTAGAACCCCCGGTGGCACAGGGGCTGGATGGGGCGTTCAGATAGCGGGATGTTGCTGCCTCTCTCTTCGCTCGTTGTTGTCTGCCGCTCGTCGTTAAAAGCCGTACAAAAAATGGTCAGTTTTGGCTTGTTTTTTGGCTGTTTTGGCCAGTTTTTTTGGGCAGTTCTTGCGTGCGTCGCGGGCGAACGGCGTGAGGCGGAGCAAAACGTCAGCTATCTCAGCACCCTGTGAAACCCCAGGTGGCACAGGGCTGGATGGGGCGTCGATAGCAGGGGCGGTATTGCCTCTCGCCGCCGCTATCCTCCGGCTTCGCTTCGCTCAGCCAAAAATGGCCAGTTTTGTCCCGCTTTTAGGGCTGTTTTGGCCAGTTTTTTTTGGGCAGTTCTTGCGTGCCGCGGTGAACGACGTGGCGAGCAAAACGTCAGCCATCTCAGCACCCTCGAACCCCCGGGTGGCACAGGGCTGGATGGGGCGTTCAGATAGC
>LS990923.1:31941273-31963773 GCA_900464855.2 Musa schizocarpa
AACTTAGCTTATGCGTTGCCTAAGTCGGCGCTTCGCCCTTTATGCGATCTTGCTCCACAAGGATCAGCCCACTTTGTAACCTCTCGCGCAGGTCCCTAAGGACCTGTAAAAGAAGAAAGTTAGTTCGAAAGAATGAGCAATGGACAAGTCCCAAGTCTCGCGAAAAGGGAAGCTTTACAAGCAATTCGACGAACACCCTGTGTGCACAAGAGAAAGGAGGGAGAGGGAGAAAAACAAGGCTTTCAAGGATGAACGAACAGCTGCAAGCCCACAAACGGCCGCTCACCTGGTCCCGGGCGCAAAACCAAGTTCCCGTAAAGGTCACGTGCGAACTTGCGAAAGAGTGTTCAATGCCCGGTATATAACCGAAGCCCCATCCAGCCATGTGCCACCCGGGGGGTTCCTGGGGTCTGAGCTGGCTGACGTTTTGTGAGCGGATGCAGTTCTCTGCTCACCTCCCACGGCACGCGAAAACGAGGCTGATTTGGGCTGTTTTGGGGCTGTTTTGCTCGGTTCGGTGAGCGGTCGCTTTGCAACGCTGCAGCTTGTTCGAACTTACATATTTACAAGCAAAATGACCCAAAACTAAGGGAAAACATGCTGTCAAGCAGCTGTACATGCAGGTGCGAGCGACGAACGGTTCGTTGAACAGAGTTGTTGCGGGTGCGCGACGACCGTTCGTGACATTCTCCCCCACTTAAACTGTCGACGCCCTCGTCGACGCCTGTTGGTAGTTGTTGATGACTTCTTCTTCATGTCGCAGGGCGTCTTCAGGCTCCCAACTGGCTTCAGTTCGGGGAAGCTTTCGCCACTTCACCAAGTACTCTGTCTGTTCCACTCCGCTGGGTAGCTTTATCTTACGATCCGCCAGAATGGTTTCCACTCGCTTCTCGTAAGAGGCTGTGATGGGAGGTAGCCGAGTTGGAACCTTTTGAGAAGCATCTTGCGGATCCGAATGGTAGGCCTTCAGGTTGCTGGCGTGAAGAACGTTGTGAATTTTGAACCACGCCGGCAGCTGCAACTTGTAGGAAACATTGCCTACTCTGCTAATAATTGGGAAGGGCCCTTCATACTTATGCACCAATCCTTTGTGAACTCTTTTCCTGAAGAATTGGAGTGATGCTGGTTGGAGCTTTACCAACACCAAATCGCCAACTTTGAACTCTTGTGGTCGCCTTCCCAAGTCTGCCCACTTCTTCATCCGTTTTGCCGCCTTCTCCAAGTAAGCTCGCGCAATATCGGCATTTCTTTTTTTTTTGGTAAGTAAAAGTAAATTGATTATGTGTAAAGTTTCTACAAATAGCTTTATCTATACAAGTCATAGACAAAGCCATGTAACTCATAGAGTGCGAATGCGATAGTTATGACTACACATGTTGTAGACTATAACTCCTAATTATAATCAAAATAGAAAATGTTTATCCAGGTATATCAAAATTTGGCATCGTTCCCAAGATCTTTAGCTAATAGCAAAATTAAAATTGATAAAAATATATTTTTTCTCTTTGGGTAAAGTGTCTCGCTTTTGAGATCTTGCTCCATACAGGATCTTGAGTCTCTAATAATCTCTTTCAATAGCTGAGCATTGTTTGTGTGTTGACATTTAAAGATTCTCATTACATCTCTCCTTCCACATCCACGAAATAGCGATCCCGAAAGTAACCTTTGCCGTTGTGTGAGAGGCCCTTTTCTTGAGAAACATTGCATGAGTTCGCCTAGTTCTTGGTGCAAGTTTTGTTGTTGGCAGTCTATTGAGTTCAAATCGTTGGAGAATCTCCTTCCATATCCATTTTGTATAATCACAAGCAAAATAAAGGTGGTCAACAGTTTTCTTCTTGTTGCATACAAAGGGAGCATCGGTTAACATGATAGATACCTCTTCTTTTCATATTGTCTATTGTAGGTAGTTTATTGAGAAGGGCCTGCCATGTACATAAGGAATGTCTTTGTGATCCCGGTCGATCCCATGTCCAACTGCTTGGGACCCACTTGTTATTTCTTTGCCTAATTTGATTCCATGCAGATGTGGCACTAAATTTGCCATTGTCATGAGGCCAAATAAGTTTATCCAAAGAGTTGTTCGTGATTGGAATAACTATAATAGTCGGCCAAAGTGATAACATTTAGGAGAAATAGGATTAGGGAGACACCGTGTACCGTTAGCAATGAACTTCGAAACCTTCCAATCTTTGGGAGCCCCGATCTTTTAAGTATTCTGTCACCATATAATTGAAATATACTCTTCCCATTCACCCAAGGATCGTACCACATATTAGTACTAGTTCCAGAAGAGATTGCATAGGAAATGTGTTTGATTAGCCAATTCCTTGCCTTTAAAATTCCTTTCTAAGCTGCAGAGTGGTATGTTCTTGTTGAAATTTCCCAGTTGATTCTTTTGAAAGATACCTAGCAGAAACCCAATGTGACCATAAGGAACATTTGTTTTGCAAAAGATCCCCCACAATTGCTGCACCGGACATGCTTGATTCCAATCTCTAGTATTTCTCAAGTTTAGCCCCCTTCATCTTTTTTTCGGTTTTGCAAATGCTATCCCAATTTACCATATGCATTGCCTTATCATTTGTGCCATTCCGGAAGAAGTTCATTAATAACCGCTTTCAATATCTTGGAGAAGTCCAGCAGGTAGAAGAAATGCATTACACCAATATATAGAGTAGGAGTGCAATACCGAACGGATGAGTTCGAAGTCGTCCCGCTTTTGATAGAAACCTATTTTTCCAAGAAGAAATTCTATTCTTTATTTTTTTTGCAAGATATAGGTCGACAGGGGGTTTTGTGAATGCCTGTGGATATGAGCGGAGACCCAAATAAGGAACTGGCAAGCTTCCCTCACTAACCCCAAAGTTTGTGTAATAAAGACATTATCCTCAACGTAAGGGCTCATATATATATACTTTACTTTTCGCATGATTTAACTCAAGTCCGAAACCATACCAAAGTCATTCATAATAATAGTAGCCGGTTCTTTACCTTGAAGTTGGTTCATTTTGGAGAAAGATAAGTAAGTCATATGCAAATGTTATATGTGATATATGAACAAACCAAAGAATGGGTACCTTAATGTTGCCATTTAAGACTGCGTGTTCCAACATACAGCTAAGTCCTTCCATCGCAATAGTAAAAAGATACGGAGAGAGTGGATCACCTTGTCGGATGCCATTCGTGCTCCCAAAAAAACCCAATTGGTGAGCCATTAAAGAGTATCGAAAACTTTGGAGTTTCCGGGCAAGATTGAATCCAATTAACCCATTCTTTGTGGGAAGTTCATATCGAGGAGCATCTTATAGATAAACTTCCTATTAACTGAATCGAAGGCTTTCCCGTAGAAATCAGCTTTAAAACATATTTTTTTGTCCCTCTTGCTTTTGAATGCAAATCTTTGACCAAGTCATTAGCAAGCAAAATGTTATGATGTATACTTCTCCCTTTGATGAAAGCAGCTTGGTTTGGGCTAATGATCTTGTGTATTACCTTTTGCATTCTATTTGCCAATACTTTGGAGATGATCTTGTAAATAAAGTTGCATAATGATATGGGTCGATAGTTCTCTAGTGAATCAGCCCCTGCATTCTTCGAATTAAGGAAATAAAAGTGCAATTCATCTCTAAGAATATGACCTGAAGAGAAAAAATGTTGGCAAGCCTTGATCACATCATTTCCAATAATAGACCAAGCAGTTTGGTAAAATTCAGCTGGAAATCCATCCGGACCTGGGCTTTTGTGCTTTGGTGACTTAAAGACAACACATACAATTTAGTCATCTATAATTGGGGCATTGAGGATTGAAATAACTTCAGAATCAAGTTTTCTAGCCTCGGCTCCACATGAATGTTATTAGGTTTCCAAATTGATTGAGTAAGGAATAAAAAAAATTGCTCAGGTGTGTTTTAACCTCATCCAACTTCTCAATAAGATTATCATCTTTGTCTCTGCATTTGTTGATCTGGTTAATAGCCCTTCGAGTAGCAATTGAAGCATAGAAAAATTTTGTATTGAATCCCCTAGCATAAGCCAATGTTGTCGAGACTTACGCTTTGCAAAACTTTCCTCCCTGTTTTAAGGCTTGCATGAAGTTATTTCTGGCTTCTACCTCTTTGTAGATAATATTTTCATCATTTGGTGAAGTTGCAGCTCATGTTGCAAAGACATTAGTTCCTTTCTGCAAAGTTGAACTCGTGTTAATATTGCCAAAGGTATTTGTATTCCACTCCTTTAGTGTCGCTTTACGGGCTTTGAGCTTTTGACATAAGATGTAAGGGGGGGATCCATGCACATTAACATTCCAAGCAGATCCGATAACATCAAGGAATTGAGGATGAGTACTCCACATGTTAAAGAATCTAAACGGTTTCTTGCCTCTTGGTGTCGCTTTTTTCTGCGTGTATATACATTAAAGAATGGTCGAAAACAAAGGAGCACCATACTCAAGAAGTGAATCTGGTAAACCGTTAACCATTCATGATTAATCAAACACCTATCAAGTCGAGCCATTATTTTTCTCTGTTAGCAGCACCTTGATTACTCCAGGAGAGCCAATTACCCACAGATTTCATATCAAACAATGCTGCAGTGTCAATGTAATCATTGAACTTTTGAAGTCGGCTTTTCGAAAGTTGTCTACCACCCTGTTTTTCATTTGTGTACCGAACAGTATTAAAGTCTCCAAGAACAATCCAAGGTACATTGAGACAGCCATTTACAATATTAGTCAGGTCAGACCAAAGAGTATTTCTTTCTTGCATACTGTTTGAAGCATATATACCAGTGAAATTGCAATATCGGCATTTCGATGCCACTCCTTTGTGAAATGATAGGCTGATGGACTACTCCCAGTATACCCAATTGCCATAGTGTGTGGAGTCGACGGTTGTTGTCCTGTGATAATTTCGAAGGGGCTCTTGTTGGATGCAAAGCTCCGCTGCAAGTTGTAGGAGAATTGGGCAATGTCCAACAGCTTCACCCAATCTCGTTGATTGGCACTCACGTAGTGCTTGGGACATCTTGCTCCAAGAGCTAATTTATTCTTTCGGTCCGCCATCCGTCTGGGGTGGAGGCTTGTAGAGAAGTATAACTTTGACCCCAACAATTTGAATAGCTTCGGTCCGTAATCGTCCCAGAACCGAAAGCGCCTCGATCACTAATGATATTGTGTGACTCCCCAATACTTCACTACACCCTTCATCATCAATCCGGCCTTCTCTTCGGTTGAATTGTAGGGGAGCAGCAATGAAAGTTGCATACTTTGAAAACCGATCGACCACCACGAGTATCGATCCAAGTCCCCCTACAGGTGGCAAGCTTGATATGAAGTCTAAGGAAATGCTCTCCCATGGCCTTTCTGGTACGGGCAACGGCTCCAAAAGTCCCACCGGCTTCCGCTGCTCCACCTTGTCTTGTTGGCAAGTAAGGCATGTTCGAACATACTCCTCCACATCAATCCCCATCTTTGGCCAGTAGAAGGCCCTCTCCACGAGAGCCAACGTTACGGAATGCCCGGTGTCCAGCCCAAAGGGAATCGTGACACTCTTTTAAGAGTTCACGCCTTAAATTGTCCACTCGGGGAACATAGACCCTATTCCCTTTCATGTAAACAAGTCCCTCCTGGACCCAAAACCGTCGTGCCTTTGCCTTCTTTGATGAGCTGCATCGGGATAACTGCACTGGGATCACTATACAGTCCATCCTTGATTCGGAAAGGAAGTTGGAGTGCAACCGACTTGCTTGGCCTCTCGCCCTCCAGTTGTGCAGCATTCACGATTCCACCTTCCGACTCAACGATCGGCCACGACGTTAAGCCTTCCCGTGCTTGTACTACATCGCCATATCAAATTCAGCCGGAAGTCCTGCCACCGTGCCTGCTTTGGGGAGAGCTTCTTCTGAGTTTGGAAATAGCTCAGGCGATGTTGTCTCATCCCTCAACAAAATCGCGACCCCAGGAGGTAGTGTCGCCAAACTTCATGACAGTGGATCACCTGTTGTCATCTCTTTCTCATGCACCGGATACCGCCTCTCGGTCTCGTTGAGTTTGCGGCTCTCGTGAGGCCACCGGATGACCTTCCTGCATGAGTACTCCCCAATAGCAAAGTCCCAAGCATCTGTATGGACTTCAAAGGGCTCTCCATAGTTTGGCAATTTGAGCACTAGTTCTTCTAGAACAGCAGCCTTCGATCCTGGAATGCTATCTCACATTTGTCTAACCACTTCCAAGGCTGCTCCTTCTTCAAAGAACTCCGTCGATTGGGGTTGCCCGCTTGAATATCCCGCAATGAAGTGTCGATAGTAGTTGATCAAACCAAGGAAGGATCTCAACTCGGCACCTTCTTTGAGTTCACCATTCATAGAATCGCTTGCACCTTCGACTTATCCATCCGAATGGAGCCATCACCCATTCGATGCCCCAAGAATAGAATCTCAGTTTGAGCAGAGTAGCATTTCTCCCTTTTACGAACAAAGTGTTCTCCCCGAGAACCTTGAAAATCGCTCAGGTGCTTGACGTGCTCCTCGGCGTTTGGTCAGAGATCGGCGATATCGTCCAAATAGAGCGACCATGAACTTATCCAAATACTCCTTGAATTGCTGGTTCATGAGAGTACAGAATGTGGCGGAGCATTGGTTAAGCCGAAAGGCATCACCAAGAACTCAAACGCTCCATACCGGGTCACACAGTAGTCTTTGCTTTGTCGCCTTCAAAGAAATGCGCGCTTTTGCCAATACCCCACCAAAGGTCGAGTTTTGAAAATACTTTGCCTTGCCCAATTGATTGAACAAGTCCGCAATGAGCGGGATGGGATACTTGTTCTTCACCGTTACTTTGTTGAGGGCTCGATAGTCGACGATAATCGGAGGCTCCCATCTTGTTTCTTCTTCAGAGAACCGGAGCTCCGAAAGGTGCTTTTGAGCTGCGGATGAGACCACCGCTTAGCAGTTCACCTAACTGCTTTCGAGTTCTACCAACTCTGGCGGGGGCATGCGATAGGGTGGTCTCGTTGGAGGCTTCACTCTTGGCTCCACCGATACTATGATCCACGCCTGCTGCGTGGTGGAAGGGTCTTCGACAACTTCGGGTGGCATAACGTCTTTGAACTCCTTCAGGGCGTTAAGCCACCACAGCAGGTTTCTTGAATGGCCTCTTCATTGAGTGGCTCTAGCTTCATAGCAGCCACGAATGTTAGTTCGCCCTTTTCGCCCCTTTCTTCAATTGTAATGCCGAAATGTGTTGGGGCTCCTTGGTTCCTCTCCGAGAGACGGGAACCACGCAGGGGTCATCGCCTCCCATCATACATAGGGAGTTCAAGAACGGCATCGGCACCAACTTCGCCGCATGCATAAACTCCATTCCAAGAATCACTTGGAAGTCGTCCAGTGGCACGGCCATCATGTTGGTGATTCCGCTCCAAGTCCCGATTTTGATAGGAACACCCTTCGCCAACCCGGAGATTCGCTTGGCCTCCGAGTTCACCGCCTTCATTCGGCTTGGGCTCTTCTCCAAGGTCAACCCAAGTCGTTGTGCTTCGCGATCGGCTATGAAGTTGTGGGTAGCGCCCGTATCCACCATTGCACGGGTCGTTTGGCCATTTAGCTTAATGTCCACATACATCAGCTCGCTGCATCCTGCTTTTTGTGCCTTCGTCTTCGTATTCTCCCCCACTTGACCCCGCATAGCGTTCAACAGACGCATTGCTCCCATTCGGGGTCCTTGCAACTCCTCCTCATCGCTGCTGGATTCTGAACTGCTCGAACTAAGAGCAACAGCTTTGCCCTTGTCCGATCGGGGAGGGTGGATGGAAGCCGTCAAAGCGTTGAGTGCCTGCTTCTGTGGGCACTCCCTTACCATGTGCGGTCCTCCGCACAAGAAGCATCCTCTAGGTTTTGAGGCCTTGCCTTTTGGGTTCGGCCCTTTATAGGAGCTCTTCTTCTTTTGTTCGCCCTCGAGCTCCTTCCCTCGAGAATGTTTTGGAGGGCGATTGCTTGAAGTTTGTTTCCTTCTCGCTGGGTCTTTCTACAGCAGCGATTGCCCCGACTACATCGGTAACATTCCTTCGATTTAGCTCCTACTGAGCCCATGGTTTCAAACCATCGAGGAAGCTAAACAACTTGTCCTTCTTGGACATGTCCTGTATGTCCAGCATTAGTGCAGAAAACTGTTTCACATAGTCTCGGATGGTGGTGCTTTGGCGGAGTTGTCTCAAATTCCTTCTTGCGACGAACTCTGTGTTCTCCGGAAGGAACTGAGTTCTCAACTCCCGCTTCAAGTCCTCCCATGTGTCGACTCGACACCGACCTTGTTGGATCTCTTCCAAACAAGTTCGCCACCAAAGTTTCGCATCTCCGTTCAGATACATCGTTGCTATAGAAACTTTGGTATCTTCAGAATCGGGCCTCGTAGCTCGGAAGTATTGCTCCATGTCGAACAGAAAGTTCTCGAGCTCTTTGGCATCTCTAGCCCCTCCGTATCCATGGGGCTCAGGTGCCCTCAAGTTTTGTGGCGGTGCAACGCGGGTGTTGCCTCCTCCCGCATTTAGCGTTCTTGTGAGCATAGCCACCTTTGCCGTGAGTTCCGCCACAACATCCTGTAAGTGTTGCACGGAGTCCTTGGTGTCATCAGACAGTCGGTCGACTAGGGCCTCGACCTTGTCGATCCTGGACTCCGCTTCCTCTTGCGAGCTCTCTACCCCAACAAGTCTTTGTTGGCCATGGTAGAGTTCCTCCATGCTCGCTTCCAGAACATCCAGGCGGGTTTCCGCCGTCGTGAGTCTCTCCTTATGACTCCTTTTCCCAGTTAGCGCACCAGATTGCGCTTCCTCCGCTCGCGGAGAGTTACCAACTTCTCGCTCATCCTGTTCGCTGCCGCTATCTTCGTGAGCGGCTCCAACAGCATGAGAGCAAGTGTGCACATGCAGCCCACCTGCGGCTGCATGGGGCAAAGGTCCGGCTTGCCCCGTCTTGCTTGATTCGCCACGATGCTTTGCCATGGAGAAGTTGTGAAGTTCGTTCGCTGTTCGATCGAAGAGCTTGCCCGCTCTGATACCACAATGTCATGACCTTAGCTGGAATTGCCTAAGGCGTGAGGCACCCTTGCGGCCAAAGACGCGAACTTAGCTTGCGTTGCCTAAGTCGCGGGTCACCCTTGTGGCACAGACGCGAACTTAGCTTGCGTTGCCTAAGTCGCGCTTCGCCCTTGCGATCTTGCTCCGCAAGGATCAGCCCACTTTGTAACCTCTCGTAGGTCCCTAAGGACCTGTAAAAGAGAAAGAAGTTAGTTCGAAAGAACGAGCAACGGACAAGTCCCGAAGTCTCGCGAAAAGGGAAGCTTTACAAACAATTCGATGAACACCCTGTGTGCACAAGAGAAAGGAGGGAGAGGGAGAAAAACAAGGCTTTCTGTTGAATCTCGAATTTTGATGATAAAATCAATTGATAGGTTATTTGATCTAATCCATATTATTGAGTTAAGTGTGCAGGATTAACTACGATAAACAGAAAACACAAAGCAAGTATACCGGAGTCGAGTTCGATGAACGTTTAAGAGTCCGAAGAATCGTCGGAGATGCTGCCGGAACCAACCGAGAAGAAATCGGGAACCTGTTGGAAGTTCGCCAAGAGATCGTCGGAGGTTCGCAGAGATCACCGAGAAGTCTCAGCTACTCATTAAAGTCATCACAAGTTCGGGCATGCTTGGACCCGTCGAAGGAAGTTCGTTTGGAAAGCTCACCGGAACAAAGACTTGACGTTCATGGTTATTAAATTGCTTACGATGTGTTTTGTTATGTAGTTCACTTGTAATTAGGATTAGGATTAAGAAGATAATCCTATATCCTGGTTAGGGGCCAACTGGGGCCAAAGTCGAGAATTGGTTTGGGCTAAAAAAAAGCCAAACCAAGTGAACCATAGAGCGAGGCGGTGGCACCCGCACAGCACCAGAAAAGTGCTTTGGGTGACCTCTCTGGCTGGCAGTGGCACCGCCAAAGACTAACGCTAAGGCGGTGGCACCGCTTGGTGGCGGCGGTGGCACCACCAAATTGGGAACCCAAAGATAATTTGAATTTTGGAGCCCAAATTTTGGAGCCCAAATTTGAATCCTCTTGAGGCCTATAAATACCCCTCAAATCTTAGCTGAGAAAAACAACCTTTTGAGCAGCAAGAGTTTGAGAGAAAGATCTTAGAAAAGTGTTAGCTTGCTTTCTTTTCAATTTGCTAGTGTTCACCTCATCTCTTCTCGAAAATCTGTAAGAGAGTGAACCGCTTGTAAAGAGTTGTAAGAGGGGTATTTACCCTTCCATTTCAAGAAGCTTGCTAGTGGAAGGTGGGAGCCTCATCGAAGAGGGGCCTCGCAAGTGGAGTAGGTCATTTGACCGAACCACTCTAAAATCGGCGTGATCTGTGGTTTGCGTTTCATTATTGTTATTTATATTATTGCAAATCTTCTTATATGCTCTAGTTCCTTATTACTTTTTTTGCTGCATATTTAAGAATATGCTTTCAAGATTAAACTTGTCAAGTTCTGCTCTCTTCATAATGAAAGATTTTTTTTTTTAAAACCGAAGTTTTTTATCTGCTGCACTAATTCACCCCCCCCCCCATAGTGCTGCTCCGATCCTAACAATTGGTATCGAGCCAGGTTATCTCTCTCATTTTGGTTTAATACCCAAGAGAGATGGCTTACTCCTAAGATGCAAGAGGGCCATTCTATCACTTTCCCACCTATGTTTAATGGGTCGGGATTACACGTATTGGAAGACTTCGGATGAGGATCTTCCTTATTTCTATGGATTTCGAGCTTTGGACTATTGTTGAAAACGGTTTCAAAAAATCTTCTCTTCCGATGAGCGAATGGAATGAATCGGAGAAGAAGGTTTTTGCTTTAAATGCAAAGGCTATGAATGCCTTGTTTTGTGCACTAGACAAAACGAATTTAATCGTGTTTCAATTTGTGATTCGGCTTTTGATATTTGGAGAACTCTTGAGGTCACTCATGAAGGCACTAGCCGAGTGAAAAGAGTCCAAAATCAACATTCTTGTGCACTCTTCACGAACTTTTCCCTGAATGAAACCAAGTGAGTCCATCGGAGACATGTACACCGGTTTACGGATGTCATCAATGGACTCAAAGCTCTTGGTAAAGATTTTACTAACTTTGAACTAGTAACTAAAATCTTAAGATCCCTCCCTAAAAGTTGGGATCCAAAAGTTACGGCCATTCAAGAGGCCAAAGACCTTAAAACATTCCCTCTTGAAGAACTCATTGGATCACTAATGACCTACGAAATGACATGTCAAGCTCATGATGAGCTCGAGAACCCCCTTCCAAAGAACAGGAAGGATATGGCACTCAAATCACAAGAAGACCACTTGAAAGGAACATCAAGTGATGAGGACAGTGACAATGACATTGCACTTTTGACTCAAAAATTTAAAAAATATTTAAGGAAGAACAAATTTAAAAATAATACAAAAAATAAATTTGAACAAAAGAAGGACCAAGTGATTTGCTATAAATGCAAAAAACTGGGATACTACAAGAACGATTGCCCTCAAGCCAAAAAGAGAACACTAAAGAAGAAGGCGCTCAAGGCAACATGGGATGACTCAAGCACATCCGAAGAAGAGGAGTCCAACACCGAGAAAGTTGCTCACTACGCTCTAATGGCCTTCGAAGAAGAGGTAACGGATTTAATTAATGCAGATTTACCTTATCATGATTTATTAAATGCCTTCCATGAGTTATTTGATGAATGTAAGACAATTAGTAGAAAATACAAATTGCTAAGAAAGGAGCATGATAGTCTTACGTGTGCTTTTGATAAATTAAAACTGAATATCATGATTGTCTAGCTCCATGTGTTAAAATGCCATGATTTAGAAACTCTCCAAAATGAGAACTTAGTACTTAAGGACACCTTGAAGAAATTCGAGGTCGGTAGCAAGTCCTTAAACATGATCCTTACAAATAAGGGTCACGTTCTAAAAGGAGTGGAATCGGATTTGTGAGAAGTACTCACCAAAATCCAACCACCTTCGTTAAAGGTCCTATCTTACATGTTCAACATCAAAGCAATTGCAACTTTTGTTTGCAAATATGGACATGTAACTTACCAATGTCCATTCAAGAAAATTAGTCCTAACAAATTGATTTGGGTTCCTAAAGGAACCATGATCAAGTCTATGCAACATGATAAACAAGTTAGATTAGTTTTTTTTGAGGCACCCAAAAAGTAAATGGGTACCTAAAAATAATTCCTTCTTGTAGAAACATACACCATCACATGCTAGGAGCAAGAGATGGTATCTTGATAGTGGATGCTCAAGGCATATGACCGGAGATCCATCCCAATTCACCAAGCTTACTAGCATGGACGAAGGCTATGTCACCTTCGGAGACAACAACAAATGTAAAATCATTGGCAAGGGAACCATAGGTAACAAATCAAGTTTTTCCATTGATGATGTGTTATTAGTTGATAAATTAAAACATAATCTATTGAGCATTAGTCAATTATGCGATAAAGGTTATATCGTTAGATTTGAATCAAATATGTGCATTATTGAAAAACCAAATCATAACGTGACTATGATTGCTTTAAAACAAAATAATGTCTATACCATCAATCTTGATGAACTAAGTAATGAAATGTGTTTCTCCGCCATAAATGATGATGCTTGGCTTTGGCATAGGAGATTAGGCCATGCAAGCATGAAAACAATATCTAAAATCTCATCTCAAGAATTAGTACGTGGGATTCCGAATATAAAGTTTATTAAAGATAAGGTATGCGATGCATGTCAACTAGGGAAACAAATAAAAACAAGCTTCAAACCAAAAAATCAAATTAGCACCACTAGACCGTTACAATTGATCCATTTGGACTTATTTGGACCAATTGATACAACAAGTCTAGGTGGAAGCAAATATGCTTTTGTGATTGTGGATGACTACTCTAGATACACTTGGACCTATTTCTTAGCTCACAAAAGTGATTGTTTCAAGTGTTTCTCTAAATTTTGTAAACTCACTCAAAACGAAAAAGGGTTCATGATTTCATCAATTCGGAGTGATCATGGTGGCGAATTTCAAAACCATGACTTCCAAAATTTTTGTGAAGTAAATGGATACAATCATAACTTCTCCACTCCGAGAAATCCCCAACAAAATGGAGTAGTTGAAAGAAAAAATAGAAACCTACAAGAAATGGCAAGAACTATGTTAAACGAACATAGTTTACCTAAGTATTTTTGGGCCGAAGCCGTAAATACGGCTTGCTACATCATGAATAGAGTCCTAATAAGACCTTCCTTATCAAAAACTCCCTATGAATTATGGAATAACAAAAAACCAAATATTTCCTATTTTAAACTTTTTCGTTGTAAATGCTTTATTTTAAATGAAAGGGATGCCTTAGGAAAATTTGATGCAAAATCCGATGAAGGCATCTTTCTTGGTTACTCTTCCGTTTCAAAAGCTTTTCGGGTTTTAATAAAAGAACCTTAGTAATTGAAGAGTCTATTCATGTAGTTTTTTTTAATGAAGTCTCAAATTTTAAGAAAAATGATCTTGATGATGATCTTGGTTTTGATAATTTGAATTTAAATGAACCCCTCCTCAAAATAGCAACTTGGATGCACCTTCTTCCGAAATTTCCTTACCTAAGGAATGGAAGTATATAGATGCTCATCCAAAGGAGCTAATTATAGGGGATACATCTAAAGGGGTTCAAACTCGTTCCTCTTTCAAGAATTTTTGCGCTAATGCCGCCTTCCTCTCTCAAATTGAACCTAAGTGCATTGACGAGGCCATAAAAGATGATTTTTGGATTATTGCAATGCAAGAGGAACTGAATCAATTTGAGAGAAACAAGGTGTGGGAGCTTGTTCCTAGACCTAGTGACCATTTAGTCATTGGTACTAAGTGGGTCTTTAGAAACAAGCAAGACGAAAATGGTATCGTGGTTAGAAACAAGGCTAGATTAGTGGCCAAAGGTTTCAACCAAGAAGAAGGTATCGATTACGAAGAAACCTTCGCTCCCGTGGCTCGATTAGAAGCCATAAGGATGCTCCTTGCCTATGCTAGTAGTTATAATTTTAAACTATTTCAAATGGATGTCAAAAGTGCCTTCTTGAATGGTTTTATTTCCGAAGAAGTATATGTCGAACAACCTCCCGGATTTGAAAATTCTCTTCTTCCTAATCATGTATTCAAATTGACTAAGGCTCTCTATGGCTTGAAACAAGCTCCTAGAGCTTGGTATGAAAGGCTTAGTTCCTTTCTTATTTTAAATAATTTTACCAAAGGCAAGGTTGATACTACATTGTTTATTAAACATTTTGAAAATAATTTTCTTATTGTACAAATTTATGTTGACGATATTATTTTTGGCTCTTCGGATGAATCACTATGTGAATCATTTGCCAAATCTATGAGTCATGAATTCGAAATGAGTTTAATGGGGGAATTAACTTTCTTTTTAGGATTACAAATCAAACAACTTAAGGATGGTATATTTCTCAACCAATCTAAATATACATTAGAATTGTTAAAACGATTTAACATGGATAATTCAAAAGCAATAAACACCCCTATGAGTACTTCGACTAAGTTAGATATGGATGAAACTAGTGAAAACTTTGATCAAAAAAAACATACATGTGGGAATGATAGGTAGTCTACTCTACCTTTCACCACTAGACCAGATATCATGTTTAGTGTAGGACTTTGTGCTAGGTTTCAATCAAATCCTAAACTATCTCATCTTAAAAGTGTTAAAAGAATATTTAGGTATCTTAAAGGAACTCCAAATTTAGGTTTATGGTATCCAAAATCTGAAAAATTTGATTTAATGGCTTACGCGGATGCCGATTTTGGCGGATGTAGGATAGATAGAAAGAGTACATCCGGAACATGCCAATTTTTAGGACATGCACTTGTTTCTTGGACTTCCAAGAAACAAAATTCAAAATAGCACTATCTACACGGCGGAAGCTTTAATACATTGCTTGCAGTGCATGCTTTGCACAAGTTGTTTGGATGAAAAATACATTGGAAGACTATGGAATTCACTTTAAAAATATTCCCATAAAATGTGATAATACTAGTGCCATATGTCTTACTAAAAAATCCAATTCAGCATTCTAGAACTAAGCACATCGACGTTAGGCATCATTTCATACTGTGATCATGTTCTTAACAATAATGTTGTTCTAGAATTCATCGACACGAAGCATCAATTAGCAGACATATTCACAAAAGCCTTGAATGAAGACCAATTTGAATTCATTAGAAGGGAATTAGGCATGTTAAATTGTCCCTAAAATGAGCTTCACAAAAAAAATGACTCGTCCTTTTCCTTTCTTTTTTGTAGATTTGATTTCTTCTTTCTTCTTCACTTCAAAATGATCCATTAAAGTATAACTTATTATCTTGAGGGAAGCAAACAAAAAGGGGAGAGGGAGAAAAATTTTTTTTTTCCTCCACCAGGATGCCAGTGGTGGCACTTATCAGAATCTGGCGGTTGCACCACCTGAAAGCTCAAAGCGCCAAGCGGTGACACCTTCGATTTGGCGGTGGCACCACCGAAAGCGACCCTTATTAACCCGAGGAGTTAGGGCGGTGACACCGCCCCAACCCAAAGAAAGCTCTCAAACCCTCTCCCATTTCCTCTAACCCTCATTCTGCCTCTTAGAAACACTGGGAAGGTTTCTTGGTGGTCCAAGCCTTCCATCTCTCAAAGATAATCTCCATAAGGTAACACTTGAAATCCTTCTTTTTTGATATCTCATTCCCTCTTTTCCTTTCTCTTTCCTTTGCTTATTTTTCACAATTTCATCATCATCTTGTCTAGATAATGGCTCCTAAGAGATCAAAAGGAAAAAGGATTGAAGGAGATTCATTTGACCATGATCTTTTAGATCAAAAGAGGTAGCCCTTAGTTTTCCAAAATTTGAAAGACAGAGGTATCCATAAGGGAAAATATGTTGACTTGGATGAACTAGAAGACTTAGATCCCATTAGGTATTTTGCACACCTAAAAGCTCTACCACTACTGCAACTAGATGAACCAATCTATCCGCGATTAGTTAGATTGTTCTATGCCAACCTATATGAGGGACAATAATAGCCTAAGCACTTACCTTCTAGGAACACCCATTAGAATATTTGACAACACCATTTGTGAGCTAATTGGCATAACTGAAAAAAAGATAGAGGATGCTATTTTAAAGGTAAATGGGACGTCAACTCAATAGGAGCAACCTATACCAAGCCAGAGAGAAACAATCTTTGCAAACCCAAACCTTGACTTCCCTACCCAAGAGCTGTGAACACTTACTGCCTTTCAACGCTAAAATTCTTCATCACATTATCACAAGCATCATATTCCCCAAACAATTTCATCTTGACGAAATAAGTCAAATTGAGATGAGTACCATGTATTGGATTATGACCGGTCAGGATAATTGTTTTGGGTACTCAATTCGGCAACACATGCAGGATATTATGGCTAAAGATACTATGCTGCCATATGGGAGGTTAATCATTAGATTTCTTCATGCCTATGACATTTGCATCCCACCCGATGAAGAATCTATTCAAAATGATAAATATAACATAATAAATAAAAACCTGCTGAAAAGACTTAGGTGCACCTTTAGCAATGGCATATGGGTTAGGCAGTCTAGAAGGACGGATCCAATTCCTCCACAAATAGAACACCCAAAACACCGATTCTTATGGGAAATGAATCTCCTCCTCCTAGTCCTTTTTGGCAGCAGCACCTTCACTCCTATTTCCTCATCCGAAGATCGCATTATGGCAGAACTGTCTCGAGATCAAATCACAAAGAAGAACATATTCAAAATCAACAAGTTGAAATTTTGAAGACACTACGACAACTGAATGAAAAAATGGATATCATGTATCGACATTGTGGATTACCTCCCTAAGGACTAAACTGATGTATCTTTTAATTCTGTTCGTTTTGCTTTTAACAACAAGTTCAAAGTTTGTCATCGATTAAACGATAACTGATCCTTCCTTTTTAGATAACTACTGGTATCTTTTAAGTATGTTTTGATCTGCATGATTTCTTTTGGATAAACTATTTCGGCAAATTTCAATGATAAACCTTGTTAAATGCTATTTTTTTTTTTTGATGGCTTGTCTCTTTTTTTTGTTGATGACAAAGGGGAGAAAAGTGATGACTTATATCATTCTTAATAGCATGACAAAATATGAATTGCAAAATCTTTAAGAAAAGTGATTGATATGAATGACTTATATGCCTTGCAAAAATCCTTGAAAATATCACAAGATTGATTGATCATATTGAAAGCATGCCTTACATCTAAATCATAAAATTTATATTGAAAATCTTTATCTTACCGTCGTAGTAAAATTAAGTCCCCTCTCATTTAACTTATGATTTTCATAGAAGTTTTGTACTCACTATTGTTTAATGAGGATCACGATAAGCTCTACGATTAGAACTTATCGGGTTATGCTTGAATCCAATGGGATGGAATTCAAGTGTTTTTTTATCTTCTCATAATATGGCATATAGATAGGGGAGTTATGTTTAACTCCGTCATCAATTGATTGTCATCATCAAAAGGGGAGATTGTTGAATCTCGGTTTTGATGATAAAATCAATTGATAGGTTATTTGATCTAATCCATATTATTGAGTTAAGTGTCTGCAGGATTAACTACGATAAACAGAAAACACAAAGCAAGTATATCGAGTCGAGTTCGATGAACGTTTAAGAGTCCGAAGAATCGTCGGAGATGCTTGCCGAACCAACCGAGAAGAAATCGGGAACCTGTTGGAAGTTCGCCGAAGAGATCGTCGGAGGTTCGCAGAGATCACCGAGAAGTCTCAGCTACTCATTAAAGTCATCACAAGTTCGGGAGCATGCTTGGACCCCGTCGAAGGAAGTTAAATTGGAAAGCTTCATTGGAACAAGACTTGGCGTTCAGCGGTTATTAAATTGCTTACGATGTGTTTTGTTATGTAGTTCACTTGTAATTAGGATTAGGATTAAGAAGATAATCCTATATCCTGGTTAAGGGCCAACTAGGGCCAAAAGTCAGAATTTGTTTTGGGCTAAAAGAAAGCCAAACCAAGTGAACCAGAGAGCAGTGGTGACACCTCTGGGGTGGCGGTGGTGCTTAATTTGGCTGGGCGGTGGCACCGCAAAGATCGGGAACAAAGAGAATTTGAATTTTGGAGCCCAAATTTTGGAGCCCAAATTTGAATCCTCTTGAGGCCTATAAATACCCCTCAAATCTCAGTTTGAGAAAACAACCTTTTGAGCAGCAAGAGTTTGAGAGAAAGATCTTAGAAAAGTGTTAGCTTGCTTTCTTTTCAATTTGCTAGTGTTCACCTCATCTCTTCTCGAAAATCTGTAAGAGAGTGAACCGCTTGTAAAGAGTTGTAAGAGGGTATTTACCCTTCCATTTCAAGAAGCTTGCTAGTGGAAGGTGGGAGCCTCATCGAAGAGGGGCCTCATGAAGTGGAGTAGGTCATTTGACCGAACCACTCTAAAATCGGCGTGATCTGTGGTTTTGCGTTTCATTATTGTTATTTACATTATTGCAAATCTTCTTATATGCTCTAGTTCCTTATTACTTTTGCTGCGCATATTTAAGAATACGCTTTCAAGATTAAACTTGTCAAGTTCTGCTCTCTTCATACGAAAGATTTTTTTTTAAAACCGAAGTTTTTATCCGCTGCACTAATTCACCCTCCCCCCCTCTTAGTGCTGCTCCGATCCTAACACTTTCAAGGATGAACGAACAGCTGCAAGCCCACAAACAGCCGCTCACCTGGTCCCGGGCGCAAAACCAAGTTCCCGTAAAGGTCACGTGCGAACTTGCGAAAGAGTGTTCAACGCCCGGTATATAACCGAAGCCCCATCCTGCCATGTGCCACCCGGGGGGTTCCTGGGGTTTGAGCTGGCTGACGTTTTGTGAGCGGAGGCAGTTCTCCGCTCATCTCCCGAGGAACGCGAAAACGAGGCTGATTTGGGCTGTTTTGGGGCTGTTTTGCTCGGTTCGGTGAGCGGTCGCTTTGCAACGCTGTAGCTTGTTCGAACTTACATATTTACAAGCAAAATGACCCAAAACTAAGAGAAAACATGCTGTCAAGCAGCTGTACATGCAGGTGCGAGCGACGAACGGTTCGTTGAACAGAGTTGTTGCGGGTGCGCGACGACCATTCGTGACAGGGTGGCACAGGGCTGGATGGGGCGTTCGTATAGTAGGGACGGTGCTGCCTATCGCTTCGCTCGCTGTCCGTCGCTCGCCGCTCGCTCGCTCAGCCAAAAATGGCCAGTTTTGGCCCGTTTTTGGGCTGTTTTGGCCAGTTTTTGGGCAGTTCTTGTGTGCCGCGGCCGAAACGGCGTGGCGGAGCAAAACGTCACCATCACAGCACCACAGAACCCCGGGTGGCACAGGGATGGATGGGGCGTTCGTATAGCAGGGACGATGCTGCCTCTCGCTTTCGCTTCGCTGTCCACCGCTCCATTCGCTTCGCTCAGCCAAAAAATGGCCAGTTTTGGCCCGTTTTTTAGGCTGTTTTGGCTAGTTTTGGGGCAGTTCTTGCGTGCCCTGCGGCGAACGACGTGGCGAAAAAAGGTCAGCCATCTCAGCACCTGGAACCCCCGGGGGCACAGGGCTGGATGGGGCGTTCGGGGAGTATGGTCGCAAAGTGAAACTTAAAGGAATTGATGGAAGGGCACAACCAGAGGGAGCCTGCGGCAGTTTGACTCAACACGGGAAACTTACCAGTCCAGACATAGCAAGGATTGACAGACCGAGAGCTCTTTCTTGATTCTTTGGGTGGTGGTGCATGGCCGTTCTTAGTTGGTGGAGCGATTTGTCCGGTTAATTCCGATAACGAAGCGAGACCTCGACCGCTAACTAAACTCTGCGGAGGCATCCCTCCGTGGCCAGCTTCTTCGAGGGACTATGGCCGTTTAGGCAACGGAAGTTTGAGGCAATAACAGGTCTGTGATGCCCTTAGATGTTCTGGGCGCCGACGCTACAATCGATGTATTCAACGAGTCTATAGCCTTAGCCCAGGCAGGCCCGGGTAATCTTTGAAAATTTCATCGTGATGGGGATAGATCATTGCAATTGTTGGTCTTCAACGAGGAATTCCTAGTAAGCGCGAGTCATCAGCTCACGTTGACTACGTCCCTGCCCTTTGTACACACCCCGTCCACTCTTACCCGATTGAATGGTCCGCTGAAGTGTTCGGATCGAGGCGAGGCGGTTCGCCGCCACGACGTCAGCGAAGTCCACTGAACCTTATCATTTAGAGGAAGGAGAAGTCGTAACAAAGGTTTCCGTGGGTGAACCTGGAAGGAAGGATCATTGTCGAGACCCACCGACGAGGCGACCGTGAATCGTCAACGATTGCTCGCCCGGGCTCGTCCCAACAACCCCTGAATGTCGGCCCGCCCTCGGGCGGACGACCGAGGGATGAACTACCAACCCGGCGTGGATAGCGCCAAGGAACACGAACATCGAAGTCGGAGGGCCTCGCTGCATGCAGTAGGCTACAATTCCGGCGGTGACCCCATTGGATGACTCTCGGCAACGGATATCTCGGCTCGCGCATCGATGAAGAACGTAACGAAATGCGATACCGGTGTGAATTGCAGAATCCGTGAACCATCGTGTCTTTGAACGCAAAGTTGCGCCGAGGCCATCCGGCTAAGAACGCGCTGCTGGGCATCACGCTTTTCGGCACTTTCGTCGTTGCTCCCTCTCGGGGGCGGGAAGCGAGGATGGATGGCCCCATGCCGGAAGGTGCAGTTGGCGAAAGAGCGGGCCGTCGATGGTTGTCGAACACGACGCGTGGTGGATGCCTTTGTGCGCGAGCCGTGTCGTGCCGCCGGGACCCGGCAAGGCCTCGAGGACCCAAGTCGTGGTCGCGGTCGATGCCACGGACCGCGACCCCGTCAGGTGGGGCTACCCGCTGAGTTTAAGCATATAAATAAGCGGAGGAGAAGAAACTTACAAGGATTCCCTTAGTAACGGCGAGCGAACCGGGATCAGCCCAGCTTGAGAATCGGGCGGCTGCGACGTCTGAATTGTAGTCTGGAGAAGCGTCCTCAGCGACGGACCGGGCCCCAGTCCCTTGGAAAGGGGCGCCGGGGAGGGTGAGAGCCCCGTCCGGCTCGGACCCTGTCGCACCACGAGGCGCTGTTGACGAGTCGGGTTGTTTGGGAATGCAGCCCCAATCGGGCAGTAAATTCCGTCTAAGGCTAAATATGTGCGAGAGACCGATAGCGAACAAGTACCACGAGGGAAAGATGAAAAGGACTTTGAAAAGAGAGTCAAAGAGTGCTTGAAATTGCCGGGAGGGAAGCGGATGGGGGCGGCGATGCACCTCGGTCGGATCTTGGAACGGCGGTTAGCCGGTCCGCCCTTCGGCTTTCGGTGCGGATCGATCTTGAGCTGCATCGACGGCCAAGCCCTGACGGATCGTTCGTTCGAGGGATGCCGTCGATGCGGTCGAGGACATGACGCGCACCATCGGCGCGTGCCCGTGGGTACACGTCGCGACCTAGGCATCGGCCAGTGGGCTCCCCATGACCCGTCTTGAAACACGGACCAAGAGTCCGACATGCGTCGCGAAGTCGACGGTGCTGAAACCCGAAGGCACAAGGAAGTTAACGGGAAACCCTCTCGAGGGTTGCACCGCCGGCCGACCCGATCTTCTGTGAAGGGTTCGAGTTGGAGCATGCATGTCGGGACCCGAAAGATGGTGAACTATGCCTAAGCGAGGCGAAGCCGAGGAAACTTGGTGGAGGCCCGGCGATCTTGACGTGCAAATCGTTAGTCGACTTGGGTATAGGGGGCGAAAGACTAGTCGAACCATCTAGTAGCTGGTTCCCTCCGGTTTCCCTCAAGATAGCTGGAGCCCACGTCTTGAAGTTCTATCGAGTAAAGCCAATGATTAGAGGCATCGGGGCAGCGCCCTCGACCTATTCTCAAACTTTAAATAGGTAGGGCCGGAGCGGCTGCTTCGTTGAGCCGCGTCATGCGAATCGAGAGCTCCAAGTGGGCCATTTTTGGTAAGCAGAACTGGCAATGCGGGATGAACCGAAGCCGGGTTACAGTGCCCAACTAATGGCTAACCCGAAAACCACAAAGGGTGTTGGTCGATTAAGATAGCGGGGCGGTGGTCATGGAAGTCGAAATCCGCTAAGGAGTGTGTAACAACTCACCTGCCGAATCAACTAGCCCGAAAATGGATGGCGCTGCTGCCACCCACCCACCCGACCATCGGGCGAGCACCAAGCCCCGATGAGTAGGAGGGCGCGGTCGCCGCATAAAACCAGGGCGTGAGACCGGGCGGAGCGGTCGGTGCAGATCTTGGTGGTAGTAGCAAATATTCAAATGAGAACTTTGAAGGCGAAGAGGGGAAAGGTTCCATGTGAACGGTACTTGCACATGGGTTAGCCGATCCTAAGGGGCGGG
>LS990923.1:31966273-31968773 GCA_900464855.2 Musa schizocarpa
TCGAGTCCGGTAATTGGAATGAGTACAATCTAAATCCCCTAACGAGGATCCATTGGAGGGCAAGTCCGGTGCCGCCAGCGGCGGTAATTCCAGCTCCAATAGCGTATATTTAAGTTGTTGCGATTAAAAAAGCTCGTAGTTGGACTTTGGGACGGGTCGGTCGATCCGCCTCATGGTGTGCACCGGTCGTCCCATCCCTATTATTATGCGTGCGTGCCTGGCCTTAATCGGCGGGTCGTCGTGCCTCCGGCGCTATTACTTTGAAGAAATTAGAGTGCTCAAAAGCAAGCCCACGCTCTGGATACATTAGCATGGGATAACATCACAGGGATTTCGATCCTATTGTGTTGGCCTCGGGATCGGAGTAATGATTAAGAGGGACAGTCGGGGCATTCGTATTTCATAGTCGGTGGTGAAATTATTGGATTTATGAAAGACGAACCACCGCGAAAAGCATTTGCCAAGGATGTTTTCATTAATCAAGACCGAAAGTTGGGGGCTCGAAGACGATCGAGACCGTCCTAGTCTCAACCATAAACGATGCCGACCGGGGATCGGGCGGATGTTGCTCTTAGGACTCCATGGGGCACCTTATGAAAATCAAAGTCTTTGGGTTCCGGGGAGTATGGTCGCAAGGCTGAAACTTAAAGGAATTGACGGAAGGGCACCACCAGGGAGTGGAGCTCAAACTTAATTTGACTCAACATGGGGAAACTTACCAGTCCGGACATAGCAAGGATTGACCAGGTGAGAGCTCTTTTCTTGATTCTATGGGTGGTGGTGCATGGCCGTTCTTAGTTGGTGGAGCGATTTGTTTGGTTAATTCGATAACGAAACGAGACCTCGACACTAACTAGCTACGCGGAGGCATCCCTCCGCCACCAGCTTCTTAGAGGGACTATGGCGTTTAGGCCATGGAAGTTTGAGGCAATAACAGGTCTGCGATGCCCTTATATGTTCTGGGGCGCAGCCGCTGCTACACCGATGTATTCAACGAGTCTATAGCCTTGGCCGACAAGCCCGGTAATCTTTGAAAATTTCATCGGATGGGGATAGATCATTGCAATTGTTGGTCTTCAACGAGGAATTCCTAGTAAGCGCGAGTCATCATTTCGCGTTGACTACGTCCCTGCCCTTTGTACACACCGCCCGTCGCTCCTACCGATTGAATGGTCCGGTGAAGTGTTCGGATCGAGGCGACGAAGGCGGTTCGCCGCCCACGACGTCGCGAAAGTCCACTGAACCTTATCATTTAGAGGAAGGAGAAGTCGTAACAAAGGTTTCCGTAGGTGAACCTGCGGAAGGATCATTGTCGAGACCCACCGGCGAGGGCGGCCGTGAATGCGTCAACGATTGCTCGCCGGGCTCGTCCCGACAACACCCTGAATGTCGGCCCGCCCTCGGGCGGGACGACCGAGGGGATGAACTACCAACCCCGGCGCGGATAGCGCCAAGGAACACGAACATCGAAGTCGGAGGGCCTCGCTGCATGCAGTAGGCTACAATTCCGACGGTGACCCCATTGGACGACTCTCGGCAACGGATATCTCGGCTCTCGCATCGATGAAGAACGTAGCGAAATGCGATACCTGGTGTGAATTGCAGAATCCCGTGAACCATCGAGTCTTTGAACGCATAAGTTGCGCGAGGCCATCCGGCTAAGAACGCACGCCGCCAAGGCGTCACACTTTCGACGCTTCATCGTTGCTCCCTCGGGGGGGGGGGGCGAACGTGGAGGATGCCCCCGTGCGGAAGGTGCGGTTGACCAAGAGCGGGCCGTCGATGGTTGTCGAACACGACGTGTGGTGGATGCCTTGTGCGAGCCGTACGTCGTGCCTTCGGGACCCGGGCGAGGCCTCGAGGACCCAAGTCGTGGTGCGAGTCGATGCCACGGACCGCGACCCCAGGTCAGGTGGGGCTACCCGCTGAGTTTAAGCATATAAATAAGCGGAGGAGAAGAAACTTACAAGGATTCCCTTAGTAACGGCGAGCGAACCGGGATCAGCCCAGCTTGAGAATCGGGCGGCTGCGTCGTCTGAATTGTAGTCTGGAGAAGCATCCTCAGCGACGGACCGGGCCCAAGTCCCCTGGAAAGGGGCGAATATGTGCGAGAGACCGATAGCGAACAAGTACCGCGAGGGAAAGATGAAAAGGAATTTGAAAAGAGAGTCAAAGAGTGCTTGAAATTGCCGGGAGGGAAGCGGATGGGGGCCGGCGATGCACCTCGGTCGGATGCGGAACGGAGGTTAGCCGGTCCGCCGCTTTCGAAGTCGCGGATCGATCTGGGTTGCATCGACGGCCGGCCCCCGACGGATCGTTCGTTCGAGGGGATCCCGCCGATGCGGTCGAGGACATGACATCGCGCCATCGGCGTGCGTGCCCCCAAACATACACGACGACCCTAGGCATCGGCCAGTGGGCTCCCCATCCGACCCGCCTTGAAACATGGACCAAGGAGTCCGACATGCGTCGCGAAGTCGACGGGTGCTGAAACCCGGAA
>LS990923.1:31973773-32003211 GCA_900464855.2 Musa schizocarpa
GAACAAATCTCTCACAAATGTATTCAGATTTGGAATGAAATAAAAACAAGAGTGTACAGGAATTTCCAAGCAATCATATTTAGCTCAAATCCAATAAGAAGGTTAAACGAATTCAAATATCCAAAGGAACGGAGGCAGAATATGCGAAAATCACCAAAGCTTCGATTTCGGACAGAATTCCAGTGGCACATCAAACAAATATTTCAGAATATCAATTATGCTCCAATACCCATAAGAAAACTATGGTCGAACCATATATCAATCTATATTCTGATGGAACAAATTTCATACGAAACAGGGTTCCCAACGCGGAGTTACCTTTGATTTTGTAACACAAGATCAAAAACACAATCACTGGTTTGCAGAATTTATAGGGTCGGATTCAACAGACAATAGGGTAGGCAATTGAAATCCAAAATTTTCAAACTATAAGTCAAAAGAAATATTTTCAAGTCTAGTTTCAAATAAAATCAGTTTGGTACAATTCAGAATTTTCAACAGAGAGTTATAGGCATTTTAGTATCGACAGGTCAGAAATCTCGAACCCTGTTTTACAGCGTCTATAGGCTCAATTGAATCAGATGTTTGGGTAAGTATTCGGTGTCCAAAATCTACAAAATCAGTGTCAACAGGAAGATATAAGAGTCTAATTTTCAAACAAAATAGGTCCTGCCCGAATTCACATTTTGTACTAAAACTTATAGCTGAAAGAGTGTATAGGGGTCAGTTTACCGAGAAAGACTTCAAAATCCATGGTTCTATGTCCAAAGAGAGACATATCAGTTTCTAAATAGAAATCCTTCAATTTATTTTGATTCAACATAAAAAAAAAGAGATTAAAAATTCTGTAGGATGGGGTTAGAACACTTGCTTTTGAGAATTTTAGCCCTAAATGAGAAGAATTGAGCAAGAAACCTTAAAGCCCCAATTTCATCTTCCTCTTCTTCTTCTTCTTCTTCTTCTTCTTCTTCTTCTTCTTCTTCTTCTTCTTCTTTCTTTCTTTCTTTCCCAGATCATCCACGCAGCTGCCTTCTCTGCTTCCTTAAGAACGAAGGCAGAGAGGCTTAAGCGGTGGAGTTTGTATTTTTATACATTTTATAGTTTCCTCCTTATATTAGAAGTAGAGGCTGATCATTAATGGTAACAAAGAAAATAATTTTTGGAGATCAGTGTTACGAATGATAAGGACAAGTTTACCAATAAAAATATGATTGGAAATGAATCAGAAAGTAATAACAAGAGTGTCAAGACATTTGGATTTGAAAAGGAAAGTCATCGCAAAAGACTCAATCATATGTGAATTGCAAGTTAAGTTATGAAACATGTTTGTGTTTTCGGGTGACTGGAGCCTGTTTTGCTTGTGGAAAGTTAGATCATCAAGTAAGAATTGCCCACTGAACAGGAAGAAAGAGCCACTGCCTCCTAGACCCTCAGCTCATGCTAGAGTGTACGCTATCACTGAACAAGATTCTAAAGCTTCTAAATCAGTGGTGGAAGGTATTCTTCATGTTTCTAAAAAGAAATGCAAAAGTTTTGTTTGATCCCTACCCAACTTATCGTTTGTTTCACAATACTTTGCTTGTCACTTGGATATTCTACCTAAACCCCTGGATTATATGTTATATGTAACAACTGCTGTTGGAGATTCATTGGCAACAAACTTGGTCTACCCATCTTGTTTGATCTCTATTGGGGACCACGAACTCCTTGTCGATTTGATTCTCCTAGAGATCCGGGCTTTGATATTATACTTGGCATGGATTGGTTATCTTCTCATCACGCTAGTATTGATTGTTACAAAAAAATAATTACTTTCTGCATACCGGATCAGCCTATATTTTTCTTTGAGGGCATTAGGCATGATTTGCCTCCTTGCTTGATATCAGCACTTCAAGTTTATCGTCTTATGCAGAAAGGTTGTTTTTGTTATATGGTGTGTGTAAAGGAGCATTCAAATCAGGAAACCCATCTAGATGAAATTGTAGTGGTTAAAGAATTCCCTGATGTATTCCCAGATGACTTGCCTGGTTTACCTCTAGATAGAGAGGGTGAATTTGCTATTGATCTGGTCTCTAGTACAACCCCAATATCTAAGCCTCCTTACAGAATGGCACCACTCGAGCTAGAGGAATTAAAGAAGCAAATACAAGAATTATTAGATAAGGGTTTCATACGACCCAGTGTATCCCCATGGGGTGCTCCGGTACTATTAGTGAAGAAGAAGGATGGAAATTGAGGCTTTGTATTGATTATAGACAGTTGAATCAGGTGACCATCAAAAATAAGTATCCCATACCTAGAATTGATGATTTGTTTGATCACCTGCAGGGTGCACAAGTATTCTCTAAGATTGACCTGAGGTCAGGTTACTATCAGTTGAAGATCAAGGAGGAGGATATTTCAAAAACAGCTTTCAGAACTCGATATGGTCATTATGAATTCTTGGTGATGCCTTCGGTTTGACAAATGCCCCTGCAGCTTTTATGGAACTAATGAATAGGATATTTCAACCGCTCTTGGATATCTGTGTAATTGTATTTATTGATGACATATTGGTGTATTCAAAGAGTAATCAGGAGCATGAGGAACACTTGAGAGATGTGTTGTCCATACTAAGAGAAAAGAAGTTGTATGCGAAGTTCAGCAAATGTGAATTTTGGTTGAATGAAGTTGCTTTCGTAGGCCGTGTGAGTTCAGGGAAGGGTATATCTGTTGATCCAAGGAAAAATAGAAGCTGTAGTTTAATGGGAAGTACCAACAAATGTAACAGAAGTTCGAAGCTTTTTGGGCATGGCAGGTTATTACAAGAGATTTGTTGAGGGATTTTCTCGAATCGCTCAACCTCTCACCAACCTCACTAAAAAGAATATGAAATTTGTATGGGGTGATGATTGTGAGCAAAGTTTTCAAGAGTTAAAAAGAAGATTGACTAGTGCCCCTATTCTCACTATTCCAAGTAGTAGTGAGGGATTTGTAGTTTATACTGATGCTTCAAGAAAAGGCCTAGGATGTGTTTTGATGCAGGAAGGGAGAGTAATTGCTTATGCTTCTAGGCAACTTAAAGGTTATGAATTGAATTATCCAACTCATGATTTGGAAATAGCAGCAATTATTTTTTGCTCTAAAGATTTGGAGACATTATTTGTATGGTCGACGTTTGAAATCTTCACTCCATCACAAGAGTTTAAAATACATTTTCACTCAGAAAAGAGTTAAACATGAGGCAAATAAGATGGATAGAACTTCAAGGATTATGATTGTGCCATCCATTATCACCCTAAAGCAAAGCCAATGTTGTAGCTGATGCACTTAGTAGGAAATCTACAAGTTTTATGGCTAGTCTAGTTGTGAAGCAATGGAAGTTATTAGAAGAAAATTTTGATTTGAAAGCTTTGAGGAAAGAGCAAGACTTCGATGATATTGATGGCCTCCATTAAAGTGCAATCCGATCTTATTCAACAAATTAAGGAAGGACAATTACGAGATCCACATTTAATCTACTTGAGGAATAAAGTAGAAAAGGAATTGAAGCCACAATTTCAAGTTTCAAAGGATGGCCTATTGAGATTTGGGGAGAGGGTATGTGTACCAAATGAACCGGATATCAAGAATCAAATCCTAAAGGAAAGTCATACTTCAAAGTACACCATACATCCCGGGAACACTAAGATGTATAGAGATCTTCAAAGTCATTATTGGTAGGAAGGCATGAAGAAGGAAATTGCAATGTATGTTTCAAAATGTTTGACTTGTCGAAGAAATCAAAGTAGAACACCAAAGACCGGAGGGTTGTTACAACCTTTAGATATTCCTGAATGGAAATGGGAATGCATTACTATGGATTTTGTTTCAGACTACCCAGAACCTCTAAAAAGCATGATGCTATTTGGGTTATCATTGATAGGTTAACAAAATCTGCACATTTCCTACCGATTAATATGACTTATTAAACTTGATAGACTTGCAGATTTATATGTCGCTTGAAATAGTAAGACTTCATGGTATTCTAAAGGAGATCATCTCTGATAGAGACTCCAGATTTCTCTCTAGATTCGGAGATGATTACAGAATCTCTCTAAAGTTAAGTTTAGTAATCGCATATCATCCTCGACCGATGGTCAATCGAAAAGAACAATTCAAACACTTGAGGATTTGCTTAGAGCCTATGTTATGGATTGGAAAGGTGAATGGGATAAGGATATTTCACTTGTTGAGTTCACTTATAATAATAGTTATCATTCAAGTATTCAGATGGCTCCTTATGAAGCTTTATATGGGCTTAAAAGTGCATAACACCTATATGTTGGGAAGAAGTTGGTGACAGAAAGTCATTAGCACCGGATAAGGTACAAGAAACTTCCGAGAAAATTCAAGTTATAAGGGAAAGGTTAAAACTGCTCGTGAGTCGTCAAAAGAGTTATGCCGACAATAGAAGACGAGATATTGAGTTTGAAATTGGAGATTTTGTATTCTTGAAAGTCTCCCCTTCCAAAGGCATTATTAGGTTTGGGAAGAAAGGAAAGTTAAGCCCCAGATTTATTGTCACGCCCCTCAAAATATCGACAATATTTAAAATTTTCATCATAACTAACCCAGGATCCAAGCACACATTTGAGGTCACTAAGAAAACATTCAGATCAAAATTTCACCTCTATAGTCTACAAATTCATAACCCTGTGCAATTCATAAACATACCACACATCACTCGATAATTCATACAATCAGAACTCAACTCATCAAAATAATAACCACAATATAAATTCACAAATGGGGAAGTCTATGCAGTCACCAAACCAACGATTACCATAAGATCATATCATTACACGAATATAACTTAACATACCAAAATCCTATACATGAGGGATCCTTTATCTTACACAAAATCCACAGGTTTAGATTCATCGTCACATTTCATAAGATGCAGAGTATCTTATACAACAAACACACATATGCAAACAAAGATCTGCCCAAAATCTTCTAAACTTTCCACCTACCTCATTAATCTTAACATTTAAGCAAGCAATATGCTATCCTGAAAAATTTATCAACAAACGGGTGAGCATAAAGAGCTCAAGACAAGTGACTAACATATCCATATCAAAATAGTACAACTTCCAAAGAGATATAGTTCCAAAATACAAGGCAGAATATACGATTTCGTAGACATAATATCATTAAGAGCAGAAAAACAATTGTCCTTTCAATCTTACATATTTGGTTTCTCATGATAGGGGCATAGAGTAATTGGAGCATATCAAGAACAAAGGTAACAAATCGGAGCTTATCAATGGCATATAAAAAATGTTCAAGCATATCAACGGCATATGGAACATTTCAAGCAAAATCATCGATGAATGAAGCATATCGAGCATATCAAAACAAATATCGTCATAGAAGCTCAAACGTCATCCTTGACGTTGCAATCATATCATTCTTATCCGAGCATGAACGAAACAACTCACCAAAACTCTGGATGTCATATCAAACATATAGAAGGTGTGGTGGGATCTCAAATGTAATGTGATTCATCCATTTCTGAATGACCACTGACAAAAAAGTCTCCCACGTCTGGGAGATCCATCCACCCACGCCTAGGTGAAGTCGAGGGGGGCGAGCATCGCAGGGCTCTAAGCATATCCCACGGAGCGGGACCCCACAGAGCGGGTAATAAGCGCATCCCACAGAGCGGGACCCCACGGAGCGGGTAATAAGCGCATACCCTTTACCATTTCTGGCAAAGGTCCAGACAATCCCATACACCAGAGTACAAGAGGGCAGTTTTAACAAAAAGTAGCATATATCGGAAGCACACGCGGAACAACAAACGTGCATGTGCCTTTTCGAGACAATACGAAACAAAGAACAAATCTCTCACAAAGGTATTCAGATTTGGAATGAAATAAAAACAAGCAGGTACAGGGAATTCCAAGCAATCATATTTAGCTCAAATCCAATAAGAAGGTTAAACGAATTCAAATATCCAAAGGAACGGAGCAGAATATGCGAAATCGACCAAAGCTCGATTTCGGACAGAATTCCAATGGCACATCAAACAAATACTTCAGAATATCAATTATGCTCCAATACCCATAATAAAACTATGGTCGAACCATATATAAATCTATATTCTGATGGAACAAATTTCATACGAAACAGGGTTCCCAACGCGGAGTTACCTTTGATTTGGTAACACAAGGTCAAAAACACAATCACTGTTTTGCAGAATTTATAGGGTCGGATTCAACAGATAATAGGGTAGGCAATTGAAATCCAAAATTTTCAAACTATATGTCAAAAGAAATATTTTCAAGTCTAGTTTCAAATAAAATCAGTTTGGTACAATTCAGAATTTTCAACAGGGAGTTATAGGCATTTTAGTATCGACAGGTCAGAAATCTCGAACCCTGTTTTACAGCGTCTATAGGCTCAATTGAATCAGATGTTTGGGTAAGTATTCGGTGTCCAAAATCGACAAAATCAGTGTCAACAGGAAGATATGAGAGTCTAATTTCAAAAAAAATAGTTTCTGCCCGAATTCACATTTTGTACTAAAACTTATAGCTGAAAGAGTGTATAGGGGTCAGTTTACCAAAAAAAAAAAAAAAACTTCAGAATCCATGGTTCTATGTCCAAAGAGAGGCATATCAGTTTCTAAATAGAAATCCTTCAATTTATTTTGATTCAACATAAAAACAGAGACTAAAAATTCTGTAGGATGGGGTTAGAACACTTGCCTTTGAGAATTTTGACCCGAAGTGAAAAGATTAAAGCAAGAACCCTAAAACCCCAATTTTTTTTTCTTCTTCTTCTTCTTCTTCTTCTTCTTCTTCTTCTTCTTCTTCTTTTTCTTTCTTTCTTTTTCTTTCTTTCTTTGATCACCCACGAGCTGCCTTCTCTGCTTCCTTAAGAACGAAGGCAGAGAGGCTTAAACGGTGAAATTTGTCATTTTGTGTGTTTTGCAGTTTAGTCCTTGTTTTTATCATATTCACGATTAAGTCCTTAGGGTTTACATATAGGTCCTCAGATTCTTTTTTTTTTTTTTTTTGAACAGATCTCCCAAATCTTACAAATAAGTTACCTCTGATTCATACTCTATTTCTTTTGTCAATTTAAAATAAATGCTTACATTATCACCAGAAATTTATATGAAAATTCGGAAATGAGGGGTGTTACACTCTCCCCCCCTTAAAAGAAAAATTTAGTCCTCTAAATTTATCGTACCTCTATCGATGAAAAGATGGGGGTACACCTTTTTCATTTCCTCCTCTAGCTCCCAAGTTGTTTCCTCTCCAGAATGATGTCTCCAAATTACTTGAACTAGTGAGATGACCCATTCCTTAGGACTTTTTTTTTTCTTATCAACGATCTTAATAGGCTCTTCCACATAAGATAAATCTTTATCAATCTCCACCAGCTCATACTTAATGATGTGAGAAGGGTCATATATATACTTCCTAATCATCGAGACATGAAATATATCATGGACATGACTCAATGTTTGGTGGCAAGGCAATCCTGTAGTTTACGTAACCAACCCTCTCGAGAACCTCAAAAGGTCTAATAAATCTGGGGCTTAACTTTCCTTTCTTCCCAAACCTAATAATGCCTTTGGAAGGGGAGACTTTCAAGAATACAAAATCTCCGATTTCAAACTCAATATCTCGTCTTCTATTGTCGGATAACTCTTTTGATCGACTCTAAGCAGTTTTAACCTTTTCCTTATAACTTGAATTTTCTTGGATGTTTCTTGTACCTTGTCCTGTGCTAACAGACTTTAAACACCAACTTCTTCCCAACATATAGGTGTTATGCACTTTCACCCATATAAAGCTTCAAAAGGAGCCATCTGAATACATGAATGATAAATATTATTATAAGTGAACTCAACAAGTGAAATATCCTTATCCCATTCACCTTTCCAATCCATAACATAGGCTCTAAAGCAAATCCTCAAGTGTTTGAATTGTTCTTTTCCGACCACCATCGGCCCGAGGATGATATGCAGTACTAAACTTAACTTTAGTGCCCATAGATTCCTGTAATCTTCTCTAGAATCTAGAGAGAAATCTGAGTCTCTATCGAGATGATCTCCTTTGGAATACCATGAAGTCTTATTATTTCACCGACATATAAATCTGCAAGTCTATCAAGCTTAATAAGTCATATTAATCGGTAGGAAATGTGCAGATTTTGTTAACCTATCAATGATAACCCAAATAGCATCATGCTTTTTAGAGGTTCTGGGTAGTCCTGAAACAAAATCCATAGTAATGCATTCCCATTTCCATTCAGGAATATCTAAAGGTTGTAACAACCCTCCGTGTCTTTGGTGTTCTACTTTGATTTACTTGACAAGTCAAACATTTTGAAACATACATTGCAATTTCCTTCTTCATGCCTTCCCACCAATAATGACTTTGAAGATCTCTATACATCTTAGTGCTCCTGTGGATGTTTGGTGTACTTTGAAGTATGACTTTCCTTCAGATTTGATTCTTAATATCTGGTTCATTTGGTACACATACCCTCTCCCCAAATCTCAATAGGCCATCCTTTGAAACTTGAAATTGTGGCTTCAATTCCTTTTCTACTTCACTCCTCAAGTGGATTAAATATGGATCTCGTAATTGTCCTTCCTTAATTTGTTGGATAAGATCGAATGCACTTGAATGGAGGCCATCAATATCATCGAGTCTTGCTCTTTCCTCAAAGCTTTCAAATCAAAATTTTCTTCTAATAACTTCCATTGCTTCACAAACGGACTAGCCATAAAACTTGTAGATTTCCTACTAAGTGCATCAGCTACAACATTGGCTTTGCCCGGGTGATAACGGATGGCACAATCATAATCCTTCGAAAAGTTCTATCCATCTTCACTGCCTCATGTTTAACTCTTTTCTGAAAGAAAATGTATTTTAAACTCTTATGATCAAGAAGATTTTAAACCTGTCGGCCATACAAATAATGTCTCCAAATCTTTAGAGCAAAAATAATTGCTGCTAATTCCAAATCATGAGGTGGATAATTCAATTCATAACCTTTAAGTTGCCTAGAAGCATAAGCAATTACTCTCCTTCCTGCATCAAAACACATCCTAGGCCTTTTCTTGAAGCATCAAGATAAACTACAAATCCCTCACTACCACTTGGAATAGTGAGAATAGGGCACTAGTCAATCTTCTTTTTTTAACTCTTGAAAACTTTGCTCAAAATCATCACCCCATACAAATTTCATATTCTTCTTAGTGAGTTTGGTGAGAGGTTGAGCAATTCGAGAAAATCCCTTCACAAATCTCCTATAATAACCTTGCCATGCCCAAGAAGCTTCAACTTCATTACATTTGTTGGTACTTCCCATTCAACTACTGGCTTCTATTTTCCTTGGATCAACAGATATACCCTTCCCCTCAAATCACATGGCCTAAGAAAGCAACTTCATTCAACCAAAATTCACATTTGTTGAACTTCAGATACAACTTCTTTTCTCTTTAGTATGGACAACACATCTCTCAAGTGTTCCTCATGCTCCGACATTACTTTTGAATACACCAATATGTCATCAATAAATACAATTACACAGATATTCAAAAGCGGTTGAAATATCCTATTCATTAGTTCCATAAAAGCTGCAGGGCATTTGTCAAACCCGAAAGGCATCACCAAGAATTCATAATGACCATATCGAAGTTCTCAAAGTCGTTTTTTTGAAATATCCTCCTCCTTGATCTTCAACCGATAGTAACCCCACCTCGTGTCAATCTTAGAGAATACTTGTGCACCCTGCAGTTGATCAAACAAATCATCAATTCTAGGTATGGGATACTTATTTTTGATGGTCACCATTTCAATTGTCTATAATCAATACAAAGCCTCCATGTTCCATCCTTCTTCTTCACTAATAGTACCGGAGCACCCCATGGGGATACACTGGGTCGTATGAAACCCTTATCTAATAATTCTTGTATTTGCTTTTTAATTCCTCTAGCTCGAGTGGTGTCATTCTGTAGGGAGGCTTAGATATTGGGGTTGTACCGAGACCAGATCAATAGCAAATTCACCCTCTCTATCTAGAGGTAAACCAAAAAAAGTCATCCGGGAATACATCGGGGATTCTTTGACCACTACAATTTCATCTAGATGGGTTTCCTGATTTGAATGCTCATTTACACACACCATATAACAAAAAACAACCTTTCTGCATAAGACGATAAACTTTAAGTGTCGATATAAAGCAAGGAGGCAAATCATGCCTAATGCCCTAAAAGAAAAAAATAGGTCGATCTGGTATGCGAAAAGTAATTGTTTTTTGTAACAATCAATACTAGCGTGATGAGAAGATAACCAATCCATGCCAAGTATAATATCAAAGCCCTGGATCTCTAGGAGAATCAAATCGAAGAAAGAGTTCAGAAGTCCCCAATAGAGATCAAACAAGATGGGTAGACCAAGTTTGTTGCCAATGAATCTCCAACAAAGAGCTTGTTACATATAACATATAATCCAGGGGTTTAGGTAGAATATCCAAGTGACAAGCAAAGTATTGTGAAACAAACGATAAGTTGGAGCCGGATCAAACAAAAACTTTTGCATTTCTTTTAGAAACATGAAGAATACCTTCCACCACCACTTTAGAAGCTTTAGAATCTTGTTCGATATAGCGTACACTCTAGCATGGGTGAGAGTCTAGGAGACAGTGGCTCTTTTCTTCTTCCTCAAAGGGCAATCTTTTATTTGATGATCCAACTTTCCACAACCAAAACATGCCCCAGTCATCCAAAAACACCGACTTGTTTCATAACTTAACTTGCAATTCACATATGATTGAGTCTTTTGCGATGACTTTCCTTTTCAAATCCAAATGTCTTGACACTCTTGTTATTACTTTCGATTCATTTCCAATCATATTTTTATTAGTAAACTTGTCCTTATCATTCGTAACACCCATCTCCAAAAATTATTTTCTTTGTTGCCATTAATGATCAGCCTCTACCTCCAATATAAGGTGGCAAAAGAATTCTTTCGATCATTAGAACAATTTTGTAGATCAAATATCTTCTCTGTTTGCATCATCCGCTTTTTCTACCACCAATGAAATTTGTTCACCATGTTTTCATCGCTTACTCATTTTGTATCCTCGATCAACCCTTTCATCCCCTTAATTAATCGAAACAAATGAAATAGGAGGACCATATGTCCACATCATCCTAGATTCCTAAAATGCATCAAGGAAAATTTCCACCAATCATTATCACTTGGACCTCAATATATTTTGCATGTCAACACATCAAATATTTCAGTGATCCTCAAACAATGCTTTCGATACCACCTCTCATCACGCCCTCAAAATATCGACAATATTTAAAATTTCTCATCATAACTAACCCAGGATCCAAGCACACATTTGAGGTCACTAAGAAAACATTCAGATCAAAATTTCACCTCTATAGTCTACAAATTCATAACCCCAGGCAATTCATAAACATACCACACATCACTTCGATAATTCATACAATCAAACTCAACTCATCAAAATAATAACCACAATATAAATTCACAAATGGGGAAGTCTATGCAGTCACCAAACCAACGATTACCATAAGATCATATCATTACACGAATATAACTTAACATACCAAAATCCTATACATGAGGGATCCTTTATCTTACACAAAATCCACAGTGTTTAGATTCATTGTCACATTTCATAAGATGCAGAGTATCTTATACAACAAACACACATATGCAAACAAAGATCTGCCCAAAATCTTCTAAACTTTCCAATCACCTCACCCCAATCTTAACATTTAAGCAAGCAATATGCTATCCCGAAAAATTTATCAACAAACGGGGTGAGCATAAAGAGCTCAAAGAAGTGACTAACATATCCATATCAAAATAGTACAACTTCCAAAGAGATATAGTTCCAAAATACAAGGCAGAATATACGATTTATGAGACATAATATCATTAAGAGCAGAAACACAATTGTCCTTTCAATCTTACATATTTGGTTCCCATTTATTGGGGCATAGAGTAATTGGAGCATATCAAGAACAAAGGTAACATATCGGAGCTTATCAATGGCATATAAAATGTTTCAAGCATATCAACGGCATATGGAACATTTCAAGCAAAATCATCAGTGAATGAAGCATATCGAGCATATCAAAACAAATATCGTCATTTAAGCTCAAACGTCGTCCTTGACGTTGCAATCATATCATTCTTATCCGAGCATGAACAGAAACAACTCACCAAAACTCGGATGTCATATCAAACATATAGAAGGTGTGGTGGGATCTCAAATCAGAATGTGATTCATCCATTTCTGAATGACCACCGACAAAAGTCTCCCACGTCTGGGAGATCCATCCACCCACGTCTAGGTGAAGTCAGAGGGGCCGGCAGAGCATCGTAGGCTCTAAGCATATCCCACGGAGCGGGACCCCACAGAGCGGGTAATAAGCGCATCCCACAGAGCGGGACCCCACGGAGCGGGTAATAAGCGCATCCCACAGAGCGGGACCCCACGGAGCGGGTAATAAGCGCATACCCTTTACCATTTCTGGCAAAGGTCCAGACAATCCCATACACCAGAGTACAAGAGGGCAGTTTTAACAAAAAGTAGCATATATCGGAAGCACACGCGGAACAACAAACGTGCATGTGCCTTTTCGAGACAATACGAAACAAAGAACAAATCTCTCACAAAGGTATTCAGATTTGGAATGAAATAAAAACAAGCAGGTACAGGGAATTCCAAGCAATCATATTTAGCTCAAATCCAATAAGAAGGTTAAACGAATTCAAATATCCAAAGGAACGGAGCAGAATATGCGAAATCGACCAAAGCTCGATTTCGGACAGAATTCCAGTGGCACATCAAACAAATACTTCAGAATATCAATTATGCTCCAATACCCATAATAAAACTATGGTCGAACCATATATAAATCTATATTCTGATGGAACAAATTTCATACGAAACAGGGTTCCCAACGCGGAGTTATCTTTGATTTGGTAACACAAGGTCAAAAACACAATCACTGTTTTGCAGAATTTATAGGGTCGGATTCAACAGATAATAGGGTAGGCAATTGAAATCCAAAATTTTCAAACTATATGTCAAAAGAAATATTTTCAAGTCTAGTTTCAAATAAAATCAGTTTGGTACAATTCAGAATTTTCAACAGGGAGTTATAGGCATTTTAGTATCGACAAGTCAGAAATCTCGAACCCTGTTTTACAGCGTCTATAGGCTCAATTGAATCAGATGTTTGGGTAAGTATTCGGTGTCCAAAATCGACAAAATCAGTGTCAACAGGAAGATATGAGAGTCTAATTTCAAAAAAAATAGTTTCTGCCCGAATTCACATTTTGTACTAAAACTTATAGCTGAAAAAGTGTATAGGGGTCAGTTTACCAAAAAAAAAAAACTTCAGAATCCATGGTTCTATGTCCAAAGAGAGGCATATCAGTTTCTAAATAGAAATCCTTCAATTTATTTTGATTCAACATAAAAACAGAGACTAAAAATTCTGTAGGATGGGGTTAGAACACTTGCCTTTGAGAATTTTGACCCGAAGTGAAAAGATTAAAGCAAGAACCCTAAAAACCCCAATTTTTTTCTCTTCTTCTTCTTCTTCTTCTTCTTCTTCTTCTTCTTTCTTTCTTTCTTTCTTTCTTTGATCACCCACGAGCTGCCTTCTCTGCTTCCTTAAGAACGAAGGCAGAGAGGCTTAAACGGTGAAATTTGTCATTTTGTGTGTTTTGCAGTTTAGTCCTTGTTTTTATCATATTCACGATTAAGTCCTTAGGGTTTACATATAGGTCCTCAGATTCTTTTTTTTTTTTTTTTTTGAACAGATCTCCCAAATCTTACAAATAAGTTACCTCTGATTCATACTCTATTTCTTTTGTCAATTTAAAATAAATGCTTACATTATCACCAGAAATTTATATGAAAATTCGGAAATGAGGGGTGTTACACTCTCCCCCCCTTAAAAGAAAATTTTAGTCCTATAAATTTATCGTACCTCTATCGATGAAAAGATGGGGGTACACCTTTTTCATTTCCTCCTCTAGCTCCCAAGTTGTTTCCTCTCCAGAATGATGTCTCCAAATTACTTGAACCAGTGAGATGACCCGATTCCTTAGGACTTTTTCTTTCTTATCAACGATCTGAATAGGCTCTTCCATATAAGATAAATCTTTATCAATCCCCACCAGCTCATACTTAATGATGTGAGAAGGGTCATATATATACTTCCTAATCATCGAGACATGAAATATATCATGGACATGACTCAATGCTGGTGGCAAGGCAATCCTGTAAGCGACAGAACCAACCCTCTCGAGAACCTCAAAAGGTCTAATAAATGTAACACCCCTCATTTCCGAATTTTCATATAAATTTCTGGTGATAATGTAAGCATTTATTTTAAATTGACAAAAGAAATAGAGTATGAATCAGAGGTAACTTATTTGTAAGATTTGGGAGATCTGTTCAAAAAAAAAAAAAAAAAAGAATCTGAGGACCTATATGTAAACCCTAAGGACTTAATCGTGAATATGATAAAAACAAGGACTAAACTGCAAAACACACAAAATGACAAATTTCACCGTTTAAGCCTCTCTGCCTTCGTTCTTAAGGAAGCAGAGAAGGCAGCTCGTGGGTGATCAAAGAAAGAAAGAAAGAAAGAAAGAAGAAGAAGAAGAAGAAGAAGAAGAAGAAGAAGAGAAAAAAATTGGGGTTTTTAGGGTTCTTGCTTTAATCTTTTCACTTCGGGTCAAAATTCTCAAAGGCAAGTGTTCTAACCCCATCCTACAGAATTTTTAGTCTCTGTTTTTATTTTGAATCAAAATAAATTGAAGGATTTCTATTTAGAAACTGATATGTCACTCTTTGGACATAGAACCATGGATTTTGAAGTCTTTTTCGGTAAACTGACCCCTATACACTGTTTCAGCTATAAGTTTTAGTATAAAATGTGAATTCGGGCAGGAACTATTTTGTTTGGAAATTAGACTCTTATATCTTTCTGTTGACACTGATTTTGTAGATTTTGGACACCGAATACTTACCCAAACATCTGATTCAATTGATCCTATAGACGCTGTAAAACAGGGTTCAAGATTTCTGACCTGTCGATACTAAAATGCCTATAACTCCCTATTGAAAATTCTGAATTATACCAAACTGATTTTATTTGAAACTAGACTTGAAAATATTTCTTTTGACTTATAGTTTGAAAACTTTGGATTTCAATTGCCTGCCCTATTGTCTGTTGAATCCGACCCTATAAATTCTGCAAACCAGTGATTGTGTTTTTGACCTTGTGTTACCAAATCAAAGGTAACTCCGCGTTGGGAACCCTGTTTCGTATGAAATTTGTTCCATAAGAAAACTATGGCCGAACCATATATCAACCTATGGTTCAGCCATAGTTTTCTTATGGGTATTGGAGCATAATTGATATTCTGAAGTATTTGTTGATGTGCCACTGGAATTCTGTCCGAAATCGAGCTTTGGTCGATTTCGCATATTCTGCTCCGTTCCTTTGGATATTTGAATTCGTTTAACCTTCTTATTGGATTTGAGCTAAATATGATTGCTTGGAAATTCCTGTACACTCCTGTTTTTATTTCATTCCAAATCTGAATACATTTGTGAGAGATTTGTTCTTTGTTTCGTATTGTCTCGAAAAGGCACATGCACGTTTGTTGTTCCGCGTGTGCTTCCTGGATATGCTACTTATTGTTAAAACTGCCCTCTTGTACTCTGGTGTGGGGATCGTCCTGGACCTTTGCCAGAAAATGGTAAAGGGTATGCGCTTATTACCCGCCCGGGGGGTCCCGCCTGTGGGATGCGCTTTTATTACCCGCTCTGTGGGGTCCCGCCTGGGATATTCTGACCTTTGCCGAAAATGGTAAAGGGTATGTGCTTAGAGCCTCGCGATGCTCTACCGCCCCCTCCTCGACTTCACCTAGACATGGTGGAGGGATCTCCCGACGTGGGAGACTTTTGTCAAGTGGTCATTCAGAAATGGATGAATCACATTCTCGACCGAGATCCCACCACACCTTCTATATGTTTGATATGACATCCAGAGTTTTGGTGAGTTGTTTCTGTTCATGCTCGATAAGAATGATATGATTTCAACGCCAAGGACGACGCTTGAGCTTCAGACGATATTTGTTTTTGATATGCTCAAATGCTTCATTCATCGATGATTTTGCTTCAAATGTTCCATATGCCGCTGATATGCTTCTAACATTTTATATGCCATTGATAAGTCTCGATATGTTACCTTTGTTACCGATATGCTCCAATTACTCTATGCCCCAATGTCAGAACCTAATATGTAAGATTGAAAGGACAATTGTGTTTCTGCTTTTAATGATAATATGTCTACGAAATCAGATATTCTGCCTTGTATTTTAGAACTGTATCTCTTTGGAAGTTGTACTATTTTGATATGGATATGTTAGTCACTTGTCGAGCTCTTTATGCTCACCCCGCTTGTTGATAAATTTTTCAGATAGCATATTGCTTGCTTAAATGTTAAGATTGGGTCGAGAGGCGGTGGAAAGTTTAGAAGATTTTGGGCAGATCTTTGTTAGCATATGTGTATTTGTTGTATAAGATACTCTGCATCTTATGAAATGTGACGATGAATCTAAACCTGTGGATTTTGTGTAAGATAAAGGATCCCTCATGTATAGGATTTTGGTATGTTAAGTTAAATTCGTGTAATGATATGATCTTATGGTAATCGTTGGTTTGGTGACTGCATAGACTTCCCCATTTGTGAATTTATGTTGTGGTTTTTATTTTGATGAGTTGAGTTCTGATTGTATAAATTATCGAGTGATGTGTGGTATGTTTATGAATTGCACAGGGTTATGAATTTATAGACTATAGAGGTGAACTTTTGATCTGAATGTTTTCTTAGTGACCTCAAATGTGTGCTTGGATCCTGGGTTGGTTATGATGAAAATTTTAAATATTGACGATATTTTGAGGGGCGTGACAGAGGTGGTATCAGAGCATTGTTTGAGGATCACTAAAATATTTGATATGTTGACGTGCAAAATATATTGAGGTCCAGTGATAATGATTGGTGGAAATTTTTTTTTGATGCATTTTAGGAATCTAGGATGATGAGGACATATGGTCCTCCTATTTCATTTGTTTCTGATTAATTAAGGGGGATGAAAGGGTTGATCGGGGATACAAAATCAGAGTAGCGCGATGAAAACATGGTGAACCAAATTTCATTGGTGGTAGAAAAACGGATGATGAAAACAGAGAAGATTTTTGAAGTACAAAATTGTTCTAATGATCGAAAGAATTCTTTTGCCACCTTATATTGGAGGTAGAGGTTGATCATTAATGGCAACAAAGAAAATAATTTTTGGAGATCAGTGTTACGAATGATAAGGACAAGTTTACCAATAAAAATATGATTGTAAATGAATCAGAAAGTAATAACAATAGTGTCAAGACATTTGGATTTGAAAAGGAAAGTCATCGCAAAAGACTCAATCATATGTGAATTGCAAGTTAACTTATGAAACAAGTCAGTATTTTCGGATGACTGGGGCATGTTTTGGTTGTGGAAAGTTGGATCATCAAATAAAAGATTGCCCTTTGAGGAAGAAGAAAGAGCCACTGTCTCCTAGACCCTCAGCCCATGCTAGAGTGTACGCTATCACTGAACAAGATTCTAAAGCTTCTAAATCAGTGGTGGAAGGTATTCTTCATGTTTTTAAAAGAAATGCAAAAGTTTTGTTTGATCCCTGCCCAACTTATCGCTTTGTTTCACAATACTTTGCTTGTCACTTGATATTCTACCTAAAACCCCCGGATTATATGTTATATGTAACAACCGGCCGTTGGAGATTCATTGGCAACAAACTTGGTCTACCCATCTTGTTTGATCTCTATTGGGGACCACGAACTCCTTGTCGATTTGATTCTCCTAGAAATCCAGGGCTTTGATATTATACTTGGCATGGATTGGTTATCTTCTCATCACGCTTAGTATTGATTGTTACAAAAAAAATATTACTTTCTGCATACCGATCACCTATATTTTTTTTTTTGAGGGCATTAGGCATGATTTGCCTCCTTGCTTGATATATCAAAGACTTCAAGTTTATCATCTTATGCAGAAAGGTTGTTTTTGTTATATGGTGTGTGTAAAGGAGCATTCAAATCAGGAAACCCACCTAGATGAAATTGTAGTGGTCAAAGAATTCCCCGATGTATTCCCTGTGATGACTTGCCTGGTTTACCTCTAGATAGAGAGGGTGAATTTGCTATTGATCTAGTCTCCAAAGACAACCCCAATATCTAAGCCTCCCTACAGAATGGCACCACTGAAAGCTAGAGGAATTAAAGAAGCAAATACAAGAATTATTAGATAAGGGTTTCATACGACCCAGTGTATCCCCATGGGGTGCTCCTGGTACTATTATTAGTGAAGAAGAAGGATGGAACATTGAGGCTTTGTATTGATTATAGACAGTTGAATCAGTGACCATAAAAAAATAAGTATCCCATACCTAGAATTGATGATTTGTTTGATCAACTGCAGGGTGCACAAGTATTCTCTAAGATTGACCCGAGGTCGTTACTATCGGTTGAAGATCAAGGAGGAGGATATTTCAAAAACAGCTTTCTAACTCGATATGGTCATTATGAATTTTGGTGATGCCTTTCGGTTTGACAAATGCCCCCGCAGCTTTTTATGGAACTAATGAATAGGATATTTCAACCGCTTTTGGATATATGTGTAATTGTATTTATTGATGACATATTGGTGTATTCAAAGAGTAATCAGAGCATGAGGAACACTTGAGAGATGTGTTGTCCATACTAAGAGAAAAGAAGTTGTATGCGAAGTTCAGCAAATGTGAATTTTGGTTGAATGAAGTTGCTTTCTTAGGCCATGTGATTTCGTGGAAGGGTATATCTGTTGATCCAAGGAAAATAGAAGTCAGAGTTGAATGGGAAGTACCAACAAATGTAAATGTAAGTTCAAGCTTTTTTTGGGCATGGCAGGTTATTATAGGAGATTTGTGGAGGGATTTTCTCGAATCGCTCAACCTCTCACCAACCTCACTAAAAAAAGAATATAAAATTTGTATGGGGTGATGATTATGAGCAAAGTTTTCAAGAGTTAAAAAGAAGATTGACTAGTGCCCCTATTCTCACTATTCCAAGTGGTAGTGAGGGATTTGTAGTTTATACTTGATGCTTCAAGAAAAGGCCTAGGATGTGTTTTGATGCAGGAAGGGAGAGTAATTGCTTATGCTTCTAGGCAACTTAAAGGTTATGAATTGAATTATCCAACTCATGATTTGGAATTAGCAGCAATTATTTTTGCTCTAAAGATTTGGAGACATTATTTGTATGGTCGACAGGTTTGAAATCTTCACCGATCACAAGAGTTTAAAATACATTTTTTCACTCAGAAAAGAGTTAAACATGAGGCAGCCAAGATGGATAGAACTTCTGAAGGATTATGATTGTGCCATCCGTTATCACCCCAAAAGCCAATGTTGTAATGATGCACTTTAGTAGGAAATTATAAGTTTTATGGCTAGTCTGGTTTTGAAGCAATGGAAGTTATTAGAAGAAAATTTTGATTTGAAAGCTTTGAGGAAAGAGCAAGACTCGATGATATTGATGGCCTCCATTCAAGTGCAATCCGATCTTATTCAACAAATTAAGGAAGGACAATTACGAGATCCACATTTAATCTACTTGAGGAATAAAGTAGAAAAGGAATTGATGCCACAATTTCAAGTTTCAAAGGATGGCCTATTGAGATTTGGGGAGAGGGTATGTGTACCAAACAAACCAGATATCAAGAATCAAATCCTAAAGGAAAGTCATACTTCAAAGTACACCATACATCCTTGTAACACCCCTCATTTCCGAATTTTCGTATAAGTTTCTGGTGATAATGTAAGCATTTATTTTAAATTGACAAAAGAAATAGAGTATGAATCAGAGGTAACTTATTTATAAGATTTGGGAGATCTGTTCAAAAAAAAAAAAAAAAAAACAAAGAATCTGAGGATCTATATGTAAACCCTGAGGACCTAATCGTAAATATATTAAATACAAGGACTAAACTGTAAAATGTACAAAAATCACCGCTTAAGCCTCTCTGCCTTCGTTCATAAGGAAGCAGAGAAGGCAGCTGCGAGGATGATATGGGAAAGAAAGAAAGAAAGAAGAAGAAGAAGAAGAAGAAGAAGAAGAGGAAGAAGAAATTGGGGCTTTAAGTTTTCTTGCTCAATCTTCTCAATTGGGGGTCAAAAATTCTCAAAGGCAAGTGTTCTAACCCCATACTACAGAATTTTTAGTCTCTGTTTTTATGTTGAATCAAAATAAATTGAAGGATTTCTATTTAGAAACTGATATGTCTCTCTTTGGACATAGAACCATGGATTTTGAAGTCTTTTTTCGGTAAACTGACCCCTATACACTTTTTCAGCTATAAGTGTTAGTACAAAATGTGAATTCGGGCAGGAACTATTTTGTTTAAAAATTAGACTCTTATATCTTCCTGTTGGCACTGATTTTGTAGATTTTGGACACCGAATACTTACCCAAACATGTGATTCAATTGAGCCTATAGACGCTGTAAAACAGGGTTCAAGATTTCTGACCTGTCGATACTAAAATGCCTATAACTCCCTGTTGAAAATTCTGAATTGTACCAAACTGATTTTATTTGAAACTAGACTTGAAAATCTTTCTTTTGACTTATAGTTTGAAAATTTTGGATTTCAATTACCTACCCTATTGTCTGTTGAATCCGACCCTATAAATTCTGCAAACCAGTGATTGTGTTTTTGACCTTGTGTTACCAAATCAAAGGTAACTCCGCATTGGGAACCCTGTTTCATATGAAATTTGTTCCATCAGAATATAGATTGATATATGGTTCGACCATAGCTTTCTTATGGATATTGGAGCATAATTGATATTCTGAAGTATTTGTTTGATGTGCCACTGGAATTCTGTCCGAAATCGAGCTTTGGTCGATTTCAATATTCTGTGCTCCTGCCCTTTGGATATTTGAATTCGTCTAACCTTCTTATTGGAATTAAGCTAAATATGATTGCTTGGAAATCCCTGTAAACTCTTGTTTTTATATCATTCTAAATCTGAATACATTTGTGAGAGATTTGTTCTTTGTTTCAGATTGTCTCAAAAAGGCACATGCACGCTTTGTTGTTCCGCGTGTGCTTCGATATATACTACTTATTGTTAAAACTGCCCTCTTGTACTCTGGTGTTTGGGATTGTCTGGACCTTTGCCAGAAATGGTAAAGGGTATGCGCTTTATTACCCGCCCGTGGGGTCCCGCGCCTGTGGGATGCGCCATTTACCCGCTCTGGGGGTCCCGCCCGTGGGATATTCTGGACCTTTGCCGAAAATGGTAAAGGGTATGTGCTTAGAGCCCTGCGATGCTCTGCCGCCCCTCCGACATCACCTAGACGTGGGTGGAGGGATCTCCCGCACGGGGAGACTATTGTCGTGGGTCATTCAAAATGGATGACTCACATTCGACCGAGATCCCACCACACCTTCTATATGTTTGATATGACATCCGCAGTTTTGGTGAGTTGTTTCGTTCATGCTCGGATAAGAATGATATGATTGCAACGCCAAGGACGACGCTTGAGCTTCTATTTGATATTTGTTTTTGATATGCTCAAATGCTTCATTCATCGATGATTTTTTGCTTCAAATGTTCCATATGCCGCTGATATGCTTCGAACATTTTATATGCCATTGATAAGCTCAGATATGTTTCCTTTGTTACCGATATGCTCCAATTACTCTATGCCCCAACTGTCGTGAACCAAATATGTAAGATTGAAAGGACAATTGTGTTTCTGCTCTTAATGATAATATGTCTACGAAATCGATATTTCTGCCTTTGTATTTTAGAACTGTATCTCTTTGGAAGTTGTACTATTTTGATATGGATATGTTAGTCACTTGTTTGAGCTCTTTATGCTCACCCCGCTTGTTGATAAATTTTTTTCAGATAGCATATTGCTTGCTTAAATGTTAAGATTGGGCTGAGGCGGTGGAAAGTTTAGAAGATTTTGGGCAGATCTTTGTTAGCATATGTGTATTTGTTGTATAAGATACTCTGCATCTTATGAAATGTGACGATGAATCTAAACCTGTGGATTTTGTGTAAGATAAAGGATCCCTCATGTATAGGATTTTGGTATGTTAAGTTATATTCGTGTAATGATATGACCTTATGGTAATCGTTGGTTTGGTGACTGCATAGACTTCCCCATTTGTGAATTTATGTTGTGGTTATTATTTTGATGAGTTGAGTTCTGATTGTGTGAATTATCGAGTGATGTGTGGTATGTTTATGAAATGCACAGGGTTATGAATTTGTAGACTATAGAGGTGAAATTTTGATCTGAATGTTTTCTTAGTGACCTCAAATGTGTGCTTGGATCCTGGGTTAGTTATATTGAAAATTTTAAATATTGTCGATATTTTTGAGGGGCGTGACAATCCTGGGAGCACTAAGATGTATAGAGATCTTCAAAGTCATTATTGGTGGGAAGGCATGAAGAAGGAAATTGCAATGTATGTTTCAAAATGTTTGACTTGTCAGCAAATCAAAGTAGAACACCAAAGACCTGGAGGGTTGTTACAACCTTTAGATATTCCTGAATGGAAATGGGAATGCATTACTATGGATTTTGTTTCAGACTACCCAGAACCTCTAAAAAAGCATGATGCTATTTGGGTTATCATTGATAGGTTAACAAAATCTGCACATTTCCTACCATTAATATGACTTATTCGCTTGATAGACTTGCAGATTTATATGTCAAGAAATAGTAAGACTTCATGGCATTCCAAAGGAGATCATCTCTGATAGAGACTCCAGATTTCTCTCTAGATTCGAGAAGATTACAGAATCTATGGGCACTAAAGTTAAGTTTAGTACCATAGATATCATCCTCGAATCGATGGTCACGAAAAGAACAATTCAAACACTTGAGGATTTGCTTAGAGCCTATGTTATGGATTGGAAAGGTGAATGGGATAAGGATATTTCACTTGTTGAGTTCACTTATAATAATAGTTATCATTCAAGTATTCAGATGGCTCCTTATGAAGCTTTATATGGGCGAAAAGTGCATAACACCTATATGTTGGGAAGAAGTTGGTGACAGAAAGTCATAGCACCGGATAAGGTACAAGAAACTTTCGAGAAAATTCAAGTTATAAGGAAAAGGTTAAAAATCGCTTTAGTCGTCAAAAGAGTTATGCCGACAATAGAAGACGAGATATTGAGTTTGAAATCAGAGATTTTGTATTCTTGAAAGTCTCCCCTTCCAAAGGCATTATTAGGTTTGGGAAGAAAGGAAAGTTAAGCCCCAGATTTATTGGACCTTTGAGGTTCTCGAGAGGGTTGGTTCTGGCTAAACTACAGATTGCCTTGCCACCAAATTGAGTCATGTCCATGATATATTTCATGTCTCGATGATTAGGAAGTATATATATGACCCTTATCACAACATTAAGTATGAGCTGGTGGAGATTGATAAAGATTTATCTTATGTGGAAGAGCCTATTCAGATCGTTGATAAGAAAGAAAAAGTCCTAAGGAATCGGGTCATCCCACTGGTTCAAGTAATTTGGAGACATCATTCTGGAGAGGAGACAACTTGGGAGCTAGAGGAGGAAATGAAAAAGGTGTACCCCCGTCTTTTCATCGATAGAGGTACGATAAATTTAGAGGACTAATTTTTTCTTTTAAGGGGGGGAGAGTGTAACATCCCTCATTTCTGAATTTTCGTATAAGTTTCTAGTTGTAATGTATGTATCGATTTTAAATTTGATAAAAAGTCAAAGTATGAATCTGAGAATTTATTCATAAGAGTTGGAGGATTTGTTCAAACAAAAATCTGAGGACCTATATGTAAATCCTGAGGACCTAATCATAAATATGTTAAATACAAGGACTAAACTGTAAAATGTACAAAAATACAAACTCCACCGCTTAAGCCTCTCTGCCTTCGTTCTTAAGGAAGCAGAGAAGGCAGCTGCGTGGATGATCTGGGAAAGAAAGAAAGAAAGAAGAAGAAGAAGAAGAAGAAGAAGAAGAAGAAGAAGAAGAAGAAGAGGAAGAAGAAATTGGGGCTTTAAGTTTTCTTGCTCAATCTTCTCAATTGGGGGTCAAAATTCTCAAAGGCAAGTGTTCTAACCCCATCCTACAGAATTTTTAGTCTCTGTTTTTATGTTGAATCAAAATAAATCGAAGGATTTCTATTTAGAAACTGATATGTCTCTCTTTGGACATAGAACCATGGATTTTGAAGTCTTTTTTCGGTAAACTGACCCCCTATACACTGTTTCAGCTATAAGTTTTAGTACAAAATGTGAATTCGGGCAGAAACTATTTTGTTTGAAAATTAGACTCTTATATCTTCCTGTTGACACTGATTTTGTAGATTTTGGACACCGAATACTTACCCAAACATCTGATTCAATTGAGCCTATAGACGCTGTAAAACAGGGTTCAAGATTTCGGACCTGTCGATACTAAAATGCCTATAACTCCCTGTTGAAAATTCTGAATTGTACCAAACTGATTTTATTTGAAACTAGACTTGAAAATTTTCTTTTGACTTATAGTTTGAAAATTTTGGATTTCAATTGCCTACCCTATTGTCTGTTGAATCCGACCCTATAAATTCTGCAAAACAGTGATTGTGTTTTTGACCTTGTGTTACCAAATCAAAGGTCACTCCGCGTTGGGAATCCTATTTCATATGAAATTTGTTCCATCAGAATATAGATTGATATATGGTTCGACCATAGTTTTCTTATGGGTACTGGAGCATAATTGATATTCTGAAGTATTTGTTTGATGTGCCACTGGAATTCTGTCCGAAATCGAGCTTTGGTCGATTCCGCATATTCTGCTCCGTTCCTTTAGATATTTGAATTCGTTTAACCTTCTTATTTGATTTGAGCTAAATATGATTGCTTGAAAATCCCTGTACACTCTTGCTTTTATTTCATTCCAAATCTGAATACATTTGTGAGAGATTTGTTCTTTGTTTCGTATTGTCTCGAAAAGGCACATGCACGTTTGTTGTTCCGCGTGTGCTTCCGATATATGCTACTTATTGTTAAAACTGCCCTCTTGTACTCTGGTGTGTGGGATCGTCTGGACCTTTGCCAGAAATGGTAAAGGGTATGCGCTTATTACCCTCTCCTGGGGGTCCCGCCTGGGGATGCGCTTTATTACCCGCCTGTGGGTCCCGCCTCAGGGATATTCGGACCTTTGCCGAAATGGTAAAGGGTATGTGCTTAGAGCCTGCGATGCTCGCCGCCCCTCTAACTTCACCTAGACATGGGTGGAGGGATCTCCCAGACGGGGAGACTTTTGTCGTGGTCATTCAGAAATGGATGAATCACATTCTGACCGAGATCCCACCACACCTTCTATATGTTTGATATGACATCCAGAGTTTTGGTGAGTTGTTTCGTTCAAGCTCGGATAAGAATGATATGATTTCAACGCCAAGGACGACGCTTTGAGATTCTGGTATTTATATTTGTTTTTGATATGCTCAAAATGCTTCATTCATCGATGATTTTGCTTCAAATGTTCCATATGCCGTTGATATGCTTCGAACATTTTATATGCCATTGATAAGTCCGATATATTTACCTTTGTTACCGATATGCTCCAATTACTCTATGCCCCAATCTGTCAGAAACCAAATATGTAAGATTGAAAGGACAATTGTGTTTCTCTCTTAATGATAATATGTCTACGAAATCGTATATTCTGCCTTTGTATTTTGGAACCAGTATCTCTTTGGAAGTTGTACTATTTTGATATGGATATGTTAGTCACTTGTCGAGCTCTTTATGCTCACCCCGCTTGTTGATAAATTTTTCGATAGCATATTGCTTTGCTTAAATGTTAAGATTAATGAGGCTGGGAAAGTTTAGAAGATTTTGGGCAGATCTTTGTTAGCATATGTGTATTTGTTGTATAAGATACTCTGCATCTTATGAAATGTGACGATGAATCTAAACCTATGGATTTTGTGTAAGATAAAGGATCCCTCATGTATAGGATTTTGGTATGTTAAGTTAAATTCGTGTAACGATATGATCTTATGGTAATCGTTGGTTTGGTGACTGCATAGACTTCCCCATTTGTGAATTTATGTTGTGGTTATTATTTTGATGAGTTGAGTTCTGATTGTATGAATTATCGAGTGATGTGTGGTATATTTATGAATTGCACAGGGTTATGAATTTGTAGCCTATAGAGGTGAACTTTTGATCTGAATGTTTTCTTAGTGACCTCAAATTTGTGCTTGGATCCTGGGTTGGTTATGATGAAAATTTTAAATATTGACGATATTTTGAGGGGCGTGACAGGTTCAGACAATACAATGAACCCAGCCAGGGACGCCGCTGCCTCTCGCTGTCCGCCCCGCCGCTCGCCCCTCGCTCGCACAGCCAAAAATGGCCAGTTTTGGCCCCGGCCCTTTCTTGCGCCAGTTTTTGGGCAGTTCTTACGTGCCGCGACGAACGACGTGAGTAGAGCAAAACATCATTGAACGTAGCACCCTGGAACCCCGGGTGGCACAGGGGCTGGATGGGTCATTCAGATTGCAGGGGCGGTGCTGCCCTCGCTCGCCATCGCTGTCCGCCGCCGCCCGCCGCTTCGCTCAGCCTAAAATGGCCAGTTTTGGCCCGCTTTTGGGACGTTTTGGCCAGTTTTGGGCAGTTCTTGCGTGCCGCTGGGCGAACGCCGAGCGAGCAAAACGTCAGCCATCTCAGCACCCTCGAACCCCCGGGTGGCACAGGGCTGGATGGGGCATTCGTATAGCAGGGACGGTGCTGCCTCGCCATTCGCTGTCCACCGCTTGTCGCCGCCGCTCAGCCAAATATGGCCAGTTTTGGCTCGTTTTTGCGCTGTTTTGGCCAGTTTTTTTGGGCAGTTCTTGCGTGCCGTGGCGAACGACGTGAGCGAGCAAAAACGTCAGCCATCTCAGCACCCTGAACCCCGGTGGCACAGGGGCTAGACGGGGCGTTCAGATAGCAGGGATGGTGCTGCCTCGCCGCCCGCAGTCTGCGCCGCTGCTTCGGTCGCTCAGCCAAAATGGCCAGTTTTGGCTAGTTTTTGAGCAGTTCTTGCGTGCGCGGTGAATGACGTGGAGCGAGCAAACGTCAGCCATCTCAGCACCCTTGAACCCCCTGGGTGGCACAGGGCTGGATGGGGCGTTCAGATAGCAGGGACGGTGCTGCCTCTCGCTGCTTTCGCTGTCGCCCGCCGCCGCTCGCTCAGCCTAAAATGGCCAGTTTTGGCCCGCTTTTTGGGCCGTTTTGGCCAGTTTTTGGGCAGTTCTTGCGTGTCAGCGGTGAACGACGTGAGGGAGCAAAACGTCAGCCATCTCAGCACCCTGGAACCCCGGTGGCACAGGGGCTGGATGGGGCGTTCTTATAGCAGGGATGGTGCTGCCTCTCTTCGCCGCTGTCCGCCGGCCGCCGCCGCCGCCAGCAGCCAAAATGGCCAGTTTTGGCCGCTTTTTGGCCAGTTTTGGCCAGTTTTTACAGTTCTTGCGTGCGCGGTGAACGACGTAAGCGGAGCAAAACGTCAGCCATCTCAGCACCCTCGAACCCCCCGGGTGGCACAGGGCTGGATCGGGCGTTCGTATAGCAGGGACGGTGCTGCCTCTCGCTTCACTCGCTGTCCGCCACTCGCCGCTCGCTCGCTCAGCCTAAAATGGCCAGTTTTGCCCCGTTTTTGGGCCGTTTTGGCCAGTTTTTGGGCAGTTCTTGCGTGCCGCGGCGAACGACGTGAGCGGAGCAAAATGTCAGCCATCTCAGCATCCTCGAACCCCCCGGGTGGCACTGGGCTGGATGGGGCGTTCAGATAGCAGGGACGGTGCTGCCTCTCGCCATTCGCTGCTATGCCATTCGTCGTCGCCGTCGCTCAGCCTAAAATGGCCAGTTTTGGCCCATTTTTTGGGGCCGTTTTTGGCCAGTTTTTTGGCAGTTCTTGCGTGCCATGGCGAACGACGTGATGGAGCAAAAACGTCAGCCATCTCAGCACCCTGAACCCCGGTGGCACAGGGCTGGATGGGGCGTTCAGATAGCAGGACGGTGCTGCCTCGCCGCCGCTTGTCCTGTCCTCCGGCTTAGGTATAGCCGCCGCCGCTTAGCCAAAAATGGCCAGTTTTGGCCCGCTTTTGGGCTGTTTTGGCTGGTTTGTGGGCAGTTCTTGCGTGCGTCGCTTAACGCGTCGTGAGCGAGCAAAACGTCAGCCATCTCAGCACCCTCGAACCCCGGTGGCACAGGGCTGGATGGGGCGTTCAGATAGCAGGGATGGTGCTGCCTCTCCGCTTCGCTGTCCGCCGCCGCGCGCTGCTCGCTCAGCCAAAAATGGTCAGTTTTGGCCCGCTTTTGACCAGTTTTGGCTAGTTTTTTGGGCAGTCCTTGCGTGCGGCGAACGACGTGAGCAGAGCAAACGTCAGCCATCTCAGCACCCCTCGAACCCCGGGTGGCACAGGGCTGGATGGGGTGTTCAGATAGCAGGGACGGTGCTGCCTCTCGCCGCTTCGCTGTCCGCCGCCGCCGCCGCTCAGCCTAAAATGCCCAGTTTTGGCCCGTTTTTGGCCGTTTTGGCCAGTTTTTGGGCAGTTCTTTCTTGCGTGTCGCGGCATCGGCGGAGCGAGCAAAACGTCAGCCATCTCAGCACCCTGAACCCCGGGTGGCACAGGGCTGGATGGAGCGTTAGATAGCAGGGACGGTGCTGCCTCCTCTCGCCGCTCCTCCGGCCGCTTCGCTGCTTTCGCTCAGCCAAAAATGGCTAGTTTTGGCCCGTTTCTGGCTATTTCAGCCAGTTTTTGGGCAGTTATTATGCGTCGCGGGTGAACGACGTGAGCCGAGCAAAAACATCAGCCATCTTAGCACCCTGGAACCCCCGGGTGGCACAGGGCTGGATGGGGCGTTCAGATAGCAGGGATGGTGCTGCCTCTCGCCATTGTCCGCCGCCGCCGCCGCTTCCTTCGCCAAAAAAATGGCCAGTTTTGTCTCATTTTTTGGCTGTTTTTGGGCAGTTCTTGCGTGCAGCGAACGACGTGAGCGAGCAAAACTTCAGCCATCTCAGCACCTCGAACCCTCCGGGTGGCACAGGGCTGGATGGGGCGTTCAGATAGCAGGGACGGTGCTGCCTCTCGCTTCGCCGCTGTCCGCCGCCGCCGCCGCCGCTCAGCCATAAATGGCCAGTTTTGTCCCGCTTCTGGCCAGTTTTGGCCAGTTTTTGGGCAGTTCTTGCGTGCCGCGACGAACGACGTGAGCGGAGCAAAACCCCTATCCGTATAGCAGGGACGG
>LS990923.1:32182080-32194580 GCA_900464855.2 Musa schizocarpa
GTTCTTGCGTGCCGCGGCGAACGACGTGAGCGGAGCAAAACGTCAGCCATCTCAGCACCCTGGAACCCCCCGGGTGTCACAGGGCTGGATGGGGCGTTCGTATAGCAGCGACGGTGCTGCCTCTCGCTTCGCTCGCAGTCCGCTGCCCGCCGCTCGCTCGCTCAGCCAAAAATGGCCAGTTTTGGCCCGTTTCTGGCTAGTTTTGGCCAGTTTTTGGACAGTTCTTGCGTGCCGCGGCGAACGACGTGAGCGGAGCAAAACGTCAGCCATCTCAGCACCCTGGAACCCCTCGGGTGGCACAGGGCTGGATGGGGCGTTCATATTGCAGGGACGGTGGTGCCTTTCGCCGCTTCGCTCGCTGTCCGCCACTCGCCGCTCGGTCGCAAGGACAAAAATGGCCAGTTTTGGCCCGTTTCTGGGCCGTTTTGGCCAATTTTTGTCCAGTTCTTGCGTGCCGTGACGAACGACAAGAGCGGAGCAAAACGTCAGCCATCTCAGCACCTTGGAACCCCCCGGGTGGCACAGGACTGGATGGGGCGTTTGTATAGCAGGGACGGTGCTGCCTCTCGCTTCGCTCGCTGTCCGCCGCTCACCGCTCGCTCGCTCAGCCAAAAATGGCCAGTTTTGGCCCGTTTTTCGGTCGTTTTGGCCAGTTTTTGGGCAGTTCTTGCGTGCCGCGGCGAACGACATGAGCGAAGCAAAACGTCAGCCATCTCAGCACCCTGGAACCCCCCGGGTGGCACAGGACTGGATGGGGCGTTCGTATAGCAGGGACGGTGCTGCCTCTCGCTTCGCTCGCTGTCCACCGCTCGCCGCTCGCTCGCTCAGCCGAAAATGGCTAGTTTTGGCCCGTTTTTCGGTTGTTTTGGCCAGTTTTTGGGCAGTTCTTGCGTGCCGCGGCGAACGACGTGAGCGGAGCAAAACATCAGCCATCTCAGCACCCTGGAACCCCCCGGGTGGCACAGGGCTGGATGGGGCGTCCGTATAGCAGGGACGGTGCTGCCTCTCGCTTCGCTCGCTGTCCACCGCTCGTCGCTCGCTCGCTGTCCACCGCTCGCCGCTCACTCGCTCAGCCAAAAATGGCCAGTTTTGGCGCGTTTTAGGGCTGTTTTGGCCAGTTTTTGGGCAGTTCTTGCGTGCCGCGGCGAACGACGTGAGCGGAGCAAAACGTCAGCCATCTCAGCACCCTGGAACCCCTCGGGTGGCACAGGGCTGGTTGGGGCGTTCGTATAATAGGGATGGTGCTGCCTCTCGCTTCGCTCGCTGTCCACCGCTCGCCGCTCGCTCGCTCAGCCAAAAATGGCCAGTTTTGGCCAGTTTTGGCCAGTTTTTGGGCAGTTCTTGTGTGCCGCGGCGAACGACGTGAGCGGAGCAAAACGTCAGCCATCTCAGCACCCTCGAACCCCCCGGGTGGCACAGGGCAGGATGGGTCGTTCGTATAGCATGGACGGTGCTGCCTCTCGCTTCGCTCGCTGTCCGCCGCTCACCCCGCTTCGCTTTCGCTCAGCCTAAAATGGCCAGTTTTGGCCTTTTTTTTGGCCGTTTTGGCCAGTTTTTGGCAGTTCTTGCGTGCGCGGGCGAACGACGCGGCGAACGGAGCAAAACGTCAGCCATCTCAGCACCCTGGAACCCCCCGGGTGGCACAGGGCTGGATGGGGCGTTCGTATAGCAGGGATGGTGCTGCCTCTCGCTTCGCTCGCTGTCCACCGCGCGTCGCTCGCTCGCTGTCCATCGCTCGCCGCTCACTCGCTCAGCCAAAAATGGCCAGTTTTGGCTCGTTTTTGGGCTGTTTTGGCCAGTTTTTGGGCAGTTCTTGCGTGCCGCGGTGAACGACGTGAGCGGAGCAAAACGTCAGCCATCTCAGCACCCTGGAACCCCCCGGGTGGCACAGGGCTGGATGGGGCGATCGTATAGCAGTGATGGTGCTGCCTCTCTCTTCGCTCGCTATCCGCCGCTCGCCGCTCGCTCGCTCAGCCAAAAATGGCCAGTTTTGGCCCCTTTTTGGGCCGTTTTGGCCAGTTTTTGTGCAGTTCTTGCGTGCCGCGGCGAACGACGTGAGCGGAGCAAAACGTCAGCCATCTCAGCACCCTGGAACCCCCCGGGTGGCACAGGGCTGGATGGGGCTTTCGTATAACAGGGACGGTGCTGCCTCTCGCTTCGCTCGCTGTCCACCGCGCGTCGCTCGCTCGCTGTCCATCGCTCGCCGCTCGCTCGCTCAGCCAAAAATGGCCAGTTTTGGCCAGGTTTTGGGCTGTTGTGGCCAGTTTTTGGGCAGTTCTTGCGTGCCGCGGTGAACGACGTGAGCGGAGCAAAACGTCAGCCATCTCAGCACCCTGGAACCCCCCGGGTGGCACAGGGCTGGATGGGGCGATCGTATAGCAGTGATGGTGCTGCCTCTCTCTTCGCTCGCTGTCCGCCGCTCGCCGCTCGCTCGCTCAGCCAAAAATGGCCAGTTTTGGCCCGTTTTTGGGCCGTTTTGGCCAGTTTTTGTGCAGTTCTTGCGTGCCGCGGAGAACGACGTGAGCGGAGCAAAACGTCAGCCATCTCAGCACCCTGGAACCCCCCGGGTGGCACAGGGCTGGATGGGGCGTCCGTATAGCAGGGACGGTGCTGCCTCTCGCTTCGCTCGCTGTCCACCGCTCGTCGCTCGCTCGCTGTCCACCGCTCGCCGCTCACTCGCTCAGCCAAAAATGGCCAGTTTTGGCGCGTTTTAGGGCTGTTTTGGCCAGTTTTTGGGCAGTTCTTGCGTGCCGCGGCGAACGACGTGAGCGGAGCAAAACGTCAGCCATCTCAGCACCCTGGAACCCCCCGGGTGGCACAGGGCTGGTTGGGGCGTTCAGATAATAGGGATGGTGCTGCCTCTCCGCCGGCTGTCCATCCATCGCCGCCCGCTCGCTTCAGCTCAAAAAAATGGCCAGTTTTGGCCAGTTTTGGCCAGTTTTTGGGCAGTTCTTGTGTGCCGCGGCGAACGACGTGAGCGGAGCAAAACGTCAGCCATCTCAGCACCCTCGAACCCCCCGGGTGGCACAGGGCAGGATGGGTCGTTCGTATAGCATGGACGGTGCTGCCTCTCGCTTCGCTCGCTGTCCGCCGCTCACCACTCGCTCGCTCAGCCAAAAATGGCCAGTTTTGGCACGTTTTTCGGTCGTTTTGGTCAGTTTTTGGGCAGTTCTTGCGTGCCGCGGCGAACGACATGAGCGAAGCAAAACGTCAGCCATCTCAGCACCCTGGAACCCCCCGGGTGGCACAGGACTGGATGGGGCGTTCGTATAGCAGGGACGGTGCTACCTCTCGCTTCGCTCGCTGTCCACCGCTCGCCGCTCGCTCGCTCAGCCAAAAATGGCTAGTTTTGGCCCGTTTTTCGGTTGTTTTGGCCAGTTTTTGGGCAGTTCTTGTGTGCCGCGGCGAACGACGTGAGCGGAGCAAAACGTCAGCCATCTCAGCACCCTGGAACCCCCCGGGTGGCACAGGGCTGGATGGGGCGTCCGTATAGCAGGGACAGTGCTGCCTCTCGCTTCGCTCGCTGTCCACCGCTCGTCGCTCGCTCGCTGTCCACCGCTCGCCGCTCACTCGCTCAGCCAAAAATGGCCAGTGTTGGCGCGTTTTAGGGCTGTTTTGGCCAGTTTTTGGGCAGTTCTTGCGTGCCGCGGCGAACGACGTGAGCGGAGCAAAACGTCAGCCATCTCAGCACCCTGGAACCCCCCGGGTGGCACAGGGCTGGTTGGGGCGTTCGTATAATAGGGATGGTGCTGCCTCTCGCTTCGCTCGCGCACCACCGCTCGCCGCTCGCTCGCTCAGCCAAAAATGGCCAGTTTTGGCCAGTTTTGGCTAGTTTTTGGGCAGTTCTTGTGTGCCGCGGCGAACGACGTGAGCGGAGCAAAACGTCAGCCATCTCAGCACCCTCGAACCCCCCGGGTGGCACAGGGCAAGATGGGTCGTTCGTATAGCATGGACGGTGCTGCCTCTCGCTTCGCTCGCTGTCCGCCGCTCGCCGCTTGCTCGCTCAGCCTAAAATGGCCAGTTTTGGCCCTTTTTTGGCCGTTTTGGCCAGTTTTTGGGCAGTTCTTGCGTGCCGCGGCGAACGACGTGAGCGGAGCAAAACGTCAGCCATCTCAGCACCCTGGAACCCCCCGGGTGGCACAGGGCTGGATGGGGCGTTCGTATAGCAGGGATGGTGCTGCCTCTACAACGCTTTCGCTGTCCACCCACCAGCGTCGCCGCATTTCGCTGTCCATCGCTTCGCCGCTCGGCTCGCTCAGCCAAAATGGCCAGTTTTGGCTCGTTTTTGGGCTGTTTTGGCCAGTTTTGGGCAGTTCTTGCGTGCCGCGGTGAACGACGTGGCGCGAGCAAAACGTCAGCCATCTCAGCACCCTGGAACCCCGGGTGGCACAGGGCTGGATGGGGCGATCGATAGCAGTGATGGTGCTGCCTCTCTTTCGCTGTCGCTGTCCGCCGCTTCGCCCTTTCGCTCGCTCAAAAAAATGGCCAGTTTTGGCCCGTTTTTGGGCCGTTTTGGCCAGTTTTTGTGCAGTTCTTGCGTGCCGCGGCGAACGACGTGAGCGGAGCAAAACGTCAGCCATATCAGCACCCTGGAACCCCCCGGGTGGCACAGGGCTGGATGGGGCTTTCGTATAACAGGGATGGTGCTGCCTCTCGCTTCGCTCGCTGTCCACCGCGCGTCGCTCGCTCGCTGTCCATCGCTCGCCGCTCGCTCGCTCAGCCAAAAATGGCCAGTTTTGGCTCGTTTTTGGGCTGTTTTGGCCAGTTTTTGGGCAGTTCTTCGTGCCGCGGTGAACGACGTGAGCGGAGCAAAACGTCATCCATCTCAGCACCCTGGAACCCCCCGGGTGGCACAGGGCTGGATGGGGCGATCGTATAGCAGTGATGGTGCTGCCTCTCGCTTCGCTCGCTGTCTGCCGCTCGCCGCTCGCCACTCAATCGCTCAGCCAAAAATGTCCAGTTTTGGCCAGTTTTTGGGCAGTTCTTGCGTGCCGCGGCGAACGACGTGAGCGGAGCAAAACGTCAGCCATCTCAGAACCCTCGAACCCCCCGGGTGGCATAGGGCTGGATGGGGCGTTCGTATAGCAGGGACGGTGCTGCCTCTCGCTTCGCTCGCTGTCCGCTGCTCGCCGCTCGCTCGCTCGGCCTAAAATGGCCAGTTTTGGCCCGTTTTTGGCCAGTTTTGGCCAGTTTTTGGGCAGTTCTTGCGTGCCGCGGTGAACGACGTGAGCGGAGCAAAACGTCAGCCATCTCAGCACCCTGGAACCCCCCGGGTGGCACAGGGCTGGATGGGGCGTTCGTATAGGAGGGACGGTGCTGCCTCTCGCTTCGCTTGATGTCCGCTGCTCGCTCGCTCAGCCTAAAATGGCTAGTTTTGGCCCGTTTTTGGGCCGTTTTGGCCAGTTTTTGGGCAGTTCTTGCGTGCCGCGGCGAACGACGTGAGCGGAGCAAAACGTCAGCCATCACAGCACCCTGGAACCCCCCGGGTGGCACAGGGCTGCATGGGGCGTTCGTATAGCATGGACGGTGCTGCCACTCGCTTCGCTCGCTGTCCTCCGCTCGCCGCTCGCTGTCCTCCGCTCGCCGCTCGCTCGCTCGCTAGCTCGCTCTGCTAAAAATGGCCAGTTTTGGCCCGTTTTTGGGATGTTTTGGCCAGTTTTTGTGCAGTTCTTGCATGCCGCGGCGAACGACGTGAGCGGAGCAAAACGTCAGCCATCTCAGCACCCTGGAACCCCCCGGGTGGCACAGGGCTAGATGGGGCGTTCGTATAGCAGGGATGGTGCTGCCTCTCGCTTCGCTCGCTGTCCGCCGCTCGCCGCTCGCTCGCTCGGCCTAAAATGGCCAGTTTTGGCCAGTTTTGGGCCAGTTTTGGCCAGTTTTTGGGTAGTTCTTGCGTGCCGCTGCGAACGGCGTGGCGAACAAAACGTCAGCCATCTCAGCACCCTGGAACACCCGGGTGGCATCGGGCTGGATGGGGCGTTCGATAGCAGGGACGGTGCTGCCTCTCTCACTTCCGCTGTCCATCGCCGTCGCCGCTGTTGTCCACCGCCGCCCTTCGCTCGCTTAGCCAAAATGGCCAGTTTTGGCCCGCTTTTGGGCTGTTTTGGCCAGTTTTGGGCAGTTGTTGCGTGCAGCGGTGAACGGCGTGGCCCGAACAAAGCGTCAACCATCTCAGCACCCTGGAAACCCCGGTTGTACAGGGCTGGATGGGGCGTTCAGATATAGCAGGATGGTGCTGCCTCTGCGCTTCGCTGTCCGCCTTTCGCCGCTTCTTTCATCAACCAAAATGGCCAGTTTTGGCCCGTTTTTGGCTAGTTTTGGCCAGTTTTTGGGCAGTTCTTGCGTGTCACGGCGAACTACGTGAGCGGAGCAAAACGTCAGCCATCTCAGCACCCTCGAACCCCCCGGGTGGCACAGGGCTGGATGGGGCATTCGTATAGCAGGGACGGTGCTGCCCTCGCTTCGCTCGCTGTCCGCCGCTCGCCGCTCGCTCGCTCAGCCTAAAATGGCCAGTTTTGGCCCTTTTTTGGCCTGTTTTGGCCAGTTTTTGGGCAGTTCTTGTGTGCCGCGGCGAACGACGTGAGCGGAGCAAAACGTCAGCCATCTCAGCACCCTGGAACTCCCCGGGTGGCACAGGGCTGGATGGGGCGTTCGTATAGCAGGGACGGTGCTGCCTCTCGCTTCGCTTGATGTCCGCCACTCGCCGCTCGCTCGCTCAACCTAAAATGGCCAGTTTTGGCTCGTTTTTGGGCCGTTTTGGCCAGTTTTTGGCCAGTTCTTGCGTGCCGCGGCGAACGACGTGAGCGGAGCAAAACGTCAGCCATCTCAGCACCCTGGAACCCCCCAGGTGGCACAGGGCTGGATGGGGCGTTCGTATAGCAGGGACGGTGCTGCCACTCGCTTCGCTCGCTGTCCTCCGCTCGCCGCTCGCTCGCTCAGCCAAAAATGGCCAGTTTTGGCTCGTTTTTGGGCTGTTTTGGCCAGTTTTTGGGCAGTTCTTGCGTGCCGCGGCGAACGACGTGAGCGGAGCAAAACCTCAGCCATCTCAGCACCCTGGAACCCCCCGGGTGGCACAGGGCTGGATGGGGCGTTCGTATAGCAGGGATGGTGCTGCCTCTCTCGCCATTTCGCTGTCCGCCGCGCCGCCGCTTCGCTCAGCCAAAATGGCCAGTTTTGGCCCGTTTTTGGCCAGTTTTGGCCAGTTTTTGGGCAGTTCTTGCGTGCCGCTGCGAACGACGTGAGCGGAGCAAAACGTCAGCCATCTCAGCACCCTCGAACCCCCCGGGTGGCACAGGGCTGCATGGGGCGTTCGTATAGCAGGGACGGTGCTGCCTCTCGCTTCGCTCGCTGTCCGTCACTCGCCGCTCGCTCGCTCAGCCTAAAATGGCCAGTTTTGGCCCGTTTTTGGGCTGTTTTGGCCAGTTTTTGGGCAGTTCTTGTGTGCCGCGGCGAACGACGTGAATGGAGCAAAACGTCAGCCATCTCAGCACCCTAGAACCCCCCGGGTGGCAGAGGGCTGGATGGGGCGTTCGTATAGCAGGGATGGTGCTGCCTCTTGCTTTGCTCGCTGTCCTCCGCTCGCTGCTCGCTCGTTCAGCCAAAAATGGCTAGTTTTGGCACGTTTCTGGCCTGTTTCGGCCAGTTTTTGGGCAGTTCTTGCGTGCCACGGCGAACGACGTGAGCGGAGCAAAACGTCAGCCATCTCAGCACCCTGGAACCTCCTGGGTGGCACAGGGCTGGATGGGGCGTTCGTATAGCAGGGATGGTGCTACCTCTCGCTTCGCTCGCTCGCTCAGCCAAAAATGCCCAGTTTTGGCCAGTTTTGGCCAGTTTTTGGGCAGTTCTTGCGTGCCCGGCAAACGACGTGAGCGGAGCAAAACGTCAGCCATCTCAGCACCCTCGAACCCCCCAGGTGGCACAGGGCTGGATGGGGCGTTCGTATAGCATGGACGGTGCTGCCTCTCGCTTCGCTCGCTATCCGCCGCTCGCCGCTCGCTCGCTCAGCCAAAAATGGCCAGTTTTGGCCCGTTTTTGGCCAGATTTGTCTAGTTTTTGGGTAGTTCTTGCTTGCCGCGGCGAACAACGTGAGCCGAGCAAAACCCCATCCGTATAGCAGGGACGGTGTGCTGCCTCTCGCTTCGCTCGCTGTCCTCCGCTCGCTCGCTCAGCCAAAAATGGCCTGTTTTGGCCCGTTTTTGGCCAGTTTTGGCCAGTTTTTGGGCAGTTCTTGCGTGCCGCGGCGAACGACGTGAGCGGAGCAAAACGTCAGCCATCTCAGCACCCTGGAACCCCCCGGGTGGCACAGGGCTGGATGGGGCGTTCGTATAGCAGGGATGGTGCTGCCTCTCGCTTCGCTCGCTGTCCGCCGCTCGCCGCTCGTTCGCTCAGCCAAAAATGGTCAGTTTTGGCCTGTTTCTGGGCTGTTTTGGCTAGTTTTTGGGCAGTTCTTGCGTGCTGCGGCGAACAACGTGAGCGAAGCAAAACGTCAGCCAATAATGGCCAGTTTTGGTCTATTTTTGTCCTTTTTATGGGCTGTTTTTCCTTCGATTGAAATCTTCTTCTACCTTGTGTGGACAACAATGCGTAGCTCTGTACTTCTTCGTGCATGGCGGTGTCTTGTCGTCGATTGCCTTGTTTGATCGGCCACTTGAGTCTTTGTTGATCGTGGTTGCGATGGGTTGTCCGATGGGATGACTGTGTCGGCATGTGAGCGGTGATGGATTTGTATGCCGCGGTGGGCTCCCTATTTTGTGCAGTCGACCACCGACGTTGCAAGTCTCTTCAATGGTACTCTGTTCGAACGGAGATGTGTGTGTTGCCTGTATAATCTACCTAGTTCCTTTGGAATTAGACATTGGTTACCTCGCTTATCCACTTCTCATGTCCTATACGAATGAGGAGTGTCGATGTCCGTGCACCTTGTGTGTCCTCGAACGATGTCATGTCTTAGACCTCTCGTCTCGGGTGGCTCCAGTGTTCACGTGAGTGCTCTTGGATGCAGTGGATAAGAATGTACCATGGGTCTTTGGACTCTTGGCACATGATCGGTTTGTCTTTCTTGGTCGCCCTTCGACGGATGACAGCCTTCCCATCATTGCCCCCCCTTTCCCTTGTGGTAATGGGTCGGCATGTTGGGCTTGGCGTCGTAGAGGACGTGCTACCTAGTTGATCCTGCCAGTAGTCATATGCTTGTCTCAAAGATTAAGCCATGCATGTGTAAGTATGAACTATTTCAGACTGTGAAACTGCGAATGGCTCATTAAATCAGTTATAGTTTGTTTGATGGTACGTGCTACTCGGATAACCATAGTAATTCTGAGCTAATCGTGCAACAAAACCCCGACTTCGAAAGGGATGCATTTATTAGATAAAAAAGGCTGGCGTGGGCTTAGCCCGCTGCTCCGATGATTCATGATAACTTCGACGGATCGCACGCCCCTCGTGCCGACGACGACGCATCATTCAAATTTCTGCCCTATCAACTTTCGATGGTAGGATAGGGGCCTACCATGGTGGTGACGGGTGACGAAGATTTAGGGTTCGATTACGGAGAGGGAGCCCGAGAAACGGCTACCACATCCAAGGAAGGCAGCAGTAGCAAAAATTACCCAATCCCCACACGGGGGAGGTAGTGACAATAAATAACAATACCGGGCTCTTCGAGTCAGGTAATTGGAATGAGTACAATCTAAATCCCTTTAACGAGGATCCATTGGAGGCAAGTCCGGTGCCGGCAGCCGCTTGATAATTCCAGCTCCAATAGCATATATTTAAGTTGTTGCAGTTAAAAAGCTCGTAGTTGGACTTTGGGGCCGGGTCGGTCGGTCCGCCTCGCGGTGTGCACGGTCGTCCCATCCCTTCTGTCGGCGATCGTGCCTGGCCTTAATCGGGCTGGGTGGCTGCCTCGTTGTTACTTTGAAGAAATTAGAGTGCTCAAAAGCAGCCCCACGCTCTGGATACATTAGCATGGGATAACATCACAAGATTTCGGTCCTATTGTGTTGGCCTTCGGGATCGGAGTAATGATTAAGAGGGACAATCGGGGCATTCAGATTTCATAGTCGAGGTGAAATTCTTGGATTTATGAAAGACGAACCACTGTGAAAAGAATTTTCCAAGGATGTTTTCATTAATCAAGAACGAAAGTTGGGGGCTCGAAGACGATCGATACCCGCCCTAGTCTCAACCATAAACGATGCCGACCCGGGGATCGGCGGATGTTGCTCTTAGGACTCCGCCGGCACCTTATGAGAAATCAAAGTCTTTGGGTTCCGAGGGGAGTATGGTCGCAAGGCTAAAACTTAAAGGAATTGACTAAGGGCACCACCAGAGTGGAGCCTGCAAGGGCTTAATTTGACTCAACACGGGAAACTTACCGGTCCGGACATAGCAAGGATTGACAGACCGAGAGCTCTTTCTTGATTCTATGGGTGGTGGTGCATGGCCGTTCTTAGTTGGTGGAGCCATTTGTCCGGTTAATTCGATAAAGAACGAGACCTCACCTGCTAACTAGCTACGAGGAGGCATCCCTCCGCGGCCAGCTTCTTAGAGGGACTATGGCCGTTTAGGCCACGGAAGTTTGAGGCAATAACAGGTCTGTGATGCCCTTAGATGTTCTGGGCCGCACGCGCCCTACACTGATGTATTCAACGAGTCTATAGCCTTGGCCGACAGGCCCAGTAATCTTTGAAAATTTCATCGTGATGGGGATTGATCATTGCAATTGTTGGTCTTCAATGAGGAATTCCTAGTAAGCGTGAGTCATCAGCTCGCGTTGACTACGTCCCTGCCCTTTGTACACACCGCCCGTCGCTCCTACCGATTGAATGGTCCGGTGAAGTGTTCGGATCAAGGAGACGGGGGCGGTTCGCTGCCCACGACGTCACGAGAAGTCCACTGAACCTTATCATTTAGAGGAAGGAGAAGTCGAAACAAGGTTTCCGTAGGTGAACCTGCGGAAGGATCATTGTCGAGACCCACTGACGAGGATGACCGTGAATGCGCCAACGATTGCTCGCCGGGCTCGTCCCGACAACACCCTGAATGTCGGCCCGCCCTCGGGCGGGACGACCGAGGGGATGAACTACCAACCCCCGGCGCGGATAGCGCCAAGGAACACGAACATCGTGAGTCGGAGGGCCTCGCTGCATGCAGTAGGCTACAATTCCGACGGTGACCCCATTGGGCGACTCTCGGCAACGGATATCTCGGCTCTCGCATCGATGAAGAACGTGGCGAAATCGATACCTGGTGTGAATTGCAGAATCCCGTGAACCATCGAAGTCTTTGAACGCAAGTTGCGCCCGAGGCCATCCGCTAAGGGGCACGCTTCGCCTGGCATCACGCTTTCGGCGCTTATTCGTTGCTCCCTCGGGAGGACGGGGGTGAACGCAGAGGATGGCCCCGTGCGGAAGGTGCGGTTGGCGAAGAGCGGGCGTCGATGGTTGTCGAACACGACGCGTGGTGGATGCCTTGTGCGAAGCTGTACGTCATGCCTTCGGGACCGGGCGAGGTCTCGAGGACCCGAATTCGAATGGTGCGAGTCGATGCCACGGACCGCGACCCCCCGGTCAGGTGGGGCTACCCGCTGAGTTTAAGCATATAAATAAGCGGAGGAGAAGAAACTTACAAGGATTCCCTTAGTAACGGCGAGCGAACCGGGATCAGCCCAGCTTGAGAATCGGGCGGCTTCGTCGTCTGAATTGTAGTGTGGAGAAGCGTCCTCAGCGACGGACTGGGCCCAAGTCCCCTGGAAAGGGGCGCCGGGGAGGGTGAGAGCCCCGTCCGGCTCGGACCCTGTCACACCACGAGGCGCTGTCGACGTGTCGGGTTGTTTGGGAATGCAGCCCCAATCGGGCGGTAAATTCCGTCCAAGGCTAAATATGGGCGAGAGACCGATAGCGAACAAGTACCGCGAGGGAAAGATGAAAAGGACTTTGAAAACATAGTCAAAGAGTGCTTGAAATTGCCGGGAGGGAAGCGGATGGGGGCGGCGATGCACCTGGTCGGATGCGAACGGCGGTTAGCCGGTCCGCCCTTCGGCTTTCGGGTGCGGATCGATCGGGCTGCATCGACGGCCGGCCCCGGACGGATCGTTCGTTCGAGGGGATACCGTCGATGCGGTCGAGGACATGACGCTACGCGCCATCGGCGTGCCCCGCCGGTACACGTGACCTAGGCATCGGCCGTGGGCTCCCCATCCGACCCGCCTTGAAACACGGACCAAAGGAGTCCGACATGCGTCGCGAGTCGACGGTGCGGAAACCCCGAAGGCACAAGGAAGCTAACGGGCGGGAACCCTCTCGAGGGTTGCACCGCCGTAACCCGATCTTCCGTGAAGGGTTCGAGTTGGAGCATGCATGATGAGACCCGAAAGATGGTGAACTATGCCTCGAAGCGAAGCGGCCGAGGAAACTCGGTGGAGGCCCGGCGATCTTGGACGTGCAAATCGTTTGTCGACTTGGGTATAGCGGCGAAAGACTAATCGAACCATCTAGTAG
>LS990923.1:32199580-32399580 GCA_900464855.2 Musa schizocarpa
CCTTCAATTTATTTTGATTCAACATAAAAACAGAGACTAAAAATTCTGTAGGATGGGGTTAGAACACTTGCCTTTGAGAATTTTGACCCCCAATTGAGAAGATTGAGCAAGAAAACTTAAAGCCCCAATTTCTTCTTCCTCTTCTTCTTCTTCTTCTTCTTCTTCTTCTTCTTCTTCTTCTTTCTTTCTTTCTTTCCCAGATCATCCACGCAGCTGCCTTCTCTGCTTCCTTAAGAACGAAGTCAGAGAGGCTTAAGCGGTGGAGTTTGTATTTTTGTATATTTTACAGTTTAGTCCTTGTATTTAACATATTTACGATTAGGTCCTCAGGATTTACATATAGGTCCTCAGATTTTTGTTTGAACAAATCCTCCAACTCTTATGAATAAGTTCTCAGATTCATACTTTGACTTTTTATAAAATTTAAAATATTTACATACATTACAACTAGAAACTTATACGAAAATTCAAAAATGAGGGATGTTCTGGGTGCTGTCTTGGCGGGGCGAGGGCAGTGCCCTCGCCTGCAAGCGGCTGCCTTCGCTGGGGCGCTTCACCGCTGCAGGTGGGCGCCCCCCAGGCGCCGCCGCCTCCTCAGCGGCGGTTCTGCCAGCGAGGCAGCGCCCAAGAAGCGGTCTTTGCCCTCGTTGGCGGCCGCCCTGGGGTTTTTGCTAGTGGGGCAGCGGCCCACGGGCGCCCTGCCCCTTGGTGCCCTCCTCAGCCAGCTGCTGCCCATGGCGCTTTGCCCGTGGGGTCAACGGCGCAGGGCGCCTCTACCAGCTGGGCTGCCAGCTTCGCCCGACCGCAAAGCTTTGCTGCAAAGCGGACCGGCCCGGCCGGCTGCTGCAGGCCAGCTTACTATGCATCGCCCGGTGCTGTGGTGCCTGGCTGCGGCTGCGGCTGCGGCTGCTGCTGCAGGTGGCTGCAGGCATGCAGATCGAGGGCAGCAACTGTTGCTGCCCTTCCTCGCTTTTGCGTCAACGATTTTGACGTCAATATTCTTCCTAAACACAACACACGCAGTTCAAAACCAATCATTCGCACGAACAACCTAGCTCTGATACCACTGTTGGGAAATCATGGGGGCGACATCATATGCGCAGCGGAAGAACAAGAAAACAAAAATCCCCGATTCCCAAAAAGATGTTCGTCGTCGTGCGAAGATTGGTGCGTAAAAATCCGCAAAACACAAAACTGCGTATAGAGATTGTGTTACCTAGGGAGATCGTATATCCCTATTTCCTTGCAGATCCTTAGGAGAGGGTGAAGGAGGTCAAGCGTCCTCCTCTCTAGCGGTGATCCACACAGTAGGGTTGCGACGACCCTCCTCAAAACTCCAGGCCTCTGAGGTAGAGAGGGAGAGGAGAATAGGAAAGGCAAGCAAAGACTCTAGCCTATGAGGCTATGAATCCCTCCTATTTATAGAGATCCCGTGTCAAACCCTAATGGGTCCTTCCCTAGTGGGTATTAGATCTGCATCCAATAAGACAAGGGCTCCGTCGGATATCTCATATCCGAACCTCTACTCATCGCAATGCCTACCATATGTGTGTGACCCTTTAGGCCCAATATCGAGCTGGCCGTGAGTCATACATGTTAGAACTCCTTCTAACTCAGTGAATTATTATCTCTGTAATAATTCACTTTCTGACTCATCGACTACTGGACGTGCTAGGCCACTACTGCCAGTAGTCCCCAAACGATATAGGGAATCCAATCCATTGGACCTGTGCGTCCTCGCCACCACCATGTACCTATAGTCCCTCATCCATCTAATATCCCGGAGACCGTATATCGAGCATGGTGTTGTCGGGACCCATACGGTTTCTACCGAGTCTCGCTCTAATCGGATTCTCTGGAGAAATCTTTCTCTCTCTCCCAATGACCCTGGCCGGGATTTGTCTGAGCAAGAACACATGGGATATTCCTCTCATGACGCCGAGAGTGGATGATCCTCTATCGACACTCAATAGCCCTCGTAAGGTCGACTACCACTCCCAATGACCAGTTGTACTAGATGCGGGACAACCAAACCTATAAGTCCGGTATCAAAGAGTGGAGCACTCATACAGGACATCCTTGGTATCTTAAGTCTAAGGACCAGATACACCACTAGGATTACGGAATTGCTGTCGACAATAAGGCATCATCAACCATCCAAAGATTCCGTAAGGGGATCAATCAATGAACTCATTCTCCAATGAGCACACAGCATTTGTATCCCTAGTGTCCCTTCACGAAAGCAGCTATGAGACCAGCTGCATCCATCATATGGACGGGTATACAAAGACACCAGTCTATCCGGTTATCACGATGTCCCTCTCGAAAATAACCTATGACCGGGATTATTTAGGATATGTGTTTAAAGGTGAATCGATCTCATTATCGTGATCTCATCACGATCCGATTCCCATTGCACAAATCCAAGGACATCACAATATATATGTGCATTTATGCAATAGTTATAAAGTGATATACGCCAAAATATAATAAGCAAAAAGATTCTGTATCAAGTCACACGTGCCATCACTCACGTGATTGGCTTGCTGGGCACCTATGACTAGCAGATCCGCCATGCTGCTCCAACTCACCAATGACTCTGACTCTGGTGTGGGGTTGGCTGAGTTTTGTTGATCCTTGTTGATTCCTGCGGATCCCCCAAATGAAGGAAAAGACCATCCTTACTGCGCCAGTCTCTCAAAATGCCTCATGCTGCTTGAACTTGGTGGATGCTTGTTGGAGCTTTAACGAGCATCGTCTCGCAAACTTCTGAAGTTTTGGGTCCTTCCTCCACAAAATTTACTCAGTGACTCTCCTTTCACTTAGTTGTCACATCTAAGTAGGTTCGCATCACTTCCGCTTTCGATTGCCATTTCGTTGGGAAATGAAGCGGACAATCTACTCTCAATAGCACTGATCACCATTGGTGAGGATTTGACAACTATTGTCTTCCATTATCTTTGAAGGGTTTTTAAACATCTGCAGAGCTCCTCTGCTGGATAGATAAGAGAATTGGGGTACTCGGTTTCTCCCATTCTCTTAAGGGTTGAGAAAGCAAAGGTTACTTGACTTCGCCTGCCTCCTCGAGGTTGTACTCCATGCATCGAGCTGGTTATTGGCCTTCGCCTGCTCTTTGCTCACACTTCTGAAGCACTTGATATGTTTGCACTCCTTGCGTTGAGTTAGCTACTGTGATTCACCTTCTCAATGCCATTGAACTTCTAGAATGCGGGAAGTTTTCACCCCAACTTAGAGTAATTCTCTAATAGGTTTGGTCGCCTCTGGGATTGTACCGTCTTCTCCATCAACTCTGCTGCCTACTCCCCTGAGTAGCGAAGGTCCAACACCGCGTACTGACTACTTCGTTCCTTGGTCATGCACTCATGCATGACCCGAAGTCCTTCACTTTCGGCTATCTTGATGAGAAACTCATTGACACCGGTCTTACGAAGTTCCTTGGCCTCTGCCCTTCAGCCTTGTCTCGGTACTTGGAGTTTGCCTCTGCCTGCTCCACCTCCTCAGCCCCTTTCATGACCAAGCGATCTCCCTCCATGATAGCAAGGGATCAATGACTTTCACGGAAGTCCCGCCTCTGCGGTACCATGGCGCTGCCATGCCCATGGCACTACTATCTGTTGACTCGCATCTGCATCCCTTTTCTTCACAATCAGTAGACATGCCTCTATGGTACTCCTCCGAGTCCACCTCCATTCTAACTGATGCTTGATTTTGGGTAACTAAGTCCCTATGGACTCGTCGTCGCTTCCTCGCCCCTTTCGACCCCCTGCTTCACACCTCTGTGTTCTCCAAGCAGCACCCTTTGGTCGATGGAAAGACAGACTGCAACTCCCATGCACGGCCTCTGCCATCATGTTGTAGGGTTTGCACTGATTCTGTTCTCCTTAGCTTCCTTGGTAGCAATGTTCGCTTACTTGACCTTGTCCTCTGACTTGTCGGGCTCCCTTAAGCGAATATGAGCTCTGGAGCAGTCCAACTCTCCAACTGCTTCGATCATACGGCTGTATGATAAAGTCCCTCCCATGGGACTCACTGGTACTTGCATTCGAACTTTTCCCTCGGTGGAACACAGCCCCCATATGCTGATAACCACGGCTTTCATCCGATGCAAAATTCGATACACGCTCGAAAGACCCGCCTCTGCGGTACCATGGCCTTCACTCCTTGAATCAATAGCACTTTTTGCCGTCGTGTTGTTCACCTAAGTGGAGCTTCCAGTAGCTCCCGATCATACCTTCTTATGATCTAGTCCATCACGGGGCTAAGTCGTGTGTATCGCATTGCCACGAACTGTTCCACCACAATCTGCTGCACCATGTCGCCTCCTGGTGTGGCCTCTGCCAATACATGTGTGGCCTCTGCCAATACATCGTAGGGTCTCCTCTACCTTCGATTTTGTTTGCCCCTTTGGCAATCGACCTTTATCCACCCACTCTTGGGTCACACCTAGATGAAGCACCGCTCTAGGACAGTCCATTGCCTAGTAGCTCCCGAAGTCCACCGACTTCATTGTAATTTGTGCACCATTGTCTGGATCCTGGGCCTCTGCCCCTACTAGCACAATCTTCACTGCGCACCGCCTCCTTTATAGCAACTTGAATGACAACACTATGGCATATTCTTCAAGAGTACCCGCCTTTGCGTCCTCTTGCCCAGTGCTAAGGCCTTCTGATCCCAACTTTGCCTCCGCAAATTGAGTCACCTTAGTTCCTCCATCAAATGCTCCTCCGAGATAAGGTGCATGTGCCCTGAAGCTCCCTTCGTCTTTGGCACCATGCAAGATGAGTCCGCTCCGTCAGAGTGAAGGACCCATGGAACAACATGATCTTACTCTTGCCTCTATAAGAGTTCATGTCCTTGACCTCTGTCTAAGGAAAGCACTGTGCCTCTGCTCCATGTTCCAACTTCTATGCTGGTTCCCTTCAAGCAGCTTGGGTACTTCGCCAAGTTACACCCAAGTTGCTCCGCTCCTCATTTTTGCATTGAGTTGATGGTGGCCCTCGCGCCCACCATTCCACGGGTCAGCCCTCCCTTGAGTCCGATCTCCGTATCGACTCCAAGTGTGCCCTCATTTGTGTTGCCTTGGGTCACTCCCCCACTTGATCTCGCAATGCATCCACCAATGCATTCTCTCAAGCGAGATCATGCGATGACTCCTCGCCGCTTGCTCAGTCCATTGAGCTTCGTGGAGTTGTTGTTTGTTAAGGTACTCCTCCTCAACTTGTGAGGTCCGTCCCACATGATTCTCCCTCTAGAGAGTCGGGACTTATCCCTCCTGGATAACTGTCCCATTGGAGCAACATCTCTCTTCGTTTCGGAGACCACCATCCCCTTGGACTACTCCGATCTGCTGAACAAACTATGCATTGTTCTGCCTCCTGCTAACACACTTGCTAGATTGCGACTCCACGTCAATACAACCCCCGCTGCACCCCTCAAGGCCTAGCAACATGCTGAACTAGTTGCACCCTTCAGCCTCCTACGGACGTATCCTTCACATGTCGAAGAGAAAGTTTCAATGCTCCATGGCACCGAGTTTTCGTCGCCTTGGGATGGCCACGAACATTCTGTCGTTCGCATACAAGCCCATGTATGAGTACCAAATTCTTCGAGCTAGCAATTCCCCTCACCTCTGTGAGCTTTGCATAACACTTTTGGTCGTTGAGCAACTAATTCCACCTTGCATGGTCTCATCCTTTACCAAGCGCCTCGCTTGCCTAGAGCACCATCAAGTATAGTTGTCAACGTTGAGCCGTAGCTCAAACTCAACCATCCCAACCTTTGTGCGCTTCACATTCTTCCAAGCTTGTCTGTTCTCGTGGTGCCTCTTGCGCGAAGGGTTGGACATTCCTCTGAATGCCAATCTCAGATGCCCGCGCCTCTGAGCGACTCCTTTTCCCTACATCTCCATGCCCGTTTTCCCCCAAACGGTCGCGCGTGTGCTGACTGCCCTCAACGCAGCCCCGCTAGGTCCCCCACGTTTGCATGCTAAGTGTTTCTATGAGTGCTTGTCCCACTCTGATACCATCTGTCACAAACTTAGCTAGTTTTGCCTAAGTCATGCGGCACCCTTGCATGTCCGTCTGCAAAGGTCAGCCTCCCCGAAGCCTCCCATGGTCCCTTAGGTCCCACAAAAGAGAGAACAGGACAGAGAAAAGGCCTCACTCGGGATCCACAAGCAAACATCTCCGAAAAACACTTTATAGACAATGCAAATTATAAACAGACTTTACAAGCTCTCAACAGTTGCACAATAAAGGGTAAAATAGTCCATTACAGACTGAGAATCTCTCACACGTGTCCACATGACACAACCTTTATTTACAAGCCTAAAGAGACCACAAACCCAACTAAAATGGGACTATTAAGCCTTTGGCTACCCCTCTACATGTTGTACAAGGCATGAACATGCCGAAAGACATGGACATACATAAGCATTACATCAAACATCCTGTTTCGAAGTTTGTCCGTGACAGAGCGGCGGACAGCAAGTGAAGCGATAGGCAGCAACGTCCCTGCTATACGAAAGCCCCATCCAGCCCTATGCCACCCGGGGGGTTCCAGGGTACTGAGATGGCTGACGTTTTGCTCCGCTCATGACGGTCACCATAGAATGCAAGAACAGTCCAAAAAGAGCCCAAAATAACCCAAAAACAGGCCAAAACTGGCCATTTTTGGCTGAGCGAACTAGCGGCGAGCGGCGGACATCGAGCGAAGCAGGAGGCAGCACTGTCCCTGCTCTACGAAAGCCCCATCCAGCCCTTTGCCTCCCGGGGGGTTCCAGGGTGCTGAGATGGCTGATGTTTTGTTCCGCTCAAGGCGGTCACCGCGACACGCAAGAACTGCCTAAAAACAGGCCAAAACAGCCGAAAAATGGGCCAAAACTGGCCATTTTTGGCTGCGCGAGCGGCTGACAGCGAGCGAAGCAAGGGGCAGCATCATCCCTACTATACGAAAGCCCCATCCAGCCTTGTGCCACCCGGGATGTTCCAGGGTGCTGAGATGGCTGACATTTTGCTCCGCTCACGATGGTCGCCGTAGCACGCAAGAACAGTCCAAAAACAGGCCAAAATGGCCCGAAAACGAGCCAAAACTGGCTATTTTTGGCTGAGCGATCGAGCGGCGAGTGGCGAACAGTGAGCAAAGCAAAAGGCAGCACCGTCCCTGCTATATGAAAGTTGTTAGGATCAAGAGCACTAAGAGAGGGGGGGTGAATTAGTGCAACGGAAAACTTTCGACGTTTAAAACTGCGTTCGTATGACAAGAGCAATTTCGGTAGAAAAGCCAATTCGTAAATTACTTTAACTTGAAATAAGGTAAGAAGCAGTTAAAATAAATCTATAAATGCAGTTTGCAATTATGATGGAAATAAGAATGTAAGCGCAAACTGAAATACGATATTCGTACGAGAAAAGCAATTTACGTCTAAACACCGATTCGGAAAATACTGAGCTTGGAAATGCAATCGTAAAAGCGCAGAAGGCAGTAAGCTATGAAGGAGGTTTGTAGTAAGGATAATAAGCTCAAAGTAAATCCAAACCAGAGAGCAACGTGATTTTAGAGTGGTTCGGTCAATCTTGACCTACATCCACTTCTGGCTTCCTCCACCGATGAGGTCACCGACGTCCACTAGAGGCCTTCCTTCAATAGGCGAAGGCCAACCACCCTTTTATAGATTCACTCCTTTTGACGGGCTTAGGAGACAACCCTTACAAACTTTTCTCTCCTCTCTTGAAAGATTAGAACTTGGAAGAAAAGAGGGAGAAGAACCTTTAACTTATACAACACTTTTGAGCTCTAAAAATCATAGAGTAAGATTAGGATTTTGGTGGTTTTCGTTGCTCTTTCATTGCTGAAAGATTGGGGTATTTATAGGCCACAAACCTGTTTGAATTCGGAGCTCAAAATTGTCATTACCCAGAATTCCGGGGTCTGTCGGTTGCACCGCTTGACTAGGGCGATTGCACCGCCTGACAGAGCTCGAAGATTGAGCCTCTGGGCAGTGCCACCGCTTGTCAGGGGCGGTTGCACCGCTTGGCAGACCTCGGAGACCGAGCTCAGGTGGTGCCACCGCTTGACTAGGGCGGTTACACCGCCCAACCAAAGCTCGGAGACCGAGCTCAGGTGGTTCCACCGCTGTCAGAGGCGGTTACACCGCCCAACCAGAACTCGGAGATTGAGCCCTAGGCGATGCCACCGCCGACCCAGGCCGTGCCACCTCTGGGCGAGAGATCTGGGTCCGAATGGGTTGATCCATTCGGCCAAATTTGGTTCTTTCAAGGGCCCAATTGCCCCTAGATTAAGTTAATGGGATCACCTCCCATTTCTAACTTAATCATCATGCTAATTACGATAATTCTTAAGACTTTTACTACAGCTTGCTCCGGTGCGTCAATTGCTTCTTCCGGCGAGCTTCCGACGAACATTCGATGGACCTCCGACGATGCTCCTAAGGACTTCCAGCAAACTCCTGGACTTGAGATGATCCACTTGGCGAGTTTCGACGAGCTTCTTTTGGCAAGCTCCTGGACTTCTCGAATTTGTTCCCGCAGAACCTTCGACGACCGTCCAGACTTCCGTTAAGCTCTTGAACTCCTAACGTGATCATAGTCTTGACTCCGATGTAACTCCTGCTGCATGTCTTAATTTCATCATAGTTAATCCTGCACATGTAAAACAAAACTTCGATCGAGACAATTAATCCTAAGCAATTAACCAAGTTGTCCGGCATGTCATTGGTCCCTCGATGCTTCGTCCGATTCTTCGGCGCATCGTCCTCTCCTGCGGCCTATTGCCCAATCGGCCAATTGACTCCGCAACTCTGATATCCTAGGCATAATACCCGCTCTTCTTGGCCCAATGTTCGAGTCCACGACCCGAAGCCTTCTATCGATACGTCGACCGATCCATCGGGCCGACGTCCAATCTTCTGACATGTTCCTCCGGCACAACATGATTTTTCTTACTTTAATTGTCTCATCCTAATCAAAGCATCCTGCGTCACTCAAAATGCAGATTAAAATATAAACACGTATCAAGTGGTTTCATCATTAAAATACGAGATTCAACAATCTTCCCCTTTTTGATGATGACAACCACTTGATGACGAAGTTAACATTAACTCCCGGAGTTTAAAAAACTCCCCTGGTCAATATGCCAGATTGATAGAACCTTGAATTCAAACTAAATTCAAGATATTGCAATATTCATCATGAATACTTGCAACACGTCATTATAAAGTTATGCATAACATGTCATGTCATCAACATACTTCTCCCCCTTTGTCATCAACAAAAAGGAGAAGTACCACATCAAGTGTTTGGAATATTAGTTCAACTTATTGCATGAAAAACATAATATCAAGTTTTATCATCATGCAGTTTTGAAGCCAGAAAATTTGTCAAGGTTCTACAACATACAAGTTTCAGATATGCAAGTTTTACAACATACAAGATAGCACTTTTGGTAATGTTCATGATAGCAAGTTCTACATCATGCAAGCTAGCAATATTATAACATTTTAGAACATGCAAGCTAGCAGTTTTGAGATGTTCAAGAAAGCAACTCTTGCTTCTTGAGATAGCAAATTTGTCAAGTTTTGCTAGATGTGCAAGTTAGAATTTTTGCCTCTTAAGATAGGCAAGATAGTACATTTGCTTCTTTTGAGATAGCAACTTTTTGCTTCTCTTTAGACTACAAGCTATCAATTTTTACGATATACAAGTTTCACAATATACAAGCTAGCAAAAATTTTGAAAGCAAATGCAAGATAGCTTTCTTGTGTAAGCTCATGATTCTTGCTTCCTATTTTTTTGGTAAGTAAAAGTAAATTGATTATGTGTAAAGTTTTTACAAATAGCTTTATCTATACAAGTCATAGATAAAGCCAAGTAACTCATGGAGTTCGAATGCGATAGTTATGACTACACATCCTGTAGCCTATAACTCCTAATTATAATCAACATAGAAAATATTTATCCAGATATATCAAAACTACCTGTGGGTATATAATTTGGCATCATTCCCAAGATCTTTAGCTAATAGCAAAATTAAATTTGATAAAAATATCTTTTTCTCTTTGGGTAAAGTGCTCCGTTTTGAGATCTTGCTCCATACAGGATTCTTGCTTCCTATTGCAAGAGATTATTAGAGACTCAAGATTCTTGCTTCCTATTGCAATGTGCAAGTTGCAAGTTTTGCTTCTTGAGAAAGGCAAGATAGCACGTTTGCAATTTTTTTTCTTAAGATAGGCAAGCTTGTGATGTTCAAGATAACAAGCTCTTTCTTCTCTTTTGAGAAGTGCCATTTTTGCTTTCTTTGGAAAGTGCAAGCTAGCAAAATGCCAAACTAGCAAGAGATAATGTTTTACATGAGGCAAGCAAACAATTTGGCAAATGTTACATTTTTTTTTTTGATAAGTAAAAGTAAATTGATTATGTGTAAAGTTTTTACAAATAGCTTTATCTATACAAGTCATAGACAAAGCCAAGTAACTCATGGAGTTCGAATGCGATAGTTATGACTACACATGCTATAGACTATAACTCCTAATTATAATCAACATAGAAAATGTTTATCCAGATATATCAAAACTACCTGTGGGTACATAATTTGGCATCATTCCCAAGATGTTTAGCTAATAACAAAATTAAATTTGATAAAAATATCTTTTTCTCTTTGGGTAAAGTGCTCCATTTTGAGATCTTGCTCCATACAGGATCTTGAGTCTCTAATAATCTATTTCAATAGCTGAGCATTGTTTGTGTGTTACATCTCTCCTTCCACATCCACCAAATAGCGCATCTAAAGGTAACATTTGCCAGTTGTGTGAGAGGCCCTTTTCTTGAGAAACATTGCATGAGGTCGCCTAGTTCTTGGTGCAAGTTTAGTTGCGGCAGTCTATTGAGTTCAAATCGCTAGAGAATCTCCTTCCATATCCATTTTGTATAATCACAAGCAAAATAGAGGTGGTCAACAGTTTCTTCTTGTTGTATACAAAGGGAGCATCGGTTAACATGATAGATACCTCTTCTTTTCATATTGTCTATTGTAGGAAGTTTATTGAGAAGGGCCTGCCATGTACATAAGGAATGTCTTTGTGATCCCGGTCGATCCCATGTCCAACTGCTTGGGACCCATTTGTTATTTCTTTGCCTAATTTGATTTCATGCGGATGTGGCACTAAATTTGTCGTTGTCATGAGGCCAAATAAGTATATCTGAAGAGTTGTTCCTGATTGGAATAGCTATAATAGTCGGCCAAAATGATAACATTTCGGGAGAAATAGGATTAGGGAGACACCAGGTACCGTTAGCAATGAACTCAGAAACCTTCCAATCTTTGGGGGCCCCAAGATCTTTTCATATTCTGTCACCATATAATTGAAATATACTCTTCCCATTCACTCAGAAACCTTCCAATCTTTTCGTACCACATATTAGTACTAGTTTCAGAAGAGATTGCATAGGAAATGTGTTTGATTAGCCAATTCCTTGCCTTTAAAATTCCTTTCCAAGCTGCAGAGTGGTATGTTCTTGTTGAAATTTCCCAGATTGATTCCTTTGAAAGATACCTTGCAGAAACCCAATGTGACCATAAGGAACATTTGTTTTGCAAAAGATCCCACAATTGCTGCACCAGACATGCTTGATTCCAATCTCTAGTATTTCTCAAGTTTAGCCCCCCTTCATCTTTCGGTTTGCAAATGCTATCCCAATTTACCATATGCATTGCCTTATCATTTGTGCCATTCCAGAAGAAGTTCATTAATAACCGTTCAATATCTTGGAGAAGTCCAAAGAAAGAAGAAATGCATTACACCAATATATAGAGTAGGAGTGCAATACCGAACGGATGATTTCGAGTCGTCCCGCTTTTGATAGAAACCTATTTTTCCAAGAAGAAATTCTATTCTTTATTTTTTTTGCAAGATAGGTCGACAAAGGATTTTGTGAATGCATGTGGATATGAGCGGAGACCCAAATAAGAACTGGCAAGCTTCCCTCACTAACCCCAAAGTTTGTGCAATAAAGACATTATCCTCAACATAAGGGCTCATATATACTTTACTTTTCAGTATGATGATTTAACTGAAGTCCAGAAACCATACCAAAGTCATTCATAATAGTAGCCGTTCTTCTTTACCAAGTTGGTTCATTTTGGAGAAAGATAAGTAAGTCATCTCTCATGAACGTAACCAAAATAATGGGTACCTTAATGCTGCCATTTAAGACTGCGTGTTCCAACATACAGCTAAGTCCTTCCATCGCAATAGTAAAAAGATACGGAGAGAGTGGATCACCTTGTCGGATGCCATTCGTGCTCCCAAAAAAACCAATTGGTGAGCCATTAAAGAGTATCGAAAACTTTGGAGTTTCCAAGCAAGATTGAATCCAATTAACCCATTGCTGTAGGAAGTTCATATCGAGGAGCATCTTATAGATAAACTTCCTATTAACTAAATCAAAGGCTTTCCGTAAATCAACTTTAAAACAGATTTTTGTCCTCTTGCTTTTGAATGCAAATCTTTGACTAAGTCATTAGCAAGCAAAATGTTATGATGTATACTTCTCCCTTTGATGAAAGCAGCTTGATTTGGGCTAATGATATTGTGTATTACCTTTTGCATTCTATTTGCCAATACTTTGGAGATGATCTTGTAAATAAAGTTGCATAATGATATGGGTCGATAGTTCTCTAGTGAATCATCCCCTGCATTCTTCGGAATTAAGGAAATAAAAGTGCAATTCATCTCTCTAAGAATATGACCTGAAGAGAAAAAATGTTGGCAAGCCTTGATCACATCATTTCCAATAATAGACCAAGCAGTTTGGTAAAATTCAGTTGGAAATCCATCTGGACCTGGGCTTTTGTGCTTTCGTGACTTAAAGAAAACACATACAATTTCATCATCTGTAATTGCAGCATTGAGGATTGAAATAGCTTCCGAATCAAGTTTTCTAGTCGGCTCCACATGAATGTTATTAGGTTTCCTAGCTTGATTGAGTAAGGAATAAAAAAATTGCTCTGTGTGTGCTTTAACCTCATCTAAATTCTCAATAAAATTATCATCTTTGTCTCTGCATTTGCTGATACGGTTAACAGCCCTTCGAGTATCAATTGAAGCATAGAAAAATTTAGTATTGGAATCCCCTAGTGTAAGCCAATGCTGTCGAGACTTCTGCTTTGCAAAACTTTCCTCCTGTTTTAAGGCTTGCATGAAGTTATTTCTGGCTTTTGTCTCTTTGTAGATAATATTTTTATCATTTGGCTGAAGTTGCAGCTCATGTTGCAATGACATTAGTTCCTTTCTGCAAAATTGAACTCTGGTGTTAATATTGCCAAAGGTATTTGTATTCCACTCCTTTAGTGCTGCTTTTCTGTGGCTTTGAGCTTTTGACATAAGATGTAAGGGGGGGGGATCCATGCACATTAACATTCCAAGCAGATCGATAACATCAAGAAATTGAGGATGAGTACTCCACATGTTAAAGAATCTAAACGGTTTCTTGCCTCTTGGTGTCGCTTTTTCTATGTATATACATTAAAGAATGGTCGAAAACAAAGGAGCACCATACTCAAGAAGTGAATCTGGGTAAACTGTTAACCATTCATGATTAATCAAACACCTATCAAGTTGAGCCATTATTTTTCTGTTAGCAGCACCTTTGATTACTCGGAGAGCCAATTACCCACATATTTCATATCAAACAATGTTTGTAGTGTCAATGTAATCATTAAAACTTTGAAGTTGGCTTTTTCAAAGTTGTCTACCCCCACTTTTTTTTTGTGTACCGAACAGTATTAAAGTCTCCAAGAATAATCCAAGGTACATTGAGACAGCCATTTACAATATTAGTCAGGTCAGACCAAAGAGTATTTCTATCTTGCATACTGTTTGAAGCATATATACCAGTGAAATTGAATTGACAGTCATTCTTTTTATCCTCTACCTTAAGATGAATGAATTGATCAGTAGCAGAAATAAACCAAGCATTAATAGAGTTAGGATGCCATAAGACCCATATTCTACCAAAAGTTTCATTTGAGTCATTGGTAAACAGTTCTGCGTTCGGCCATATTAAATTCTTTTGAGCTTGAACGCGCGATTGTTTAATTTTCGTTTCCACTAGAATAACAATATCACATGCGGCAGACTTGATTACTCTATTGAGCTCCCGACATTTCTCCGGCTTATTAAGTCCGCGAACATTCCAGCATGTTATCTTCATTAGTAATAAACAAATGAAAAGGTAGTAAGGTATTCATCCTACGACTTTGGATGGATTGTACCATCCTTTTTCTTATCCTTCGGTTTTGTATTTTCCTCCCGCACAATATCCTTACCTTTTATGGCTTTATTCCTATATTTATCCACTTCATCTACAGCTTGCAGATTTTTAAACTTTAAAGTACCTTGAATCATGTGGTCTTGATTGGCAGGGTTTGTTGAAGCTCGATAAGATTGTTGCAGCACAATATCCTGGATAGTACTTGTTGGAGCAGTCTGGCTAGAGAGGTTTGTTGGGGCATGAGTTTGTTGAGATAGAATATCCTTATTGGCGATGTTTGTTGTGGCCTGAGTTTGTTGAGGAAGAATATCCTTGCTAGCGAGATTTGCTTGGACCTAAGTTCGTTGAGCTATTGTGGATGGATCCGATGATATTGGAAGAGATGAAGTTCCTGACTTATGTTTCTCCTGTCCACTAGTACCATGGGAAACCTCTATTGTGGAAGGCTTTGACATTATAGGTAGAGATAAAGTTTTGGAATTGTCCTTCTGTCCGCGGTGCTTTCCTTGCGAGTCGGAATGCTCAATAGTTTTTGCCACCATCGGTGCTACGGCCATTATAGAAGAATCACTTTGTTGCTGAGGCGCTTGACGTGGTCGATAGACCTTTGTGGTTGGTTTTGGGGTTTGCTGACAAGCTCCATTTGCATGACCAAAAGATAAGCAACGCTGACATCGTTGTGGCTTCCAGGAATATGAGACATGTACCTTCCGAGTGTTCCCGTCAAGATCACGATAAAAAACCTCATTAGGAAGATCTTCATCGGAAGAAACCAGCACACATGCTCGTGCAAATGCTAATCTCGTCCCGAGCTGCAAGTTGCTTTGTCGATGTAGAGTGGCTGTCCCAGAGTGTTGCATAACTTTGCAATAAAATGTCGACTCCAAAGATGTAGAGGCAATCCTTGGAAGGATACCCATAATGGGATAGACTGTAGGCTATCTAACTCCAAACGGACATCAGGAGACCAACGTCATCGAATCATTGGATGACCGCGGATAGTCCAGAATCCTTCGAGGATTCGTTGCAAATCTTCTTCTGAGTATAGCTTGCAAACAAAGAATCCGTTCTCCAGCATATGAAGATCAAATGACAATATTCCCCATCGAGTTTTGATAAATGAGGATAGTGGAAAATAAGATGTTTTGAGACCTACCACATAGCCAACAATCGCCATAGACCATGTCTGAATCAGTAGTCTCATATATAGCAATCTTCTTATCAGCCTGAACTTCTGGAGTAAAGAATTCAAAGCTTAGATCTGGACTTCCAACCGGAGCCTTGAAGAGGCTAGTCCAAGGTTGAGGATCGCTGGAAATGAGAGCAGGCTGCCGCGATCTAGAGCGCGACACGCCGATCTTTGCCCGTCGAAGGAGTTTCTCTCGAAAAGGATATGGTGGAAGAGCAACTTGGGGGGGGGTAGCGGTAGGGAGCCTTGCCATCGTTTCAACCCTCTCGCCACCATCGCTAGCCCTAGGGGCCATCGCTGCCATGTTTGATCCCTCCGTCGCCGCTAGAAAACGACGCCATTGGGAAAAAGCCACCGCTGTAGTATATTAGATCGCGCCACTTCATGCGTAAGCCCTAGGGAGATCTGGTTGCTGCTACAGTATCGTCGCCCTTGGGGAGAAGCCGACGCTACGGAGATATGGTCGCTGCTACAGTGTCGTCGCCCTAGATCTGGTCACCGCTACTGTACCATAGCCCAAGATCTGGATGCTGCTACAGTGTCATCGCTGCCGCTACAGTTCCATCGTCCTTGGGAGATTTGATCGCCTCTACAGTGTCGTCGCCCTTCGCTCGTGGGGGAAAGCCGACGCTGCAGGAGTTTGATCGCCTTAGGGAGATATGGTCGTCGCTATAGTACCATCGCCCTATATCTGGGCTGCCGCCGCTACAGTGCCGTCGCCCTTGGGAGATCTGATCGCCGCTACAGTGCCGTCGCCTTTCGCCCGTGGGAAAAAGCCGACGCTGTAGGAGTCGGATCGTCCTAGGGAGATCTGGTCGCCGCTACAGTACCGTCGCCGCTACAGTCCCGTTGCTAATCTTCTTTTCATTCACTTTAAAAGAATAAGTATGTTTATAACCATCATACAACACTCTTCTATCATAATGCCAAGGTCTTCCCAACAGTAAATGACAAGCATCCATAGGGGCAACATCACACCACACTTTATCTTTATAATACTTGCCAATAGAAAATGAAACTAAACATCTTTTAGTTACCTTGATGTCATTTCCTTTTTGCAACCAACATAATTGGTATGGATGTGGATGAGAGATTGTATCCAACTTCAGCTTCTGCACCATCTCCAAAGAAACCACGTTCTCAAAACTGCCACTGTCGATGATCACCAAGCACACCTTGCCAAGAGAAGTGCATTTAGTGTGAAACACATTTTTTCTCACCCAACTTTCATCGTCGGCCATATATGACACTTGTAAACTACGTTGCAATACAATAGACAAACCATGATCAGCATAAGTAATCTCTTCCTCATCATCATCATATTTTGATTCGTCGTCAGCTTCATCTTCGCCTCCATCACTATGATCTTCAACCAAAGTTACAATCCTCCTATTTGGACAATTCGAAGCAATATGCCCAAAACCATGACATTTGAAGCATTTTTGACCACTTGGGGTAGAAGAATTAGGTATTTTTTTGTTGCCAGCACACTCTTCACCCTTTTCTTGCACCTTCGATATCACCTTGCTTTGGACAGTAGGCTTGGAACTTCTCCTTTTGTGTAGCCTTCTTTTGAGCCATACCGAAAACTCTTTTCAAACTTCTGTTGCTTTTCAACTTTTAATGCCAGCTTGCTCACATCATTTAAAGACCAATATGGCTGTAGCAGAACAACTTTAGAAATCTCATACTTCAGACCTCCTAAGTATCTTGCAATTGTTTGCTCTTCCGGTTCCACAAGCTCTCCTTTTAACACCAAATTATCAAATTCTGCAGTGTACTCCACACTAAGATCTTTTTGCTTGAAATCATGTATTTTGAGAAAGATCTCTTGTCTATAATTATCAGGTAAATATTTTCTCTTTAGCTCCCTTTTCATTTTCTCCCATGTAACGATCTTACTCTTCCCCTCACGTTCTCTTTGTTTCTTCAAATTTTCCCACCAAAAAGATGCATTCCGCCTGAGTTTGAGTGCCACAAGTTTGACCTTCTTTTGTTCTGGTGGTTCATGAAAATCGAAGATTCTTTCTACTGTATTAAGCCAATCGATAAAGTCATCAACATTTACTTTCCCTTCAAATTCTGGAATATCAAATCTGGGATTATATTTATTCTGCCACTCGTCTTGGACTTCATTTCTTCTCTGACATCTTCTCTTGGACTTCAAATCTGGGATTATATTTATTCTTTTTGGTTGTTCGTCCACCGTTGTTTAACGGATTGGACCACTTATTGGAAAACTCGAATGAGAGTTTTCTTGATTTCTATGAATTTGGATATATGGAATATTGTTGAAAATGGTTTTCAACTTCCCTCTAAACCGATGAATGAATGGTCGGATTTGGAGAAGAAATATTTTTCTTTAAACGCAAAGGCTATGAATGCCTTATTTTGCGCTTTAGACAAAAATGAGTTCAATCGGATTTTTACGTTCGAAACGGCTTTTGATATTTGGCGAACACTTGAAATCACGCACGAGGGAACTAGTAGAGTCAAAGACTCGAAAGTTAACATTTTATTGCATGATTTTGAGCTTTTTCAAATGCAACCAAGCGAGACTATAGGCGACATGTACACCCGTTTCACGGATGTCGTCAATAATCTAAGAGTTCTTGGTAAATCTTTTTCGAATTTTGATCTCGTAAGCAAGATCTTAAGATCCCTTCCAAAAAGATGGGATTCTAAAATAACCGCAATACAAGAAACAAAAGATTTAAATATTTTTTTACTTGAAGAACTAATTGGTTTGTTGATGACATATGAAATGGTGCACAATGCACATGATGAACAAAATCACCTTCCAAAGAATATGAAGGATTTGGAACTCCGGACAAATTAATACCACTTGAGCGATGACTCAAGTGATGAGGACAATGATGAACTTGAACTTCGAACACTAACTCTTAATAAGTTCATTAAACAAAAATCTAAAATGAACAATGAACTTGAACGGAGGAAGAGGCCAAAGAAAAGGAAGGCACCCAAGGATGAATCAAGAACTTCCAAAGATGAAACGGCGAATTGGGCTTTGATGGGCTTCAGTTTTTCATGAGTGCTTAATTTAGATAGTAGGAATAGGAAATAAAAATTATTTTTCAAAAATTATATCATGTTTTTCTTTTTAGCATCTTTTGAAAAATTAAAAACCTTGATCATGAAATGTATATTGCTAAGGTTTCATGCTTGTTATGTTTTTGAAATGTTAAATGATGCATACAACATTAGGGATGATAATTATATGATATGTGATAAAGCTTAGGATTAATCCATTCATGTGTATCTTGATGATTTTATGACATACATGAGTTTTTGATGTAAATGTTGATTTGAAACTCTCATTTTAGATTAACATATTTTTAGACTAATCGTTTTTTATGACATATTAAGATGGCATAGTGCATGTACATCTATGATGAATTTCTTGATAGTCTTTTGATGATAGATGTGATATCATGATGTGTTTGGTCTTAACGGTTTCATGATGAAACTTATGTTTTGATGATGATACATGTTTTCACAAAAGACTTAAATACTCTCACATGAAATTAATTGTATGAAATGGAAATGAATTTTCTATCCTATTGAAATTAATGAATTTATTTTACTAATTTTGTGAATCTCGAAATTGATTTTGATGACTTGATTATGAATTACAAGTTAACGATTTGATTTAAATGAGTTTTATCTAAATCATAATCTTGATATTGCAAAATTGGAATCACAAATAATGTCTTTTAGTATTCATGAATTGATACTCACAATATGAAAGTATTGTTATTCATGACTTGAATTTGATTGAAACATTGTATGCTTAAATTAATCATTCTCCTATGTTTCAAAAATTCTTTAAATGACTTATGTGATGATTGAAAATTAATTTACTTTATGATAAATCTATGTATACCATTTTGAATCTCTTGAAAGTAATATTGAGATTTTGATGATTTGGACGATTTTAATTTGAATGAGTTTTTTTTTTCCAAATTCATGATCTTGATTCCGTGATATTTACAAATTAAGATTTATTATGAATCAAGATTTTTTCATTAATCGATCTCCCAAGATTTTCTTTTGATTATTTATGAGTAGGTTTTTCAAAAAGAAATTATGCATTTTGGCATTCACATATTCTAATCTTTCATGATATGATTTTTCTGCAATTCCTTGTATTCATGAAATGTTTATCGCATCACCCAACTACTTTCTTCTTGATATTCCTTATGTGGTGATATAAAATTATGCATGAAATACTCTTGATATTATTTTGATACATACAAATGAAGGGTTATGATCATGAATGGTCGGATGAAATTTGATAAGTTAATACCATCATGATTTGAAACATTTATGATTTGAAATTATGCACACAATTATTTTTTATTGTGATGATATATGCATATAATGTGTATCATAAATGCTCTAAATGATGAATGCATGGTATCATGATCAAAATATTGATAAATGCTATGATTTATTACCAAAATAACGTATCATGTATGATATGCTCATAATGTTGATTGATTTATTCAATATCGTGCATGAACGAAATATAAGGTTTTTGAAATAGTGCATGTTTCAATTTGAAAATATAATGATGCACAAATGAGATTGATACTTACTTTTGTCATAATTGATGTAAAGGGTCTTCCCTTCTTTTTGACAATGACAAAGGGGGAGATAGCTAGCTTGCACAAGTCAAGAAGATGTAAAAACTTGATTGCTAGCTTGCCTATCTTAAGTAGCAAAGATTACTAACTTGCTTATTTCAAGAAGCAAAAGTTATCTTCTTGAACATCACTATCTTGCCTATCTCAAGAAGCAAGACTTGCAACCTACACATTACAATAGGAAGCAAGAATTGATAGCTTACACACTCCAACAAGAAAGCTATCTTGTATTTGCTTTCGAAATTTTTGCTAGCTTCTATGTTGCAAAACTTGCTCACTTTTTCAAACACTTTGCTAGCTTGCACTTTGTAAAGGAAGCGAAAATAGCACTTCTCAAAAGAGAAGAAAGAACTTACTATCTTGAAACATCACAAAAGTTTGCTACCTCGCATGATATAAAATTTGCTATATCAAACATCATAAATATTGTTACTTGCAAAGAAAAGCAAAGTGTAATCTTGCACAAAAATTCAAGTGTTGAATTGCCATGCTTTTGTGCCTATATGTTGTGATGAAAATCTAGCTTCATGTTGTAAAAACTTGCATATCTTTTAAAATAGCTAGAGCTACTTCTCCTTTTTGTTGATGACATAGGGGGAGAAGTATATTGATGACTTCATGCATTGAATTAAACATTTTATATATATTTGCATGATGGTTTAAATGTTTTTCATAACATGTGATGAATGTTACTTGGATTTGAGATAATCCAAGTGTTCTATCAATGGCATATTAATAGGGGGAGTTTGTTTAAACTCCGGGGAGTTAAGGTTAACTCCGTTAGTCATCAATTAGTTGTCATCATAAAAAAGGGGGAGATTGTTGAATCTCGGATTTTGATGATGAAACTAATTGATTGTGTTTAGATGTTTAACTGCATTTTGAGTCATGCAGGTCTACTCGATCAGAATTAGACAGTTAACGCAGGAGGAATTGACGTTGCGCCGGAGGAGATCACGTCAGGATATTGGACGGTAGAAGGCTTCAAACGTCGGGCATCGGGCCAAGGAGAGCGGAATTGCGCCAAGGATATCGGGGTTGCGGAGGTCAACCGCCGATTGGGCAACAAGCCGCAAGAGAGGACGATGTGCTAAAGAATCAGATGAAGTGCCAACCAATGACGTGCCGGGTAACAGAATGTCAATTCGCGTTGTAATAACTGTCTAGCTCGGAGTAGAGTTTTGGTTTGCATGTGCAGGATTAACTACGATAACGATGAAGACATAAAGTGAAACAAAGTGTGGAGTCAAGCACGAAGGATTCGTTGGGAGTTCAAGAGTTCAACGGAAGTCCGAAGGATCGTCGGGAACGCTGCCGGAACTAGCCGAGAATGAGTAGGGAGCTTGCCGAAGGGTTTTTCGGAAGCTCGCCGGAAGGTTCGTGGGAAGTTCGCAGAGTTCGCCGAGAAAGATCGGAGCTTGCCGAAGAAGCTCGTTGGAACTCACCAAGATCAAATCGTGAAGTTTAAGAGCTTGCCGGGAGTCCGCAGAATAGTTTCCGAGAGTTTATCGGAAGACTGCCGAAAGTTCTCCGGAACCTCGCCGGAAGAAGTCTTGACTTATGGATTTTGTAATAGCTTATAAAATGTCTTTAAATTCGTAGTTAGCATGTTAGTTAGGGTTAGGATTAGGTATTAATCCTATAACCCAAGTAGGGGCCAATTGGGCTCGAGTTCGGACTAGTTTGGGCCAAGATTGAAGCCCAACTAGTGGGCTGGGCGGTGGCACCGCCCAGCACCCGAGTGCTGGGCGGTGACACCACCTGGGCTAGGCGGTGGCACCGCCCAGTGCCCGAGAGCTGGGCGGTAGCACCGCCTGGGCTGGGCGGTGGCACCGCCCAGTGCCCGAGAGTTGGGCGGTGGCACCGCCTGGGCTGGGCGGTGGCACCGCACAGCACTGTCAGCTTCTGACACTGACAGGCGGTGGCACCGCCACTGACAGGCGGTGGCACCGCCAGCATCGGGAACTCCAAGAGAATTCAAATTTTGGAGCCTAAATTTGAATCCTCTTGAGGCCTATAAATACCCCTCATTTCTCAGCAGAGGACACAACTTTTTGAGTAGCTAGAAGTTGAGAAAAGCCTTAGGAAATGTCTTGTTTTCAATAGCTTGAGTGTTCACCTCCTTTCTATTCATTGAAATCTTTGTAAAAGGGTGAACCACTTGTAAGAGGTTGTAAGAGGGGTGTAAGAAGGAGGTTGATCTTCGCCTAGTAAAGGAAGATCATTAGTGGATGCCGGTGTCCTTGACGGAAGAGGAATTAGAAGAGTGGATGTAGGTCACGATTGACCGAACCACTATAAACTACCATCTTCTTTGGTTTGCATTTACTTATTGTCATTTATATTACTACAAACCATTTGCACTTTGATGCTCTACTTCTTTGTCTCCTTCTTACGTATTCCTTCAAGTTAAAACGCAATCGAAACAGTTTCAAATGAAATGTTACATTTATCGTACGAAGTTTCCGAAAGTGTTTAAATCGTCGAAAGTTTATCATACTTTACCGTTGCACCCCCCCCCCTCTTAGTGCCGCTCCGATCCTAACAATAGAACCCTTGCAGATTCTAAACTTGGGGTTGATCTCTTTAGGGGATCGGCCTCCTTGGAACTCTATAGGGGTTCCACCCTCCAAGTTGCTGCTCAAAGGCTGCAGAAAAGATTCATCTATTGCCTGTCAAAAGAGAAGGAATACATGGCTATTTATAGGGCTTCTAAACCCTAACTCCTAATAGGACTTCTACTTAAGACTCTTACTTCTAACCAACTCCGAATATGACTCATACTCAAGACTCCTATTCCCTTACAACTCCTAATTCTTCTCTAAGAAAAAACCTCCTAATAGAATGTCCCTCTCAATTAGGACTCTCCTAGTTAGAGTCCTAACAGAGTGTCCCTCTCAATTAGGACTCTCCTAGCTAGAGTCCTAACAGACCCACCCTCTTCAAATCAGCCTTGTCCTCGAGGCTGAGATTCCATGAACTTGGGGAACCGGGTCTTCAGCTCCTCATATGGTTCCCATGTGGCGTCTTCAAGTGGTAGATTATTCCAATGCACTAGTACTTCAGTAGAGGGATGTCGGCGACGCATCACGATCCTGCGATCGAGGATAGCCTGTGGTTGGGCTTGAATAACTCCATCCTCAGTTGTGTTGGACAGTTGGATCTGGGGTGACTCGTGTTCTCCCAACTTGGGCTTTAGGCATGATACGTGGAAGACAGGATGAATTTTGGCATCCTTAGGTAATTTAAGTCTGTATGCCACGGCTCCAATACGCTCTGTGATCTGATAGGACCCATAAAAACGTGGGGATAGCTTCATGGAGGCTCGAGTGTTGATAGAGAGTTACTTGTATGGTTGTAGGCGAAGATAAACCCAATCTCCCACTGAAAATTCTCTTTCACTTCGTCGTGTGTCGGCTTGCTGCTTCATTCTAGCTTGAGCGATAGAGAGATTATCTTTTAATAGTCGTAAGAGTTTGTCCCTATCAATCAATTCTTGGTCAACCTGATCTACCTTGGCCGAGCCAATTACATACTTTGGAATCACACAGTGTCATCGACCATACAATGCTTCATAAGGGGCACATTTTGTAGATGAATGATATGTAGTATTATACCACCATTCGCCCAGGGGAAGCCATTTTTCACCCACTCTTTTGGTTTGTCGCCTAGCTAAACACCGGAGGTAATGTCTCTAAGCACCTATTTACCACCTCTGTTTGGCCGTCGGTTTGTGGATGATATGCTGTGCTCATCTTGAGTTTGGTGCCTTGTAACTGAAATAACTTCGGTCCAAAATTTACTAGTGAAGATCCTCCACGATCACTTACGATGGACCTTGGCATCCCATGCAGTTTAACAATATTTTCTATGAAAATCTGGGTAATACTAGCAAAGCCGTGTAGGGATTTCTCAAAGACAAAAATGAGCATATTTCGTAAAGTCGATCAACCACCACGAGAATCGTGCTTTTACCTTTGGAAGATGGTAGCCCTTCAATAAAGTCCATGGAGATGTCAGTCCACACCGAAGTCCGGTATGGGTAGTGGTTGTAGCTTCCCCTGGATTTGCCATAGTTTCACCCTTGTGTGTTGTTGACATATATCACATTGTGCCACATATTCAAAGAATAATTTTTTTTTCATCCCTCTCCAATAAAAATTTTGCTTCACTCTTTTGTAGGTTCTTAGGAATCCAGAGTGCCCTGCTAAAGGTATAGAGTGCATTTCATGCAAGATGATTGCAATGCAAGGGGAGTCGGTGTAAGCACAATCACGACCTTTGTAGCGTAAATCCCTCGAATCCCGTGTGTTGTGGGCTATTGCACTTGGATCCTCCTCCAATTTTTTTTTTTTTATGATCTTGCTGATCTCTGGATCCTTCTTCCATTCTTCCCTAATGTCCTCGAGGAGACCGGTGGTAGGAAGGGAGATGGCTGAAACCTTAGCTTGTTCAGTAGCCGTGAGAGTGCATCTCAAGAACAACGTTTTCTTTCCCCTTTTGTATATAATTTCATAATCAAATCCAAGAAGTTTGGTTACCCATTTTTGCTGCTCAGGGGATGATATCTTTTGCTCCAAAAAAAAGTACTTGAGGCTTTTATGGTCAGTTTTAATTTGAAATCGCCGGACCGATCGGTAGGGTCTCCACCTCGTTATCACAGTGTACAATGGCAAGCATCTCCTTATCATATCCTGACATATTTTGATGGGAGGGAGATAATGCCTTGCTAGTATATGCGAGTGGTCGACCATTTTGCATTAGAACGGCTCCAATTCTGACTCCAGATGCGTCGGCCTCAATGATGAAGGGTCTATTGAAATCTGGTAGCGCAAGTACCGGCATCGTTGTCATGGCTGCTTTAAGTTTGTCGAACGCAGCAGAGGCTTTGTCCGACCATTGGAAAGCATCTTTTTTCAGTAGAGAAGTGAGTGGTGCACTGATCTTCCCATAGTCCTTAACAAATTTTCGGTAGTAGCCCGTTAGTCCAAGGAACCCCCGTAGTAATTTCACGTTTGTAGGTTTCGGCCAGCCTTGCATTACCTCAATTTTTGTTGGGTCTACCGCCGCTCATTCTTCTGATAATATATGCCCAAGGTACTCTACTTTTTGCTGGAGAAAGCTGCACTTTGGTTGCTTAACAAAAAGAGTATTCTCCCGAAGGATCGTCAAAACAATCCGTAAATGCTGAAAGTGAGTCTCAAGAGAATGGCTGTAAACGAGAATATCATTGAAAAATACCAGTACAAATTTACGAAGAAAGCTCCAAAATATATCATTCATAAGACTTTGAAAGGTTGAAGGAGCATTAGTGAGTCCAAAAGGCATTACCAATAATTCATAATGGCCATCATGTGTGCGAAATGCAGTTTTTGGAATGTCATCGTCACATACCCGAATTTGGTGGTAACCGGATCGGAGGTCCAACTTCGTGAAGACTCGAGCTCCTTTCAATTCATCAAGAAGTTCATCCACCACTGGTATTGGGTATTTGTCCTTAACGGTGATGCCATTTAAAGCTCGGTAGTCGATGCACATCTGCCAAGTTCCGTCCTTCTTGCGTACAAGTAGCACCGGTGAGGAATACGGGCTGCAACTTGGTCGAATCACCCCTGTTTCAAGCATCTCTTTTATGATCTTTTCAATTTCATCTTTCTGGAGGTGAGGATATCGGTATGGTCGAGTGTTCGCTGGTAGCTTGCCCGGAAGGATTGGAATTCGATGGTCATGTTGCCGAGAAGGAGGAAGACCGCGTGGTTCAGCAAATATGTCGACAAATTCAGTAAGTGACACGGGAGTGTCAAATTTACTACAATCTGATTATATGAGCCTTGATTATGATCTAATATCTTTTTCAGAAAATAATGATGCTTCATAATCTTTATCTCAGCACAATCAAATATAACAGCTCATCAGCATATTCTCTGCACAAAGTTAAAGCTATTTCAAGCACACTCAAATATGACAGCTCATTAGCATATTCTCTGCACAAAGTTAAAGCTGTTTCATGCACACTCAAATATGACAGCTCATCAGCATATTCTCTGCACAAAGTTAAAGCTGTTTCAAGCACACTCAAATATGATAGCTCACCAGCATATTCTCTGCACAAAGTTAAAGCTGTTTCAAGGTGCTTTTCTTCAAGACAAAGGAATGCATTAAAGGAGTTGGTTGGCAGCTGTGAACATTTCTTCATTACCAATGAGTGCATTAAAATAGTTGGTTAGTAGCTGTAAACACTTAATTTCGAAATTCCCTATGCATGAAGGGTTGTTTCATGCACTAGTATTTATTTTGGTGTTTAGGACTTAGAAAGGAGGTTTTAGAAAAAGCTGAGGATATTGGCAGAAGCTCTCTTGGAGTGCTCTTGTGAACTCTGTATCTCTTGGAAGTGTCCTTGAGTGGTGAGTCTTTTGCTTTCAGTTCTGTATCCTTGTTATTGTCATTAGGGTGGTGATCTTTCTGTATCCCTTTTGATTTTTAACTTGGTGGTGAACTCTTTTTTTGTTTTACCGAAGTTTCTTCAAAAGTTCGTTCATTGCCTTTTGTGACATTTTCTATCTGAACAACTATTCTATCGGTGTTTTTTCAAAATCCATTCTGCATTTTTACCCTCCCCAGTATCAATTTGGTATCAGAGCTAAAGGCTAGAGATCATGGCAAGGCGGAATGGAAAAGATGTAGTTGGTGAAGGTAGCGACCAAGAAGATGATTGAAGTCGTTGAGGCTGCAGCCTCTAAACTTGTGCGTAGCCTACAAGAAAAAAAAATGAAATAATCGACGAACTTCAAAGTAGACACAACCAAAGATGAAAATGATGCTCGAGAGTTTATTTCTGATGATGATACACCTCATCTTCCAAGAGAGTCGAGAAGATGTCTGAGAAGAAATGAAGTCCAAGACGAGTGGCGAATAAATATAATCCCAGATTTGATATTCCGAATTTGAAGGGAAAGTAAATGTTGATGACTTTATCGATTGGCTTAATACAAGAAAAGAATCTTCGATTTTCATGAACCACCGTAACAAAAAGAAGGTTAAACTTGTGGCACTCAAACTCAAAGGAATGCATCTTTTTGGTGGGAAAATCAAAGAAACAAAGAGAACGTGAGGGGAAGAGTAAGATCGTTACATGGGAGAAAATGAAAAGGGAGCTAAAGAGAAAATATTTACCTGATAATTATAGATAAGAGATCTTTCTCAAAATACATGATTTCAAGCAAAAAGATCTTAGTGTGGAGGAGTACACTGTAGAATTTGATAATTTGATGTTAAAAGGAGAGCTTGTGGAACCGGAAGAGCAAACAATTACAAGATACTTAGGAGGTCTGAGGTATGAGATTTCTAAAGTTGTTCAGCTACAGCCATATTGGTCTTTAAATGATGTGAGCAAGCTGGCATTAAAAGTTGAAAAGCAATAGAAGTTTGAAAAGAGTTTTCGGTATGGCTCAAAAGAAGGCTACACAAAAGGAGGAAGTTCCAAGCCTACTGTCCAAAGCAAGGTGATATCGAAGGTGCAAGAAAAGGGTGAAGAGTCTGCTGGCAACAAAAAAATACCTAATTCTTCTACCCCAAGTGGCCAAAAATGCTTCAAATGTCATAGTTTTGGCCATATTGCTTCGGATTGTCCAAATAGGAGGATTGTAACTTTGGTTGAAGATCATAGTGATGGAGGCGAAGATGAAGCCGACGACGAACCAAAATACGATGATGATGAGGAAGAGATTACTTATGCTGATCATGGTTTGTCTATTGTATTGAAACATAGTTTACAAGTGTCATATGTGGCCGATGATGAAAGTTGGGTGAGAAAAAATGTGTTTCACACTAAATGCACTTCTCTTGGCAAGGTGTGCTTGGTGATCATCGACAGTGGCAATTTTGAGAACGTGGTTTCTTTGGAGATGGTGCAGAAGCTGAAGTTGGATACGATCTCTCATCCACATCCATACCAATTATGTTGGTTGCAAAAAGGAAATGACATCAAGGTAACAAAAAGATGTTTAGTTTCATGGCAACAATTCAAAGAAGGACTGCTGATACGCTTCAAACCAACCGATTACGAGAATATTGACGAACAACTAGCAAAGGTCCGACAAACCTCCACCATTCAGGAGTACCAAACCAGGTTTGAAAGGTTATCTAATCAAACTCGTGATTGGTCTCAAAAACAGCTATTGAGGACCTTCATTGAGAGCTTGAAGCCGGAGATCCGAGAAGAAGTTAAAGCGCGACAACCATATACACTTATGGCAGCTATCTCTTTCACACGACATCAAGAGGAGCAATTGAACTATGAAGCTCGGAGGACTAGGGTCACTCCTCAACCAGCAATATTGAAGCCCTCAACCCCCCCTACTATCGACCAAGTCCCTACACCAAAGAGGTTAACAAGAGAAGAGCTTCGGGAGCGATATACGAAAGGGTTATGTTGGCATTGTGACAACCCGTGGAGCCGTGAGCATCGCTGTAGTAAAGGGAGACTTCTTATGATTGAACCAATAGAAGAAGAGGTTATTGAATATCTAGAAGAGAGCCTTGAACATGAAAAAGAAGATGCAGAAGAAGAGCCACAATCGATCGAAGTTACGGTACATGCACTAGCCGACTACTCAAACCCGCAAACGATGAAAGTTGGAGGCCTTCTCAAACAACAACCGATCACTATTCTCATCGACATGTGCAGTACTAATAACTTTCTAAACAGTAAGGTTGCTGTCCAGATGGCTTTACCTATCGAGAATTGCAGTAGGTTTTACGTTAAGATCGCTGATGGATGGATTTTGAAGTATAATCGTAGGCGCCCGCAAGAGAAACTATTGCTGCAGAACCAAGAGATAATTGCAGATTTCTTCCTTCTCCCACTTGATGATCATGAGGCCATGCTCATAATTAAATGGTTGACAACATTAGGTGATATTTCTTAGAATTTTATGCAACTAATTATGAAATTTTACAGTAAGGAGAAACAGGTGATACTGAACGAGAAAATGGGGGCGACGTAACGATGATTTGCACACAACAAATGGAGAAGATTTTGCATAAAGAATGCTGCAGATTTTTGGTACAACTTGAGCAGCAAACTAAGGGAGAGCCAATAGAATTTGAAGATTCAAACCTACTTCCTTTGCTTCCTGAATTTTCAGATATATTTGACGAACCTTACAACCTACCTCTTACCCGTCGGCATGATCATTATATAACAATTCTTTCAGACAAACCTCCAGCAAATACTAGGCCATATCAATATCTACATCTCCAGAAGGATGAAACAAAAAGGATTGTAAAAGAGATGCTCAAAACAGGAGTTATTCGGCCAAGTTGCAACCTCTACTCTTCACCAGTGCTACTTGTACGCAAGAAGGATAGAACATGGCGAATATGCATTGATTACCGAGCTTTAAATGGCATCACCGTCAAGGATAAGTACCCAATACCAGTGGTGAATGAACTTCTTGATGAATTAAAAGGAGCTCGAGTCTTCACGAAGTTGGACCTCCGATCCGGTTACCACCAAATTCGGGTATGTGACGATGACATTCCAAAAACTACATTTCGCACACATAATGGCCATTATGAATTCTTAGTAATGCCTTTTGGACTCACTAATGTTCCTTCAACCTTTCAAAGTCTCATGAACGATATTTTTCAGAGCTATCTTCGCAAATTTGTGCTGGTATTTTTTGATGATATTTTCATTTACAGCCCTTCTTTTGAGACTAACTTTCAGCATTTACGGATTGTTCTAACGATCCTTCGGGAGAATACTCTTTTTGTAAAGCAACCAAAGTGCAGCTTTCTCCAGCAAAATGTATAGTACCTTGGGCATATAATATCAGAAAAAGGAGTAGCAGTAGACCCAGCAAAAATTGAGGCAATGAAAGGCTGGCCGAAACCTACAAACGTGAAATTACTACGGGGGTTCCTTGGACTAACGGGCTACTACCAAAAATTTGTTAAGGACTATGGGAAGATCAGTGCACCACTCACTTCTTTACTGAAAAATGATGCTTTCCAATGGTCGGACAAAGCCTCTGCTGCTTTCGACAAACTTAAGGCCGACGCCGGTGCTTGCGCTACCAGATTTCAATAGACCCTTCATCATTGAGGCCGACACATCTGGAGTCGGAATTGGAGCCGTTCTCATGCAAGATGGTCGACCACTCACATACACTAGCAAGACACTATCTCCCTCCCATCAAAATAAGTCAATATATGATAAGGAGATGCTTGCCATTGTGCGCGCAGCAACGAGGTGGAGACCCTACATGAATGGTCGACGATTTCAAATTAAAATCTACCATAAAAGCCTCAAGTACTTTTTGGAGCGAAAGATATCATCCCCTGAGCAGCAAAAATGGGTAACAAAACTTCTTGGATTTGATTATGAAATAACTTACAAAAAGGGGAAAGAGAATATTCTTGCAGATGCGCTTTCGCAGCTACCCGAGCAAGCTGAAGTTTCAACAGTTTCACTTTCGACCAGCAACTTCCTTGAAGATATTAAGATGGAATGGCAAGAAGATTCAGAGACAAGTAAGATTATAAAAAAATTGCAGGAAGCACCAAGCTCCGTGGCTCATTACAATTGGGACTCAAAAGAATTACACTATAAGGGACGCATTGTGCTTATGATAAATTCTACTTGCATCATCACGAGCAGATTTTGGACAAAGTTATTCTATATATAGGGTACTAAATTGAAAAGGAGTATGGCATATCACCCGCAAATCAACGGCCAGATAAAATTTGTAAATAGGTGCTTGGAGACAGCCCAAAGCCACCCACCAAATATGACTATCCAAGGAGAACACCAGACCCAGCTAAGTGTCATTATTGATCGACGGATTGTGACTCGACGATGATGACCCACTACTACAGTGCTAATACATTGGGTGAACCTACCAACAGAAGATGCCACTTGGGAGAACTATGACGACTTGAAGATCAAATTCCCAAAATTCATGAATCGTCAGCCTCGAGGACAAGGCTGATTTGAAGAGGGCGGGTTTGTTAGGACTCTAGCTAGGAGAGTCCTAATTGAGAGGGACATTCATGTAAAACCTACCTAAGCCGACCCCTATTAAAGAGGTGAAGAGGCCGGCTAGGGTTAGGAGATTGTTTCTTAGAGATAAATTAGGAGTTGTAAAGAAATAGGAGTCTTGATTAGAAGTCTATTAGGAGTTGGTTAGAAGAAGGAGTCTTAGTAGGAGTCTTGAGAAGGAGTCCTATTAGGAGTTAGGGTTTAGAAACCCTATAAATAGCCATGTATTCCTCCTCTTTTCATAAGTAATAGATGAATCTTTTCTGCAGCCTTTGAGCAGTAACTTGGAGGTAGGAACCCCTATAGAGTTCCAAGGAGGCCGATCCCCTAAAGAGATCAACCCCAAGTTTAGAATCTGCAAGGGTTCTAACACTTGCCTTTCGGGTTTGGCCCTTTGTGGGAACTCTTCTTCTTTTGTTCGCCCCTGAGCTCCTTCCCTCGAGAATGTTTTGGCGGGCGATTGCCTGAAGATTGTTTCCTTCTCCTTGGGTCTTCGCAGGAAACAAAGTCGGTGAGTCTTTCTGCAGCAGCAATTGCCCCAACCACATCGGTAACATTCCTTCGATTTAGCTCCTGTTGAGCCCATGGCTTTAAACCATCGAGGAAGCTGAACAACTTGTCCTTCTTGGACATGTCCTATATGTCCAGCATTAGTGCAGAAATTTTTTCACATAGTCTCGGATGGTGGTAGTCTAGTGGAGTTGTCTCAACTTCCTTCTTGCGACGAACTCTATGTTCTCTGATAGGAACTGAGTTCTCAACTCCCGCTTCAAGTCCTCCCATGTGTTGACTCGACACCGACCATGTTGGATCTCCTCCCAACGGGTTCGCCATCAAAGTTTCGCATCTACGTTCAGATACATTGTTGCTATAGAAACTTTGGTATCTTCAGAATCGGGCCTCGTAGCTCGGAAGTATTGTTCCATATCGAATAGAAAGTTCTCGAGCTCTTTGGCATCTCTGGCCCCTCCATATCCATGAGGCTCGGGTGCCCTCAAATTTTATGGCGGTGCAATGCGGGTGTTGCTTCCTCGCGCATTTAGTATTCTTGTGAGCATGGCCACCTTTGAAGTGAGTTCCGCCGCAACATCCTGTAAGTGTTGCACGGAGTCTTTGGTGTCATTAGATAGTCGGTCGACTAGGGCCTTGACCTTGTCGATCCTGGACTCTGCTTCCTCTTGCGAGCTCTCTACCCCAACAAGCCTTTGTTGGCCATAGTAGAGTTCCTCCATGCTCGCTTCGAGAACATCCAGGCGGGTTTCCGCCGTTGTGAGTCTCTCCTTATGACTCTTTTTCCCAATTAGTGCTCCAGATTGCGCTTCCTCTGCTCACGGAGAGTACCCAACTTCTCGCTCATCATGTTCGCTGCTGCGTTCCTCTTGAGCGGCTCCAACAGCATGAGAGTGAGTATGCACATGCAGCCCACCTGCGGCTACTTGGGGCAAGGGTCCGGCTTGCCCCATCTTGCTTGATTCGCCACGATGCTTTGCCATGGCGAAGTTGCGAAGTTTGTTCGCTGCTCGCTCGAAGTGCTTGCCCGCTCTGATACCACAATGTCATGGCCTTAGCTGGAATTGCCTAAGGCGTGAGGCACCCTAGCGGCCAAAGATACGAACTTAGCTTGCGTTGCCTATGTCGCGGGTCACCCTTGTGGCAAAGATGCAAACTTAGCTTGCGTTGCCTAAGTCGCGCTTCACCCTTGCGATATTGCTCTACAAGGATCAGCCCACTTGTAAAAAGAGAAAGTTGATTAGTTCGAAAAAACGAGCGGAGAACAAGTCCAGACGTCTCACGAAAAGGGGAAGCTTTACAAGCAAATCAGCGAGCACCTTGCGTGCACTAGACAAAAGAGGGAGAGGGGGAAAGCAAGGGCTTTAGAAGGTTAAACGAATAGCTGGAAGCCCACAAACAGTTGCTCACATATGTCAGAACCCTTGCAGATTCTAAACTTGGGGTTGATCTCTTTAGGGGATCGGCCTCCTTGGAACTCTATAGGGGTTCCTCCTTCCAAGTTGCTGCTCAAAGGCTGCAGAAAAGATTCATCTATTGCTTATGAAAAGAGGAGGAATACATGGCTATTTATAGGGTTTCTAAATCCTAACTCCTAATAGGACTCCTACTCAAGACTCCTACTCAAGACTCCTTCTAACCAACTCCGAATAGACTTCTAATCAAGACTCCTATTTCTTTACAACTCCTAATTTATCTCTAAGAAACAATCTCCTAACCCTAGCTGGCCTCTTCACCTCTTTAATAGGGGTCGGCTTAGGTAAGTTTTATATGAATGTCCCTCTCAATTAGGACTCTCCTAGCTAGAGTCCTAACAAACCCCTCTTCAAATCAGCCTTGTCCTCGAGGCTGACGATTCATGAATTTTGGGAATTTGATCTTCAAGTCGTCATAGTTCTCCCAAGTGGCATCTTCTGTTGGTAGGTTCACCTACTATATTAGCACTGTAGTAGTGGGTCATTGTCGTCAAGTCACGATCCGTCGATCAATAATGACACTTCGCTGGGTCTGGAGTTCTCCTTGGATAGTCATATTTGGTGGGTGGCTTTCGGCTATCTCCAAGCACCTATTTACAAATTTTGTCTGGCCCTTGATTTGCGGGTGATATGCCATACTCCTTTACAATTTAGCACCCTGTATATAGAATAACTTTATCCAAAATCTGCTCGTGAAGATGCAAGTAGAATTTATCATAAGCACAATGCGTCCCTTATAGTGTAATTCTTTTGAGTCCAAATTGTAACGAGCCACGGAACTTGGTGCTTCCTGCAATTTTTTTATAATCTTACTTGTCTCTAAATCTTCCTGCCATTCCATCTTAATATCCTGAAGGAAGTCGCTGGTCGGAAGTGAAACGGCTGAAACTTCAGCTTGCTCGGGTAGTTGCGAAAGCGCATCTGCAAGAATATTCTCTTTCCCCTTTTTGTAAGTTATTTCTTAATCAAATCTAAGAAGTTTTGTTACCCATTTTTGCTGCTCAGGAGATGATATCTTTCGCTCCAAAAAGTACTTGAGGCTTTTATGGTAGATTTTAATTTGAAATCGTCGACCATTCAAGTAGGGTCTCCACCTCGTTGCTGCGCGCACAATGGCAAGCATCTCCTTATCATATATTGACTTATTTTGCTGGGAGGGAGATAGTGTCTTGCTAGTGTATGTGAGTGGTCGACCATCTTGCATGAGAACAGCTCCAATTCCGATTCCAGATGCGTCGGCATCAATGATGCAGGGTCTATTGAAATCTGGTAGCGCAAGCAACGGCGTCATTGTCATGGCCGCCTTAAGTTTGTCGAAGGTAGCAGAGGCTTTGTCCGACCATTGGAAAGCATCTTTTTTCAGTAAAGAAGTGAGTGGTGCACTGATCTTCCTATAGTCCTTAACAAATTTTTGGTAGTAGCCCGTTAGTAATTTCACGTTTGTAGGTTTCGGCCAGCCTTGTATTGCCTCAATTTTTGCTGGGTCTATTGCCACTCCTTTTTCTGATATTATATGCCCAAGGTACTCTATATTTTGCTGGAGAAAGCTGCACTTTGGTTGCTTTACAAAAAGTGTATTCTCCCGAAGGATCGTCAGAACAATCCGTAAATGCTGAAAGTGAGTCTCAAGAGAAAGGCTGCAAATGAGAATATCATCGAAAAATACCAGCACAAATTTGCGAAGATAGCTCCGAAAAATATCGTTCATGAGACTTTGAAAGGTTGAAGGAGCATTAGTGAGTCCAAAAGGCATTACTAAGAATTCATAATGGCCATTATGTGTGCAAAATGCAGTTTTTGGAATGTCATCGTCACATACCCGAATTTGGTAGTAACCGGATCGGAGGTCCAACTTTGTGAAGACTCGAGCTCCTTTCAATTTATCAAGAAGTTCATCCACCACTAGTATTGGGTATTTGTCCTTGACGGTGATGCCATTTAAAGCTCGGTAGTCGATGCACATCCGCTAAGTTCCGTCCTTCTTGCGTACAAGTAGCACCGGTGAGGAATACGGGCTGCAACTTGGTCGAATCACCCCTGTTTCAAGCATCTCCTTTACGATCATTTCAATTTCATCTTTCTGGAGGTGATGATATCGGTATGGTCGAGTGTTCGCCGGTGGCTTGCCTGGAAGGATTGGAATTCGATGGTCATGTTGCCGAGAAGGAGGAAGACCGCGCGGTTCAGCAAATATGTCGGCAAATTCAGTAAGCAATTGGGCAAGATTTTGATCTTCAAATTCTATTTTCTTCCCCTTTGGTTGCTGCTGGAGGTGCATCAAAAAGGCACCATTTATCTTATGTAAAACTTTCTCCATTCGTTGGGTCAAAACAGTGGTAACGTTGCTTCCGCGCTTCGCACATAGGATGATCTGTGGGCATCTTTGGTCGCACTTTAGGATTCTGCCATCGTCAACCTTTACGTCGAACTTACTGCAACCTTCAATATGCAGTGCCATCCGAGCAGCAACTTTACTATCCAGGAACTTATTTGTGCTACCCGTGTCGATGAGAACAGTGATCGGCTGTTGTTTGAGAAGGCCTCCAACTTTCATAGTTTGCGGATTTGAGTAGCCGGCTAGTGCGTGTACGGTAATGTCGGTCGGCTGTGGCTCTTCTTCCATATCTTCTTCTTTATGTTCAAGGCTCTCTTCTAGATGTTCAATGACCTCTTTTCTACTGACTGGTTCAATCATAAGAAGTCTACCTTTTTTACAGCGATGCTCGTGGCTCCACGGCTCGTCGCAATGCCAACATAACCCCTTCGCAGATCGCTCCCGAAGTTCTTCTCTTGTTAACCTTTTCAGTGCAGGGACTTGGTTGATAGTAGGGGGGCTGAGGGCTTTAGTATTGTAGGTCGTGGAGTAATCCTAGTCCTCCGGGCTTCATGGTTCAATCGCTCCTCTTGAAGTCGTGCGAAAGAGATGGCTGCCATAAGCGTGTATGGTTGTCGCGCCTTAACTTCTCCCCGGATCTCCGGCTTTAGGCCCTCAATAAAAGTCCCCAATAACTGTTTTTCAGACCAATCACGAGTTTGATTAGATAACCTTTCAAACCTGGTTTGGTACTCCTGAATGGTGGAGGTTTGTCGGATCATTGCTAGTTGTTCGTCAATATTCTCGTAATCGGTTGGTTTGAAGCGTATCAGCAGTCCTTCTTTGAATTGTTGCCATGAAAGGACTCCATAAGTATGTTCAAACCAGTCAAACCACTATATAGCATCCCCTTCAAGATATATAGCTGCAATTTTCACCATAGATGCATCTGCAATTTTGTGGTACCAAAAATATCGCTCCGCGCACGAGATCCAACCAATCAGGTCTCCTTCTTCCCATCTAGGGAAGTCCACTCTCATGCATGGATAGTTGAGGTTGGTCATAGAGCTTCTCCTCTCTTGGAAGTCATATCTTTGGGCTTGGTGCGATTGGGCAAAGCTCTCTCCTTGATGTGATTTCTTCGGGCTTAGTGGTCGGCCCTATCTGAGTTCGATAAAAAGCATCCCAATCGTATCCTCCATTCGCACCTCGAAGGCTTCGAATTTAGCATTGAATACCTCCTCATATATCATAGTATATGCTGTCTAATATGTGATATCAAGATCTTGTTGAATCTCATATTTTGATGATAAAATCAATTGATGGGTTATTTGATCTAATCCATATTATTGAGTTAAGTGTGCAGGATTAACTACGATAAACAGAAAACACAAAGCAAGAATACCGGAGTCGAGTTCGATGAACGTTTAAGAGTTCGAAGAATCGTCGGAGATGCTGCCGGAACCAACCGAGAAGAAATCGGGAACCTGTTGGAAGTTCACCGAAGAGATCGTCGGAGGTTCGCAGAGATCACCGAGAAGTCTCAGCTACTCTTTAAAGTCATCACAAGTTCGGGAGCGTGCTTGGACCCCGTCGAAGGAAGTTCGTCGGAACAAAACTTGACGTTCGCGGTTAATAAATTGCTTAAGATGTGTTTTGTTATGTAGTTCACTTGTAATTAGGATTAGGATTAAGAAGATAAGCCTATATCCTGGTTAGGGGCCAACTGGGGCCAAAGTCAGATTTGGTTTGGGCTAAAAGAAAACCAAACCAAGTGAACCGGAGAGCCAGGCGGTGGCACCGCCCAGCACCCAAGTGTTGGGCGGTGACACCTCCTGAGCTGGGCGGTGGCACCTCCCAGCACCCGAGCGCTGGGCGGTGGCACCGCCAGCATCGGGAACCCAAAGAGAATTTGAATTTTGGAGCCCAAATTTTGGAGCCCAAATTTGAATCCTCTTGAGGCCTATAAATACCCCTCAAATCTCAGCTGAGAACACAACCTTTTGAACAGCAAGAGTTTGAGAAAAAGATCTTAGAAAAGTGTTAGCTTGCTTTCTTTTCAATTTGCTAGTGTTCACCTCATCTCTTCTCGAAAATCTGTAAGAGAGTGAACCGCTTGTAAAGAGTTGTAAGAGGGGTATTTACCCTTCCATTTCAAGAGACTTGCTAGTGGAAGGTGGGAGCCTCATCGAAGAGGGGCCTCGCAAGTGGAGTAGGTCATTTGACCGAACCACTCTAAAATCGGCGTGATCCTTGGTTTGCGTTTCATTATTGTTATTTATATTATTGCAAACCTTCTTATATGCTTTAGTTCCTTATTACTTTCGCTATGCATATTTAAGAATACGCTTTCAAGATTAAGCTTGTCAAGTTCCGCTCTCTTCATACGAAAGATTTTTTGAAAACCGAAGTTTTAATCCGCTACACTAATTCACCCCCCCCTCTTAGTGCTGCTCCGATCCTAACAATTGGTATCAGAGCAAGGTTATCTCTCATATTTGGTTTAATACCCAAGAGAGATGGCTTACTCCGGCATGCAAGAGGGCCATTCTATCACTCGTCCACCTATGTTTAATGGGTCGGATTACACGTATTGGAAGACTCGGATGAGGATCTTCCTTATTTCTATGGATTTCGAGCTTTGGACTATTGTTGAAAACGGATTTCAAAAATCTTCTTTTCCGATGAGCGAATGGAATGAATCGGAGAAGAAGGTTTTTGCTTTAAATGCAAAGGCTATGAATGCCTTGTTTTGTGCACTAGACAAAAACGACTTTAATCGTGTTTCAATTTGTGATTCGGCTTTTGATATTTGGAGAACTCTTGAGGTCACTCATGAAGGCACTAGCCGAGTGAAAGAGTCCAAAATCAACATTCTTGTGCACTCTTACGAACTTTTCCGAATGAAACCAAGTGAGTCCATCGGAGACATGTACACCCGGTTTACGGATGTCATCAATGGACTCAAAGCTCTTGGTAAAGATTTTACTAACTTTGAACTAGTAACTAAAATCTTAAGATCCCTCCCTAAAAAGTTGGGATCCAAAAGTTACGCCATTCAAGAGGCCAAAGACCTTAAAACATTCCCTCTTGAAGAACTCATTGGGTCTCTAATGACCTACTTAAATGACATGTCAAGCTCATGATGAGCTCGAGAACCCCCCTTCCAAAGAACAGGAAGGATATGGCACTCAAATCACAAGAAGACCACTTGAAAGGAACATCAAGTGATGAGGACAAAGGACAATGACATTGCACTTTTGACTAAAAAAATTCAAAAAAATATTTAAGGAAGAACAAATTTAAAAATAATACAAAAAATAAATTTGAACAAAAGAAGGACCAAGTGATTTGCTATGAATGCAAAAAAACCGGACACTACAAGAACGATTGCCCACAAGCCAAAAAAGAACACCAAAGAAGAAGGCTCAAGGCAACATGGGATGACTCAAGCACATCCGAAGAAGAGGAGTCCAACACCGAGCAAGTTGCTCACTACGCCCTAATGGCCTTCGAAGAAGAGGTAACGGATTTAATTAATGCAGATTTACCTTATCATGATTTATTAAATGCCTTCCATGAGTTATTTGATGAATGTAAGACAATTAGTAGAAAATACAAATTGCTAAGAAAGGAGCATGATAGTCTTACGTGTGCTTTTGATAAATTAAAAACTGAATATCATGATTGTCTAGCTCCATGTGTTAAATGCCATGATTTAGAAACTCTCCAAAATGAGAACTTAGTACTTAAGGACACCTTGAAGAAATTCGAGGTCGGTAGCAAGTCCTTAAACATGATCCTTACAAATAAGGGTCACGTTCCTAAAAGGAGTGGAATCGGATTTGTGAGAAGTACTCACCAAAATCCAACCACCTTCGTTAAAGGTCCTATCTTACATGTTCAACATCAAAGCAATTGCAACTTTTGTTGCAAATATGGACATATAACTTACCAATGTCCATTCAAGAAAATCAGTCCGAACAAATTGATTTGGGTTCCTAAAGGAACCATGATCAAGTCTATGCAACATAATAAACAAGTTAGATTAGTTTTTGAGGCACCCAAAAGTAAATGGGTACCTAAAAATAATTCCTTCTTGTAGAAACATACACCATCACATGCTAGGAGCAAGAGATGGTATCTTGATAGTGGATGCTCAAGGCATATGACCGGAGATCCATCCCAATTCACCAAGCTCACTAGCATGGACGAAGGCTATGTCACCTTCGGAGACAACAACAAAGGCAAAATCATTGGCAAGGGAACCATAGGTAACAAATCAAGTTTTTCCATTGATGATGTGTTACTAGTTGATGAATTAAAACATAATCTATTGAGCATTAGTCAATTATGCGATAAAGGTTATATCGTTAGATTTGAATCAAATATGTGCATTATTGAAAAACCAAATCATAACATGACTATGATTGCTTTAAAACAAAATAATGTCTATACCATCAATCTTGATGAACTAAGTAATGAAATGTGTTTCTCCATACATAAATGATGATGCTTGGCTTTTGCCATAGGAGATTAGGCCATGCAAGCATGAAAACAATATCTAAAATCTCATCTCAAGAATTAGTACGAGGGATTCCGAATATAAAGTTTATTAAAGATAAGGTATGCGATGCATGTCAACTAGGGAAACAAATAAAAACAAGCTTCAAACCAAAAAATCAAATTAGCACCACTAGACCGTTACAATTGATCCATTTGGACTTATTTGGACCAATTGATACAACAAGTCTAGGTGGAAGCAAATATGCTTTTGTGATTGTGGATGACTACTCTAGATACACTTGGACCTATTTCTTAGCTCACAAAAGTGATTGTTTCAAGTGTTTCTCTAAATTTTGTAAACTCACTCAAAACAAAAAAGGGTTCATGATTTCATCAATTCGGAGTGATCATGGTGGTGAATTTCAAAACCATGACTCTCAAAATTTTTGTGAAGTTAATGGATACAATCATAACTTCTCCACTCCGAGAAATCCCCAACAAAATGGAGTAGTTGAAAGAAAAAATAGAAACCTACAAGAAATGGCAAGAACTATGTTAAATGAACATAGTTTACCTAAGTATTTTTTGGGCGCCGTAAATACGGGCTTGCTACATCATGAATAGAGTCCTAATAAGACCTTCCTTATCAAAAAACTCCCTATGAATTATGGAATAACAAAAAAAACCAAATATTTCCTATTTTAAAGTTTTCGGTTGTAAATGCTTTATTTTAAATGAAAGGGATGCCTTAGGAAAATTTGATGCAAAAAATCCGATGAAGGCATCTTTCTTGGTTACTCTTCTGTTTTTAAAAAGCTTTTTCGGTTTTTAATAAAAGAACCTTAGTAATTGAAGAGTCTATTCATGTAGTTTTTTAATGAAGTCTCAAATTTTAAGAAAAATGATTTTGATGATGATCTTGGTTTTGATAATTTGAATTTAAATGAACCCCCTCCTCAAAATAGCAACTTGGATGCACCTTCTTCCTCAAATTTCCTTACCTAAGGAATGGAAGTATATAGATGCTCATCCAAAGGAGCTAATTATAGGGGATACATCTAAAGGGGTTCAAACTCGTTCCTCTTTCAAGAATTTTTTATGCTTAATGTCGCCTTCCTCTCTCAAATTGAACCTAAGTGCATTGACGAGGCCATAAAAGATGATTTTTGGATTATTGCAATGCAAGAGGAACTGAATCAATTTGAGAGAAACAAGGTGGGGAGCTTGTTCCTAGACCTAGTGACCATTTAGTCATTGGTACTAAGTGGGTCTTTAGAAACAAGCAAGACGAAAATGGTATCGTTGTTAGAAACAAGGCTAGATTAGTGGCCAAAGGTTTCAACCAAGAAGAAGGTATCGACACGAAGAAACCTTTTCCCCCGTGGCTTCGATTAGAAGCCATAAGGATGCTCCTTGCCTATGCTAGTAGTTATAATTTTAAACTATTTCAAATGGATGTCAAAAGTGCCTTCTTGAATGGTTTTATTTCCGAAGAAGTATATGTCGAACAACCTCCCGGATTTGAAAATTCTCTTCTTCCTAATCATGTATTCAAATTGCCTAAGGCTCTCTATGGCTTGAAACAAGCTCCTAGAGCTTGGTATGAAAGTTTTAGTTCCTTTCTTATTTTAAAGAATTTTACCAAAGGCAAGGTTGATACTACATTGTTTATTAAACATTTTGAAAATAATTTTCTTATTGTACAAATTTATGTTGACGATATTATTTTTGGCTCTTCGGATGAATCACTATGTGAATCATTTGCCAAATCTATGAGTCATGAATTTGAAATGAGTTTAATGGGGGAATTAACTTTCTTTTTAGGATTACAAATCAAACAACTTAAGGATGGTATATTTCTTAACCAATCTAAATATACATTAGAATTGTTAAAACGATTTAACATGGATAATTCAAAAGCAATAAACACCCCTATGAGTACTTCGACTAAGTTAGATATGGATGAAAATAGTGAAAACTTCGATCAAAAAATATATAGGGGAATGATACGTAGTCTACTCTACCTTACCGCTACTAGACCAGATATCATGTTTAGTGTAGGACTTTGTGCTAGGTTTCAATCAAATCCTAAACTATCTCATCTTAAAAGTGTTAAAAGAATATTTAGGTATCTTAAAGGAACTCCAAATTTAGGTTTATGGTATCCAAAATCTGAAAATTTTGATTTAATGGCTTACGCGGATGCCGATTTTAGCGGATGTAGGATAGATAGAAAGAGTACATCCGGAACATGCCAATTTTTAGGACATGCACTTGTTTCTTGGACTTCCAAGAAATAAAATTCAGTAGCACTATCTACGGCGGAAGCCGAATACATTGCTGCGAGTGCATGCTGTGCACAAGTTGTTTGGATGAAAAATACATTGGAAGACTATGGAATTCACTTTAAAAATATTCCCATAAAATGTGATAATACTAGTGCCATATGTCTTACTAAAAATCCAATTCAGCATTCTAGAACTAAGCACATAGACGTTAGGCATCATTTCATACGCGATCATGTCCTTAACAATAATGTTGTTCTAGAATTCATTGACACGAAGCATCAATTAGCAGACATATTCATAAAAGCCTTGAATGAAGACCAATTTGAATTCATTAGAAGGGAATTAGGCATGTTAAATTGTCCCTAAAATGAGCTTCACGAAAAATGACTCGTCCTTTTCCTTTCTTTTGTGGATTTGATTTCTTCTTTCTTCTTCACTTCAAAATGATCCATTAAAGTATAACTTATTATCTTGAGGGAAGCAAACAAAAAGGGGGAGAGGAAGAAAATTTTTTTTCTTTCCTCCGTGGGATGCCAGCGGTGGCACCGCCAGATCTGGCGGTTGCACCGCCTGAGCGCTCGGGCGCCAGGCGGTGACACCGCTCGGTTTGGCGGTGGCACCGACCGAGCGACCCTTATTAACCCGAGGGGTTAGGGCCGGCGGTGACACCGCCCCCAACCCGAAGAAAGAGCTCTCAAAACCCTCTCCCATTTCCTCTAACCCTCATTCTACCTCTTAGAAGCATTGGAGAAGGATTCTTGGTGGTCCAAGCCTTCCATCTCTCAACATAAGGTAACACTTGAAATCCCTCTTTTTGGTATCTCATTCCCTCCTTTCCTTTCTCTTTCCCTTGCTTATTTTTCACAATTTCATCATCATCTTGTCTAGATAATGGCTCCTAAGAGATCAAAAGGAAAAAGGATTGAAGGAGATTCATTTGACCATGATCTTTTTAGATCAAAAGAGGTAGCCCTTAGTTTTCCAAAATTTGAAAGACGAGGTATCCATAAGGGAAAATATGTTGATTTGGATGAACTAGAAGACTTAGAACCCATTAGGTGTTTTGCACACCTAAAAGCTCTACCACTACTACAACTAGATGAACCAATCTATCCGCGATTAGTTAGATTGTTCTATGCCAACCTATATGAGGACAATAATAGCCTAAGCACTTACCTTCTAGGAACACCCATTAGAATATTTGACAGCACCATTTGTGAGCTAATTGGCATAACTGAAAAAGATAGAGGATGCTATTTTAAAGGTAAATGAGACGTCAACTCAATAGGAGCAACCTATACCGAAGCCGTAGAAACAATCTTTGCAAATCCAAACCTTGACTTCCTACCCAAGAGCTGTGAACACTTACTACCTTTCAACTCTAAAATTCTTCATCACATTATCACCAGCATCATATTCCCCAAACAATTTCATCTTGACGAAATAAGTCAAATTGAGATGAGTACCATGTATTGGATTATGACCGGTCAGGATAATTGTTTTGGGTACTCAATTCGGCAACACATGTAGGATATTATGGCTAAAGATACTATGCTGCCATATGGGAGGTTAATCACTAGATTTCTTCATGCCTATGACATTTGCATCCCACCCGATGAAGAATCTATTCAAAATGATAGATATAACATAATAAATAAAAACCTGCTGAAAAGACTTAGGTGCACCTTTAGCAATGGCATATGGGTTAGGCAGCCCTAGAAGGACGGATCCAATTCCTCCACAAATAGAACACCCGAAACACCAATTCTTATGAGAAATGAATCTCCTCCTCCTAGTCCTTTTGGCAGCACCTTCAGCTCCTATTTCCTCCTCCTCAAGATCGCATTATGGCGGAATTGTCTCGAGATCAAATCACAAAGAAGAACAAATTCAAAATCAACAAGTTGAAATTTTGAAGACACTACGACAACTGAATGAAAAAATAGATATCATGTATCAGCATTGTGGATTACCTCCTAAGGATTAAACTGATGTATCTTTTTATTCTGTTCTATTTGCTTTTAACAACAAGTTCAAAGTTTGTCATCGATTAAACGATAACTGATCCTTCCTTTTAGATAACTACTGTTTTGATCTGCTTGATTTCTTTTGGATAAACTATTTCTGGCAAAACCTTGTTAAATGCTATTTTTTTTTATGATCATCAATTCGATGGCTTGTCTCTTTTTGTTGATGACAAAGGGGGAGAAGTGATGACCTACACCATAATGATAGCATGACTTATATGGATTACAAAAACTTGTGTGATATGATTGACTTATATGCCTTGCAAAATCCTTGAAAATATCACAAGATTGATTGATCATATTGAAAGCATGCCATACATCTAAATCATAAAATATATATTGAAAATCTTTATCTTTTGTCGTAGTAAAATTTGTCCCTTTTCATTTAACTTATGATTTTCATAGAAGTTTTGTATTCACTATTGTTTAAAGAGGATCACGATAAGCTCTACGGTTAGAACTTATCGGGTTATGCTTGAATCCAATGGGATGGAATTCAAGTGGTTTTTATCTTCTCATAATATGGCATATAGATAGGGGGAGTTATGTTTAACTTCGTCATCAATTGATTGTCATCATCAAAAAGGGGGAGATTGTTGAATCTCGGATTTTGATGATAAAATCAATTGATGGGTTATTTGATCTAATCCATATTATTGAGTTAAGTGTGCAGGATTAACTACGATAAACAGAAAAACACAAAGCAAGAATACCGAGTCGAAGTTCGATGAACGCTTTAAGAGTTCGAAGAATCGTCGGAGATGCTTCACGGAACCAACCGAGAAGAAATCGGGAACCTGTTGGAAGTTCACCAAAGAGATCGTCGGAGGTTCGCAGAGATCACCGAGAAGTCTCAGCTACTCTTTAAAGTCATCACAAGTTCGAGCATGCTTGGACCCCGTCGAAGGAAGTTCGTTTGGAAAGCTCGTCGGAACAAAACTTGACGTTCATGGTTAATAAATTGCTTAAGATGTGTTTTGTTATGTAGTTCACTTGTAATTAGGATTAGGATTAAGAAGATAAGCCTATATCCTGGTTAGGGGCCAACTGGGGCCAAAGTCGATTTGGTTTGGGCTAAAAGAAAGCCAAACCAAGTGAACCGAGAGCTGGGGGTGGCACCGCCTGGCTTGGCGGTGACACCTCTCCTGAAGCTGGGCGGTGGCACCTCCCAGCACCGAAAGGCGGTGGTGGCACCTTGGCTGGCTGGCGGTGGCACCGCCAAAGATCGAGAACCCAAAGAGAATTTGAATTTTGGAGCCCAAATTTGAATCCTCTTGAGGCCTATAAATACCCCTCAAATCTCAGCTGAGAACACAACCTTTTGAGCAGCAAGAGTTTGAGAGAAAGATCTTAGAAAAGTGTTAGCTTGCTTTTCTTTTCAATTTGCTAGTGTTCACCTCATCTCTTCTCTAAAAAATCTGTAAGAGAGTGAACCGCTTGTAAAGAGTTGTAAGAGGGGTATTTACCCTTCCATTTCAAGAGACTTGCTAGTGGAAGGTGGGAGCCTCATCGAAGAGGGGCCTCGCAAGTGGAGTAGGTCATTTGACCGAACCACTCTAAAATCGGCGTGATCCTTGGTTTACGTTTCATTATTGTTATTTATATTATTGCAAACCTTCTTATATGCTTTAGTTCCTTATTACTTTCGCTGTGCATATTTAAGAATACGCTTTCAAGATTAAGCTTGTCAAGTTCCGCTCTCTTCATACGAAAGATTTTTTAGAAAACCGAAGTTTTAATCCGCTGCACTAATTCACCCCCCCCTCTTAGTGCTGCTCCGATCCTAACAGATCTCTCTTTTGTTGTCGGGTTAAAGGTATGTATTGGTTGAGAGAGGTGATGGTCGAAAGGGTTGGTAGATTGGTGGATGTAGGCTACGGTTTAGGCTTGTTTTGTGGCTATTTTTGGTGCAGGTTGAGGGTGTGGTTTGGTAGAGTTTTAGGGCTGTAGATAAAAGTTTTGTATCTGTGGTAGATGGTAGCAAAGGTTTGGTAAAAATCAATGGTAGTTGCAGCAAATATGTGCTGTCTTGTAAGAGTAGAATTGTCGTCGAAGAAACAACGGTTTCTCGATGTAATTCCCACCAAAAACGTGAGAGAATTAAGGAGGGAATTGATAGCAAAAACACAATTTATATGACAGCAAGGATATCTAATTTAATCAAGAAAATTTCGGCAGTATAACAGTAAGGAAATTGGTGCAAATTGCGATTGCAGAATTCTCGTCGAGAAATTCCAGCAGGTTATGACGAAAATTTGCAGCAACACAAAATCATTTTTAGAGATGAATTTCTTTATAGATCAATCTTAGATGGAAGCCAAGATGATCTATGAAGTGTATAAGAAATTTCATTCAAAAAAGATTGCAAATAGATGGGTTAAGGCAACAATATGCGCTTGAAATTTTCTGCATCATAGATTTTTAAGTATAGCAGATTAGACGTAAAAGATCAGTGGTTTATATTGAGAATTTTTTTATGAAACCAAAGGGAATCTGCTATTAGGAAATGTCAAAGATGTCATAAAAATTTTGTAGAGATTTGGATAGAAAAAACACAGTAGCAAGATCAAACAGACGGTGCTATAAGGTTGGAATTATGCAATGTATCTTTCGTCGTAGAGATGAAAACTTTATGACGAAAAGTATATGCAGCAATATAGGAATAATTTTTTTTGGGATTTTTAAATAAGGATAACTAAATTGCAGCGGCAGTAAGGTAGAAAACCAGAACCTGTTGCAATTCACGGGGAGATCAAAGGATGATCCGTGGTGGTGGAGATGACGGTGGAATTTGACAACGATCTCTTAAGCAATTGTGGAAATTGCTTTGGGCGGTTGTAGAGGGTTGATGGATGGCTATGGAAGGGCAGCGAGAAGCCAAGAACGTTTCTTTGATACCAGGTGTTAGAACCCTTACAGATTCTAAACTTGGGGTTGATCTCTTTAGGGGATCGGCCTCCTTGGAACTCTATAGGGGTTCCTCCCTCCAAGTTGCTGCTCAAAGGCTGCAGAAAAGATTCATCTATTTCTTATGAAAAGAGGAGGAATACATGGCTATTTATAGGGTTTCTAAATCCTAACTCCTAATAGGACTCCTACTCAAGACTCCTTCTTCTAACCAACTCCTAATAGACTTCTAATCAAGACTCCTATTTCTTTACAACTCCTAATTTATCTCTAAGAAACAATCTCCTAACCCTTGCCGGCCTCTTCACCTCTTTAATAGGGGTCGGCTTAGGTAGGTTTTACATGAATGTCCCTCTCAATTAGGACTCTCCTAGCTAGAGTCCTAACAACCTAGTCCCAGGCATGACAACAAGTTCCCGTCAAGGCAACGTGCGAACTTGCGAAAGAGTGTTCAACGCCCGGTATATAACCGAAGCCCCATCTAGCCCTATGCCACCTGGGGGGTTCAAGAGGGCTGAGATGGTTGACGTTTTGGTGAGCGAAGGCAGATTCTAGAAATCAGCTCGCGACACGTGAAAACAGAACTGTTTTGGGCTGTTTTGGGGCTATTTTCCTCGAATCGGTGAGCGGTCGCTTTGTAACGCTGCATCTTGTTCGAACTTCAATTTTACAAGCAAAATGACCCAAAACAAAGAGAAAACATGTTGTTAAGTAGTTGTACATGTAGGTGTGAGTGCAAATAGGCCAAAATGGAGTTGAATGGAGTTGTTGCGAGTGCGCGACGACCGTTCGTGACAGGTCACCGTAGCATGCAAGAATAGCCTAAAAATAGGCCAAAATGGCCCAAATACGGGCCAAAACTGGCCATTTTTGGTTGAGCGATCGAGCAGCGAGCGGCGGACAGTGAGTGAAGCGAAAGGCAGCATCATCCCTGCTATACGAAAGCCCCATCTGGCCCTGTGCCACCTGAGGGGTTCCAGGGTGCTGAGATGACGTTTTACTCCGCTCACGACGGTCACCGTAGCATGCAAGAACAGTCCAAAAACAGGCCAAAACAGGCCATTTTTGGCTGAGGGAGCGAGTGGCGAGTGGCTGACAACGAGCAAAGTGAAAGGTAGCACCATCCCTACTATACGAAAGCCCTATCTAGCCCTGTGCCACCCGGGGGCTTCCAGGGTGTTGAGATGGTTGACGTTTTGCTCCACTCATGACGGTCGCCGCAGCACGCAAGAATAGCCCAAAAACAGGCCAAAATGGCCTAAAAAGGGGCCAAAATTATCCATTTTTGGCTGAGCGAGCGAGCGGCCGACAGCGAGCGAAACGAGAGACAGCACCGTCCCTGATATACAAAAGCCCCATCCAGCCCTGTGCCACCCGGGGAGTTCCAAGGTGCTGAGATGTCTGACGTTTTGCTCTGCCCACGACAGTCGCCGCGGCATGCAAGAACAGCCCAAAAATAGGCCAAAACAACCAAAAAATGGGCCAAAACTAGCCATTTTTGGCTGAGCGAACGAATGGCGAGCACCGGACAGCGAGCGAAGTGACTGGCAGCACTGTCCCTACTATACGAAAGCCCCATCCAGCCCTATGCCACCCGAGGGGTTCCAGGGTGCTGAGATGGCTGACGTTTTTGGTCCGCTCATGACGGTCACCGCAGTACGCAAGAACAACCCAAAAACAGGCCAAAACGGCCCAAAAAGGGGCCAAAACTGGCATTTTTTGGCTGAGCGAGTGAGCGGCGAGCGGCGAGCGACGGAGAGCGAGCGAAGCGAGAGGCAGCACCATCCCTGCTATACGAAAGCCCCATCCAGCCTTATGCCACCCGGGGGGGTTCCAGGGTGCTGATAAGACTGACGTTTTGCTCCGCACATGATGGTCACCGCGGCATTGAAGAACAGCCCAAAAACAGGCCAAAACAGCCCAAAAATGGGCCAAAACTGGCTATTTTTGGCTGAGCGAACGAGCGGCGAGCATCAAATAGCGAGTGAAGCGAGAGGTAGCACTGTCCCTACTATACGAAAGCCCCATCCAGCCCTGTGCCACCCAGGGGGTTCCAGTGTGATGAGATGGCTGACGTTTTGGTCCGCTCATGGCGGTCGTTGCGGCACGCAAGAACTGCCCAAAAATAGGCCAAACTGGCCATTTTTGGCTGCGCGAGCGAGCGACGAGCGGCAGACTGCGAGCAAAGCAAAGGGCAGCACCATCCCTGCTATACGACTACCCCATCCAGCCCTGTGTCACCTGGGGGGTTCCAAGGTGCTAAGATGGCTGATGTTTTGCTCCGCTCATGACGGTCACCGCAACACGAAAGAACAGCCCAAAAACAGGCCAAAATGGCCCAAAAATAGGCCAAAACTGTTCATTTTTGGCTGAGCGATCGAGCAGTGAGTAGCGAACAGCGAGCGAAGCGAAAGGCAACACCGTCCCTGCTATATGAAAGCTGTTAGGATCAAGAGCACTAAGAGGGGGGGGGGGCTGAATTAGTGCGGCGGAAAACTTTCAATGTTTAAAACTGTGTTCGTACGACAAAGTCAATTTTAGTAGAAAAGTCGATTCGTAAATTTCTTTGACTTAAGATCAAGTAAGAAGCAGTTAAAACAAATCTATAAAGGCAGTTTGCAGTTATGATGGAAATCAGAATGTAAGCGCAAACTGAAATACGATGTTCGTATGGTAAAAGCGATTTCAGTAGAAAAGCCGATTTGTAAATCACTTTAACTTGTGATTAGACAAGAAGCAGTTAAAACAAATATGTTAAGACAGTTTGCTGTTGTGATGGAAATTAAAATGTAAGCACAATTTGAAATACGATGTTCCTACGAGAAAAGCGATTTACGTCTAAACACGATTCGGAAAATATTCAGCTTGGAAACGCAATCGTAAAAGCGCAGAAGGTAGTAAGCTATGAAGGAGGTTTGCAGTAAGGATAATAAACTCAAAGTAAATGCAAACCAGAGAACGTGTGATTTAGAGTGGTTCGATCAATCTTGACCTACATCCACTTCTGGCTTCCTCCACCGATGAGGTCGTCGACGTCCACTAGAGGCCTTCCTTCAATAGGCGAAGGCCAACCACCCTTTTACAGATTCACTCCTTTTGACGGGCTTAGGAGACAACCCTTACAAACTTTTCTCTCCTCTCTTGAAAGATCTGAACTTGGAAGAGAAGAGGGAGAAGAATCTTTAGCTTATTACAACACTTTTGAGCTCAAAATTCTCAGAGTAAGATCAGGATTTTGGTGGTTTTTCGTTGCTCTTTCATTGCTGAAAGAGTGGGGTATTTATAGAACCCAAACCAGTTTGACTTCCGAGCTCAAAACTGTCAATTCCCAGAATTCCGGGGTCTGGCGATTGCACCGCCTGACAGGGCTCAAAGACTGAGCCTCTGGGTGGTGCCACCGCTTGTCAAGGGTGGTTGCACCGCCTGGCAGACCTCGGAGACCGAGCTCAAGCGGTGCCACCGCCTGACTGGGGTGGTTACACCGCTGTCAGAGGCAGTTGCACATCCCAGCCAGAACTCGGAGACTAAGCCTTGGGCGGTGCCACCGCCGACCCAGGCGGTGCCACCTCTGGGCGAGAGATCTGGGTCCAAATGGGTTGATCCATTCGGCCCAATTTGGTTCTTTCAAGGGCACAATTGCCCCTAGATTAAGTTGATGGGATCACCTCCCAATTCTAACTTAAACATCGTGCTAACTACAATAATTCTTAAGACATTTACTACAGCTTGTTCCGGTGCATCAATCGCTTCTTCCGGCGAGCTTCCGACGAACTTCTGACGAACATCCGACGGTCCTCCGACGATGCTCCTACGATCTTCCGGCAAACTCCTGGACTTGTGACGATCCACTTGGCGAGTTCTGACGAGCTTCTTTTGGCAAGCTCCTAGACTTCTCGGATTTGTTCCCGCCGAACCTCTGACAACCGTCCGAACTTCCGTCAAGCTCTCGATCTCCCAACGTGATCATAGTCCTGACTCCGACGCAACTCCTGTTGCATGTCTTACTTTCATCGTAGTTAATCCTGCACACTTATCTCAACATATGGATTAGATAACAAATGACAATTGATGTCATCATCAAAATCTGAGATTCAACAATCTCTCTTTTTTTGATGATGACAATCAATTGATAACGGAGTTAACCTTAACTCCCCCTATCTATGTGCCATAATTGAGATAAGTCATTCTTGAATTCAAAGCCTTTGAATTCAAGAGACATATTGATAAATTAAAGTCATTTAACCTTATCAATACTCCCATCATGATTCCTATCATGATGTATCTCTCTGTATGATGTCAAGACTCGACATCCATTTTCAAATGTGAATTATTGTAATGATAGCAATTCATCATATGGAAAGATATCAACATGTAAAATTACAATGTAAGTTCTTGATATCTTAATATGATGCAAATATGGCAATCATAGCAAACATGGCATAGCATCAATAATCATATGGCTGTTTCTTTTAACATAATATGGCATTTATAGCATCAATTCATATACTTCTCCCCCTTTGTCATCAACAAAAAGAAAACGATATAAGCATCTTTTGAATATTCTTGTGATGCCATAAGTAGGTTCATGTCATTTATAAAAAGACCATGACATGGAGATTATCTACATAGAGTGAAAACTTCTTCCTTTTTATTTGTTATTATTCTTTTTGCATGAAGGAGAAAAGCCATTTGTGTAGTTCAAATCGATAGCATGCTTTACAAGGATCAGAATATTTATGTGAGTAAAGTCCTTGCAAAAAAATATCTTCCTTTTACAAGAAGGAATCATCAAATTTATTTCTCAAAGGCAATATTTTTCACATGATAAGTCTAAAAGCCATAGATTTGCTAGATAATTTTTTTTTTGTCAAGAATTAATGATGTGAATCAAAATCCGAAAGAGAATAATAAAATCCGATTGGAACCGAAAATTTAATTTAACACTTTCATGCAAGACTATGAGGACATGCTCATCGTTGTATTAATTTCCAACATGTTATTTTTGGCATGTAATGGCGATTAAGTGATTCGATCATTCAATCAATAAAATCCAAATAATAATTTTAACAAGTTTATGCACTCGGACACATCATCATGGCAATACATCAACATCATGGTAATATATCAATATTATTATGTCACATGACACATCAATTTCAAGGTTATATTACTTTAACATTCATCATGGAAACCATGACACAAGGTTTTCAAAGTTGGTATTATAGAAACATTTAATATCAATACGAAATCCGACAATGAGTAATGAGATTGAGCAACGTAACCCTGCATATTCTTACATCAAGTAACCATAAAGCATTTTGATCAAGGTGAGTAATATAAAGAGTTTACAACAACGTTGTTGTTACAACAAGAGGTTATTGTGTCCACATATACAAGTTTTATTCGGGAGGTGAAAAATTAAGTGCCTAAATAAAGAGTCAAATTGTCGATGAATTAGCTACAGTTCAGATAGGATTTGATCTTGCTGGTGTTCAAGCCGATCTTGTCTTTGTTCAAATTGGTCCATCCGAATCTCAATGTCTTCAATGGATGATGCATGAGCTTGCTCAAATGGATGTGTTTCCTCAAAGGGACAGATCGGAGGAGATTGAGTGCCCCTAAAGACTGGTGTTTCGGGTTCTGGTTTAGGTTGAGGGTGATCGGTTCTTCTAGGCATTCTAACCCAATTACCATTTCTATAAATACATCTCAATAGATGAAGTAGATTTTTGTTTATTATGCTAAACCTATCCACTTTCATCACTTCTTCGTTGGGTGGGATTTGGATATCGTAGGCTTTAAAGATTCTAGTGATTATACCACTATATGGAAGCATCATATCTCTCTTAGATAATTCTATCATGTTTTGTTGAATGAGGTATCCAAAGCAGATGCTATGTCCTTTCATGATCCAATACATGATTCTTAACTCCAATTGACTTACTTCATCATGATGATATTGTTTAGGGAGAATGTGCTAGTCATAGGTGCCCAGCAAGCCAATCACGTGAGTGATGGCACGTGTGACTTGATACAGAATCTTTTTGCTTATTATATTTTGGCGTATATCACTTTATAACTATTGCATAAATGCATATATATATTGTGATGTCCTTGGATTTGTGCAATGGGAATCGGATCGTGATGAGATCACGATAATGAGATCGATTCACCTTTAAACACATATCCTAAATAATCCCGGTCATAGGTTACTCGAGAGGGACATCGTGATAATCGGATAGACTGGTGTGCTATATACCCGTCCATATGATGGATGCAGCTGGTCTCATAGCTGCTCGTGTAGGGACACTAGGGATACAGTACAGGTGCTCATTGGAGAATGAGTTCACCGATTGATCCGCCACGGAATGCTGGATGGTTGATGATGCCTTATTGTCGACAAATGATTCCGCACTCTAGTGGTGTATCCGTCCTTAGACTTGAGACACCAAGGATGTCCTGTATGAGTGCTCCACTCTTTGATACCAGACTTATAGGTTTGGCTGTCCCATCTAGTACAGCTGGTCATTGGGAGTGGTAGTCGACCTTCACGAGGGCTATTGAGTGTCGATAGAGGATCATCCACTCTCTGGCGTCATGAGAGGAATATCCCATGTGTTCTTGCTCGGACAAATCCCTGGCCGTATCATTCGGGTTGAGAGAAAAGAGTTCTATGGGAGAATCCGATTAGAGCGAGACTTCGGTAGAAACCGTATGGGTCCGACAACACCATGCTCGATATACGGTCTCTGGGATATTAGATGGATGAGGGATTATAGGTATATGGTAACCGAGACGCATGGTCCAATGGATTGGATTCCCCACAGATCGTCAGGGGACTACAGTAGTGGCCTAGCACGCGTCCAGAAGTCGATGAGTCGAATTGAATTATTAGAGATAATAATTCACCGAAGTTAGAAGGAGTTCTGCCAGTATGACTCACGGCCACCGATATTGGGCCTAGAGGGTCACACACATATGGTAGGCATTGTGATGAGTAGAGGTTCTGATATGAGATATCCCACGGAGCCCTTGTCTTATTGGATGCAGATCCAATACCCACTAGGAAGGACCCATTAGGGTTTTGACATGGGATCTCTATAAATAGGAGGGATTCACCCTCATAGGCTAGAGTCTTTGCTTGCCTTTCCTATTCTCCTCTCCCTCTCCACCTCGAGGCCTAGAGTTTTGAGGAGGGTCGTTTGCAACTCTCTTGTGTGGATCACCGCTAAAGAGGAGGACGCTTGACCTCCTTCACCCTCTCCTAAGGATCTGCAAGGAAACAGGGATATACAATCTCCCTAGGTAACACAATCTCTATCTGCTGCTTTGTGTTTTTTGAATTTTTTCGACCAATCTTCGCATCGACGACGAACATCTTTTTTTTTGAATCGGGGATTTTGTTTTCTTGTTCTTCCATCAAGCATATGATGTCGCCCCAATGATTTCCCAACAAAGTGGTATCGAGCCAGGTTGTTCGTGCGAATGATTAGTTTTCAACTGGTGTGTTGTGTTTAGGAAGAATATTGACGTCAAAATCATTGACGAAAAGCGAGGAAGGGCAGCAACAGTTGCTGCCCTCGATCTGCATGCCTGCAGCCACCTGCACACCGCGGCGAGGAGCCGACCACACAGCCGGCGATGAGCAAGCGCTATGCCGGCAAGCAATCGGCCGGCGGTTCCGCTGCGAGCTTTGTTCGCCGGCCGGGCGTGAAGCGACCATTGAGGGCGCAGCAGGCAGCGCCGCCGCCGCCAAGGGAGCTTTGCCGCCCGCCAGAGGGCAGGGGCGCCTATGGCGTGACCCCAGGCCAGGGCGCCAGCTTGGCCGAGGGCATCGCATCGGCACGGCGCTGGCACGTCACTCCCCATCGGCAAAAAACCGGCCATGCGTCAGCCAATGAGGGCAAAGACCGCCCGCGCGCGTCCTCATGCCAGGCAGAACCGCCATGGAGAGGCGCTGGGGCGCCCTGGCGCCAACGGCAGCAGTCGAAGCGTCGCCGCAGCCGCCCAGGCGGCCCGCCCGGGCTCGCCCGCCTGGTGCCGCCGCCGGCGAGGGTGGCGGCGGCATGGCAGCAGCCAAAGGGCATTAGGGTTTTTTGGGAAAAAGACAATTTTGCCCCTGTGAATTTGAGAAATTTCAGTTTCTGTCTTTTGTCCAAATTACGAAAATACCCTTAGGAATTGAGAAATTCCCTACATGTCCCTGATTTCAGAAAAATATTAATTAATTAAAAGGTTTAGTTGATTATTATTTTTATTATTATCTAGTAGTCCTACATGATGATGATTATTTATACATGTGATGTATGATGTGTGGACGGATGATCATGGATCGTGTGATGTGTGTATTTGTGATTATTATTATTGAGGTCTGCGAACCTCCATTATATTTCTCGTTTATTGTCAGGCCTGCGTGCCTATGATTAAGTTGTAATCACATGAGGAGGCGCAGCGGGAGCGTGGATGCGATAGCGGGACCCACGAGACGGACGATCGTGATGCATGGAGATGCATCAAGATGTCGACGGAACCGATGAGGACGAGATGTACAATCACAAGGGCATGGAGATGCACCGTTGCACACATAGATCTTGATGTGAGTGATTAGGCCTACTAGCTCGGGCCTAATCACATTAGGCTGTGGTCCATGATCATCTGATGTGATTGCTTATACACATGCTAGATATGTATATATATTTGCATGCGATGTAGATATATATTAAATATGTATATGTGTGACATGTCATATTAGGAGACCAAATTATAGAAACATCTCTCGATAATATTAAATTCCAAGTAAACGGAGGCAATTAGATTGACCCACGTGGCCTTCCATCGTTATGAGTAGGAACCCATTCTCGGTGTAGGTTGAGTTGGTCGAGTCCCTCGAGACTCACCTATATCGCGATTCGCTATCTTGCTTACGATATAGAGATGTCACCGGTGACCTAAGGACATGGTATGCTTGGTCGAGTCCCTCGAGGGTATATCATCAAATCGAACTCATCTTGTAACGGTAAGGTGTTGACTTAACCGAAAGCATCATGGTTGGTCGAGTCCCTCGAGGCCATGGTGATTCTGAGGCCAACAGGGGCGGGAATCACAAGGAGTTGTGATCGGCAAGAGTTGCATACCTTTTAGGCTTAGTGTGATTGGTCGAGTCCCTCGAGGTTACACTAAAGACGCCGATTGGATCCCCGATCCCCACTAGAAGTTCTTTGGAGACTTCCGTTTCACGTGCTGATGGTGTCGCGTGACTCGTTAGTAAAATAGTGGGAGCATATTAAGATAGAAGTCCATATCTTGATAGTTTATTTCTTGCAAAATCTGCATGTTATTCATTTCTGCTACATCTTTATTTTCAGAAAATGTCGCTTTCAAATCCCTTACGTGGCATACTTGATGTCAACCGCCTTACTGGTCCAAATTATACGGATTGGTTCCGTAACTTGAGAATTGTTCTCACAGCGAGAAAATCGTAATGGCCCCTTGATACGGTGATGCCTACGCCTCAAGAAGGGCAAGCGAGGATGAGATCGCCGCTTCGTGAAGTACATTGATGACTCCACTCTTGCTCGGTGCTATATGTTGGGCTCTATGACTCCGAGTTACGAGACAACATGAAAAGATGGATGCCGATCCATTCTCCTACATGTCCCAAAATTGTTTGAGGAACAGGAAGGACTCAACGATATGAGATATCCAAGAGCCTTTTCCTAGGATGACCGAGGGGACACCGTTCAGAACCATGTCCTAAAGATGATTGAGTGGATAGAGAAACTCACAGGTCTAGGAATGGTCCTAGAGGATAACTTGTGTGTGGACATTGTGCTTCCCCCTACCGATTCCTTTTCACAGTTCATAATGAATTTTAATATGAACAAGCTTGAGGTGACTCTCCCAGAGCTCCTCAATATGTTGAGGGAGGCAGAGAGTACTATTAAGAAAGAGAAGTCAGTTCTCTACACTGGTGAGACCAGAAAGAAAAGGAAAGCAAAAAGGTCCCTTAAGAAGGGAAAGGGCAAAGGCAAACAAGGTAAAGCAAAGGTTGCTAAGAAAGACTTAGCAAAGGACAAAGGCCAGTGCTTCCACTATGGTAAAGATGGGCATTGGAAGAGAAACTGCAAAGAGTACCTTGCTTAAAGGGCTAAACAAAAAAGCTTGATGAAGCTTCAGTACATTCATGATCAGGTCTCCATTTGTCGGACTCTTATGATAACACATGGGTATTGGATACCCAGTAGTGCTCATCATATATGCAATTCGTTGCTGTTACGGCAAGACCTAGGAGACTACTGAGAGGCTGAGATGGACCTCAAGATGGGTAATGGAGCAAAAGTTGTCAGATTAGTTGTTGGCTTGTGTCGCCCTACATCCGCCTAGTGGAGCTTTTTTATTGCATTAGATGCATGTTATTTTGTTCCTTCTATTATCAAAAACATTATCTCCATTTCATGTTTAACAGTTAGTGGATATAAATTTGTTTTTTTTAGAACAATGGTTGTTCAATATTATTAGATGATAAGATCATCACGAAAGGAACATTGCATAATGGTTTATTTATGTTAGACACCACTCCACATATCATGAATGTAAATGTGTCCAAAAGGAAACGAGATGAGTTGAATAGTGCATACCATGGCATTGTAGGCTAGGTCACATCCATGAAAAGAAGGATTCAAAAGTTGCTAAATGATGGATATCTAGATCCATTCGACTATGTGTCATATACAACATGTGAGCCTTGCATTAGGTGGAAAACCCCACCAAATCTCCATTTAGTAGAATCGAGAGAGCCAATGAGTTGTTGGAACTCATACATAGTGATGTATGTGGACCCATGTCAACTCATGCCATTGGAGGTTACTCCTACTTCATTACATTTACTTGATGATTTCTCAAGGTATGGATATGTGTACTTAATGAAGTACAAGTCCGAGGCCTTTGAGAAATTCAGAGAGTATAAGAATGAGGTGGAGAACCGGACTGGAAAGAGTATCAAAACTCTTCGATCGGATCGAGGAGGTGAATACTTAAATCTGAGTTTACTCAGTTCCTCAAGGACCATGGGATATTATCCCAATGGACACCTCCTTATACACCTCAGCTCAATGGTGTCTCTCGAAAGGAGAAACCGCATTATTATTATATATGGTACGGTCCATGATGAGTTTCGCCACCCTACCCATCTCATTCATTCTCGGGATATGCCCTAGAAACCCAAACTTACCTTCTGAACAGAGTTCCAACTAAGTCTCATGGCGTCTACACCATATGAGATATAGAAAGGGAAGAAGCCTGATCTTAAGGATGTTAAGATCTGGGGCAGCCCTGCCATGTTAGAAGACACAACCCCGAAGTTAGAATCAAGGACGAGGCGATGCAAATTTGTGGGATACCCTAAGGAAACTTGTGGGTATTATTTCTATCATCTCGAGGACCAAAAGGTCTTTGTAGCTAAGAGAGCAGTGTTCCTTGAGAAGGAACACAATCTTGATGGAGACAGTGGGAGAATGATAGAATTGAGCGAGGTTGGAGAACCAAGCTCAAGCACCACTCAACAGCCCCGAAGTCCTGCATTGGTGCCCTAATACACAAGTATCAACTTTACAGTGTCCGATAGAGTATCCCATCCTCCCGAGATATGTGGGACATATTAGAGCAAAGGATGTAGAGGATATTGATCCTCAGACCTACGAGGAGGCTATTATGAGTATACAATCCGGGAAGTGGAAAGAAGCCATGAATTCTGAGATGGATTCTATGTACTCCAATAAGGTTTGGAACCTAGTTGATGCGCCCGAAGGTATTGTACCCATCGGTTGCAAGTGGATCTTTAAGAAAAAGATCGGAGTAGATGGAAAGTTAGAGACCTATAAAGCAAGGCTAGTGGCTAAGGGGTATCGTCAAAGGCAAGGTGTTGACTACGACGAAACTTTCTCACCCGTAGCAATGCTAAAATCCATCAGAATTCTATTGGCTATTGTAGCACACTATGATTATGAGATCTGGCAGATCGATGTAAAAACTGCATTCCTCAATGGGAACCTCGAGGAGGAGGTGTATATGATGCAACCTGAGGGATTCGTGTCCAAGAACTGCCCAGATAAGGTGTGTAGGTTGCTTAGATCCATTTATGGACTAAAGCGAGCTTCCCGAAGTTGGAACATAAGATTTGTGAGGCAATCAGATCTTATGACTTCGTTAAGAACGAAGATGAGCCTTGTGTATACAGAAAGGTAAGTGGGAGCACTATCACCTTTTTGGTGTTATATGTGGATGACATCCTCATCATTGGGAATGACATAGGAATGCTGTCCACAGTAAAGGCTTGGTTATCTAGACACTTCTCCATGAAGGACTTAGGGGAAGCATCTTATATCTTGGGGATTAGAATCTATAGAGATAGATCCAAGAGGATGCTTGGCTTGTCCTAGTCCAAGTACATAGAAACTATTGTCAAAAGGTTTGGCATGGAAAATTCCAAGAGAGGTCTCATACCGATGAGACATGGGATATCGCTTTCTACGATTATGTCCCCAAAGACTCCAGAAGAAAGGGCGAACATGGATATGATACCTTATGCCTCAGCAATAGGGTCTATCATGTATGTCATGCTATGTACTAGGCCTAATATAGCGCATGCTCTGAGTGTCACCAGCAGGTATCAGGCGGATCCAGGCTTGGAGCACTGGGAAAGCAGTAAAGTGTATCCTTAAGTACTTGAGAAAGACTAAGGATCTTTTACTAGTATATGGAGGTAATAGCCTTAAGGTTGAAGGCTACACTGACTCAAGTTTTCAGTTTAATGTCGATGATAGCAAGTCGAATTCAGGGTATGTGTACACCTTGAATGGAGGAGCAGTGTGCTGGAAGAGTTCCGAGCAAGATACCACAGCTGACTCGACCACAGAGGCGGAATACATTGCTACATCAGATGCAGCAAAGGAGGGAGTCTGGGTGAAGAAGTTCATCACAGATTTGGGAGTCGATACAGATAGCGACAAGTCGACTTCCTTATATTGTGACAACTATGGGGTGATTACTTAAATAAGGGAACCCGGCTCTCATCAGAAGTGTTCTGAGGAGGTTCCAGCTTATAAGAAAGATCGTAACTTGAGGAGATGTAGCAGTGGAATGAGTTCCATCCGAAGATAACATTGCAGATCCACTCACAAAGCCATTGTCTCAAATTGTCTTTGAGCGTCACAGGAGTCTGATAGAGATCAGACATATAGGTGATTGGCTTTAGGTCAAGTGGGAGATTGCTAGTCATAGGTGCCCAGCAAACCAATCACGTGAGTGATGGCATGTGTGACTTGATACAGAATCTTTTTGCTTATTATATTTTGGCGTATATCACTTTATAACTATTGCATAAATGCATATATATATTGTGATGTCCTTGGATTTGTGCAATGGGAATCGGATCGTGATGAGATCACGATAATGAGATCGATTCACCTTTAAACACATATCCTAAATAATCCCGGTCATAGGTTACTCGAGAGGGACATCGTGATAACCGGATAGACCGGTGTCTTTGTATACCCGTCCATATGATGGATGCAGTGGTTTCATAGCTGCTCGTGTAGGGACACTAGGGATACAAGACAGTGCTCATTGGAGAATGAGTTCACTTTGATTGATCCGCTTTGAGAATCTTTGGATGGTTGATGATGCCTTATTGTCGGACAATGATTCCGTAGTCCTAGTGGTGTATCTGGTCCTTAGACTTGAGACACCAAGGATGTCCCTGTATGAGTGCTCCACTCTTTGATACCGGACTTATAGGTTTGGTTGTCCCGAGATCTAGTATAGCTGGTCATTGGGAGTGGTAGTCGACCTTACGAGGGCTATTGAGTGTCGATAGAGGATCATCCACTCTCTAAGGCCATGAGAGGAATATCCCATGTGTTCTTGCTCAGACAAATCCCTGACCAGGTCATTCGGGTTAAGAGAAAAGAGTTCTCCCAGAATCGATTAGAGCGAGACTTCAGTAGAAACCGTATGGGTCCACACAACACCATGCTCGATATCCTGGCCTCGGGGATATTAGATGGATGAGGGACTATAGGTACATGGTAATCGAGACAGACAGGTCCAATGGATTGGATTCCCAGATCGATGCAGGGACTACTGGCGTAGTGGCCTAGTACGCGTCCGTGAGTCGATGAGTCGAGTGAATTATTACAAAGATAATAATTCTCTGAGTTAGAAGGAGTTCTGATAGGTATGACTCACGGCCAACTCGTTATTGGGCCTAGAGGGTCACACACATATGGTAGACATTGCGATGAGTAGAGGTTCGGATATGAGATATCCGACGGAGCCCTTGTCTTATGGGATACAGATCCAATACCCACTAGGGAAGGACCCATTAGGGTTTGACACGGGATCTCTATAAATAGGAGGGATTCACAGCCTCAGAGGCTAGAGTCTTTGCTTGCCTTTCCTATTCTCGTCTCCCTCTCCACCTCAAAGACCTGGAGTTTTGAGGAGGGTCGTCGCAACCCTGCTGTGTGGATCACCGCTAGAGAGGAGGACGCTTGACCTCCTTCACCCTCTCCTAAGGATATGCAAGGAAACAGGGATATACGATCTCCCAAGGTAACACAATCTCTATACGTAGTTTTGTGTTTTGCGGATTTTTACGCACCAATCTTCGCACGACGACGAACATCTTTTTGGGAATCGGGGATTTTTGTTTTCTTGTTCTTCCGCTGCGCATATGATGTCGCCCCCCGTGATTTCCCAACACATGTCTCATATTCCTGGAAGCCACAACGATGTCAGCATTGCTTATCTTTTGGTCATGCAAATGGAGCTTGTCAGCAAACCCCAATACCAACCACAAAGGTATATCAACCACGTCAAGCGCCTCAACAACAAAGTGACTCTTCTCTAATGGCAGTAGCACCGATGGTGGCGAAAACTATTGAGCATTCCGACTCGCAAGCAAAGCACCACGGACAGAAGGACAATTCCAAACTTTCTCTCTTCCTATAATATCAGAGACTTCCACAACAGAGGTTTCCTATGGTAATAGTGGATAGGAGAAACAAAAGTCAGTAACTTCATCTCTTCCAATATCATCGGATCCATCCACAATAGCTCAAAGAACTCAGGTCTAACCAAATCTCGCTAGCAAGGATATTCTTCCTCAACAAACTCAGGCCACAACAAACGTCGCCAACAAGGATATTCTGTCTCAACAAACTCATGCCTCAACAAACCTCTCTAGCCAGACTGCTCCAACAAGTACTATCCAGGATATTGTGCTGCAACAATCTTATCGAGCTTCAACAAACCCTGCCAATCAAGACCACATGAATCAAGGTACTTTAAAGTTTAAAAATCTGCAAGCTGTAGATGAAGTGGATAAATATAGGAATAAAGCCATAAAAGGTAAGGATATTGTGCGGGAGGAAAATACAAAACCGAAGGATAAGAAAAAGGATGGTACAATCCATCCTAAGTCGTAGGATGAATATCTTACTACCTTTTCATTTGTTTATTACTAATGAAGATAACATCTTTGAAATGTTCATGGACTTAATAAAGTTGGAGAAATGTCGGAGCTCAACAGAATAATCAAGTCTGCCGCATGTGATATTGTTATTCTAGTGGAAACGAAAATTAAACAATCAGCGTTCAAGCTCAAAAAAATTTAATATGGCGGACGCAGAACTGTTTACCAATGACTCAAAAATGAAACTTTTGGTAGAATATGGGTCTTATGGCATCCTAACTCTATTAATGCTTGGTTTATTTCTGCTCTTGATCAATTCATTCATCTTAAGGTAGAGGATAAAAAAATGGGTCATCAATTCAATTTCACCAGTGTATATATGCTTCAAACAGTATGCAAGAAAGAAATACTCTTTGGTCTGACCTGACTAATATTGTAAATGGCTATCTCAATGTACCTTGGATTGTTCTTGGAGACTTTAATACTGTTCAGTACACAAATGAAAAAAAGGGAGGTAGACAACTTTCAGAAAGCCAGCTTCAAAGTTTTTATGATTACATTGACACTGCAGCATTGTTTGATATGAAATATGTGGGTAATCAAGGTGCTGCTAACAGAAAAATAATGGCTCGACTTGATAGGTGTTTGATTAATCATGAATGGTTAACAGTTTACCCAGATTCACTTCTTGAGTATGGTGCTCCTTTGTTTTCTGACCATTCTTTAATGTATATACACGCAGAAACAGCGACACCAAGAGGCAAGAAACCGTTTAGATTCTTTAACATGTGGAGTACTCATCCTCAATTTCTTGATGTTATCAGATCTGCTTGGAATGTTAATGTGCATGGATCCCCCATTACATCTTATGTCAAAAGCTCAAAGCACAGAAAGCAGCACTAAAGGAGTGGAATACAAATACCTTTGGCAATATTAACACGAGTTCAATTTTGCGAAAGGAACTAATATCAACGCAACATGAGCTGCAACTTCATAAAATGATGAAAATATTATCTACAAAGAGACGAAGCCGAAATAACTTCATGCAAGCAATAAAACAGGGAGAAAGTTTTGAAAAGCAGAAGTCTCGGCGAAGATTGGCTTACACTAGGGGATTCCAATACTAAGTTTTTCTATGCTTCAATTGCTACTACCGAGGGTCATTAACCCATGTCAAAAATGCAGAGGCAATGATGATAATCTTATTGAGAATTTAGATGAGGTTAAAGCATACACAGAGCAATTTTTTTTTATTCCTTACTCAATCAAGCTGGGAAACCTAATAACATACATGTGGAGCCGACTAGAAAACTTGATTCGGAAGCTATTTCAATCCTCAATGCCCCAATTACAGATGACGAAATTGTATGTGTTGTCTTTAAGTCACCAAAGCACAAAAGCCCAGGTCCAGATGGATTTCCAGCTGAATTTTACCAAACTGCTTGGTTTATTATTGGAAATGATGTGATCAAGGCTTGCCAACATTTTTTCTCTTCAGGTCATATTCTTAGAGAGATGAATTTCACTTTTATTTCCTTAATTCCGAAGAATATAGGGGCTGATTCACTAGAGAACTATCGACCTATATCATTATGCAACTTTATTTATAAGATCATCTCCAAAGTATTGGCAAATAGAATGCAAAAGGTAATACACAAGATCATTAGCCCAAATCAAGCTGCTTTCATCAAAGGGAGAAGTATACATCATAACATTTTGCTTGCTAATGACTTGGTCAAAGATTTGCATTCAAAATCAAGAGGGACAAAAATTTGTTTTAAAGCTGATTTACGAAAAGCCTTTGATTCAGTTAATAGGAAGTTTATCTATAAGATGCTCCTCGATATGAACTTCCCACAGCAATGGGTTAATTGGATTCAATCTTGCCTGGAAACTCCAAAGTTTTCGATACTCTTTAATGGCTCACCAATTGGTTTTTTTGGGAGCACGAATGGCATCCGACAAGGTGATCCACTCTCTCCTCCATCTTTTTTACTATTGCGATGGAAGGACTTAGCTGTATGTTGGAACACACACAGGTCTTAAATGGTAGCATTAAGGTACCCATTGTTTGGTTCTGTTCATATATCACATATAACATTTGCAGATGACTTATCTTTCTCCAAAATGAACCAACTTCAAGAAAGAACCTGGCTACTATTATGAATGACTTCGGTATAGTTTCTGGACTTCAGTTAAATCATGCGAAAAGTAAAGTATATATGAGCCCCACGTTGAGGATAATGTCTTTATTGCATAAACTTTGGGGTTAGTGAGGGAAGCTTGCCGTTCCTTATTTGGGTCTCTCGCTCATATCCACGCATTCACAAAACCCACTGTCGCCTATCTTGCAAAAAAAAAAAGAATAGAATTTCTTCTTGGAAAAATAGGTTTCTATCAAAAGCAGGACGAATCGAACTCATCCGTTCGGTATTGCACTCCTACTCTATATATTGGTGTAATGCATTTCTTCTACCTGCTGGACTTCTCCAAGATATTGAACGGTTATTAAAGAACTTCTTTTGGAATGACACAAATGATAAGGCAATGCATATGGTAAATTGGGATAGCATTTGCAAACCGAAAGATGAAGGGGGGCTAAACTTGAGAAATACTAGAGATTGGAATCAAGCATGTCTGGTGCAGCAATTGTCGGATCTTTTGCAAAACAAATGTTCCTTATGGTCACATTGGGTTTTTGCTAGGTATCTTTCAAAGGAATCAATCTGAGAAATTTCAACAAGAACATACCACTTTGCAGCTTGGAAAGGAATTTTAAAGGCAAGGAATTGGCTAATCAAACATATTTCCTATGCAGTCTCTTTTGGAACTAGTACTAATATGTGGTACGATCCTTGGGTGAATGGGAAGAGTATATTTCAATTATATGGTGACAGAATACGAAAAGATCTTGGGGCTCCCAAAGATTGGAAAGTATCTGAGTTCATTGCTAACGGTACCTGGTGTCTCCCTAATCCTATTTCTCCCGAAATGTTATCACTTTGGCCGACTATTATAGCTATTCCAATCAGGAACAACTCTTCAGATATACTTATTTGGCCTCATGACAATGGCAAATTTAGTGCCACATCTGCATGGAATCAAATTAGGCAAAGAAATAACAAGTGGGTCCCAAGCAGTTGGACATGGGATCGACCGAGATCACAAAGACATTCCTTATGTACATGGCAGGCCCTTCTCAATAAACTACCTACAATAGACAATATGAAAAGAAGAGGTATCTATCATGTTAACCGATGCTCCCTTTGTATGCAACAAGAAGAAACTGTTGACCACCTCTATTTTGCTTGTGATTATACAAAATGGATATGGAAGGAGATTCTCCAAATTTTGAACTTAATAGACTTGCCAAACTGAACCAAACTTGCACCAAGAACTAGGCGACCTCATGCAATGTTTCTCAAGAAAAGGGCCTCTCCAAAACCGGCAAAGGTTACTTTCAGATGCTATTTGGTGGATGTGGAAGGAGAGATGTAACAGAATCTTTGAATGTCAACACACAAACAATGCTCAGCTATTGAAAGAGATTATTAGAGACTCAAGATCCTGTATGGAGCAAGATCTCAAAACGGAGCACTTTACCCAAAGAGAAAAAGATATTTTTATCAAATTTAATTTTGCTATTAGCTAAAGATCATGGGAATGATGCCAAATTATATACCCACAGGTAGTTTTGATATATCTGGATAAATATTTTCTATGTTGATTATAATTAGGAGTTATAGTCTACAGCATGTGTAGTCATAACTATCGCATTCGAACTCCATGAGTTACTTGGCTTTGTCTATGACTTGTATAGATAAAGCTATTTGTAAAAACTTTACACATAATCAATTTACTTTTACTTACCAAAAAAAATACATTGTTCCATGGCCAGAGGCTGTTCACCTTGGAGACCTGATGCGGTTATGAGTACGACCGGGCGTGGGCGGCACTCGGTCTTTCGGATTTTCAAGGGCTGCCGAGGGCGCACCGGATGTCGCGCGACGTGCGACGCTCTTCCGACCGCTAGTCCCTACCTCCGGCTGAGCCATTTTCAGGGTGGGCGGGCCGTTAAGCAGAAAAGATAACTCTTCCCGGGGCCCTCGCTGGCGTCTCCGGACTTCTTACCGTTGTCGTCCGCCGCCATGTCCCGGCTCGGGAATTTTAACCTGATTCCCTTTCGGAGCTCGCGCGGAGACAAGCTCTCGGACAGGCATCCCCCATCCCTTAGGATCGGCTAACCCATGTGCAAGTGCCGTTCACATGGAACCTTTCCCCTCTTCAGCCTTCAAAGTTCTCATTTGAATATTTGCTACTATCACCAAGATCTGCACTGATGGCTGCTCCGCCCAGGCTCGCACCCTTGGTTTTGCGGCGACCGCCACGCCCTCCTATTCATCAGGACTTGGCGCTCGCCCCGATGGCCGGGTGTGAGTCGCGCGCTTCAGCGCCATCCATTTTCGGGGCTAGTTGATTTGGCAGGTGAGTTGTTTCACACTCCTTAGCGGAATTCGACTTCCATGACCACCATCCTGTTGTCTTAATCGACCAACACGCTTTGTGGTGTCTGGGTTAGTGGCCAGGGTTAGCGTGCAGTTGCTTACCAAAAATGGCCCACTTGGAGCTCTCGATTCCGCGACGTAGCTCAATGAAGCAGCCACGCCATCCTACCTATTTAAAGTTTGAGAATATGTCAGCGGCGTTGCGCCCCCGATGCCTTTAATCATTGGCTTTACTGTTAGGACTCTAGCTAGGAGAGTCCTAATTGAGAGGGACATTCATGTAAAACCTACCTAAGCCGACCCCTATTAAAGAGGTGAAAAGGCCGACTAGGGTTAGGAGATTGTTTCTTCGAGATAAATTAGGAGTTGTAAAGAAATAGGAGTCTTGATTAGAAGTCTAATAGGAGGTGGTTAGAAGAAGGAGTCTTGAGTAGGAGTCCTATTAGGAGTTAGGGTTTAGAAACCCTATAAATAGCCATGTATTCCTCCTCTTTTCACAAGCAATAGATGAATCTTTTCTGCAGCCTTTGAGCAGCAACTTGGAGGGAGGAACCCCTATAGAGTTCCAAGGAGGCCGATCCCCTAAAGAGATCAACCCCAAGTTTAGAATCTGCAAGGGTTCTAACACCTGGTATCAGAGCAGCGTTCTTGGCGTCTCGCTGCCCTTCCATAGCCATCCATCAACCCTCCACAACCGCCTAAAGCAATTCCCACAATTGTGTTAGGACTCTAGCTTGGAGAGTCCTAATTGAGAGGGACATTCCTGTAAAACTGTTAGGACGCTAGCTAGGAGTGTCCTAATTAAGAGGGACATTCTGTTAAGACTCTAGCTAGGAGAGTCCTAATTGAGAGAGGCATTCATGTAAGAGGTATTTTCTTATAGAAGAATTAAGAGTTGTAAGGGAATAGGAGTCTTGACTAGGAGTCCTACTAGGAGTTGGTTAGAAGTAAGAGTCTTAAGTAGGAGTCCTATTATGAGTTAGGGTTCAGAAGCCCTATAAATAGCCATGTATTCCTTCTCTTTTGATAAGCAATAGATGAATCTTTTCTACAGCCTTTGAGCAGCAACTTGAAGGGAGGAACCCTGTTAGGACTCTAGCTAGGAGAGTCCTAATTGAGAGGGACATTTATGTAAAACCTACCTAAGACGACCCCTATTAAAGAGGTGAAGAGGACGGCTAGAGTTAGGAGATTGTTTCTTAGAGATAAATTAGGAGTTGTAAAGAAATAGGAGTCTTGATTAAAAGTCTAATAGGAGTTGGTTAGAAGGAGTCTTGAGTAGGAGTCATTTTACGAGTTAGGGTTTAGAAACCCTATAAATAACCATGTATTCCTCCTCTTTTCACAAGCAATAGATGAATATTTTCTGCAGCCTTTGAGCAGCAACTTGGAGGGAGGAACCCCTATATAGTTCCAAGGAGGCCGATCCCCTAAAGAGATCAACCCCAAGTTTAGAATCTGCAAGGGTTCTAACACCTGGTATCAGAGCAGCGTTCTTGGCATCTCGCTGCCCTTCCATAGCCATCCATCAACCCTCCACAACCACCCAAAGCAATTCCCAAAATTGCTTAAGAGATCGTTGTCAAATTCCACCGTCATCTCCACCACCACGGATCATCCTTTGATCTCCCCGTGAATTGCAACAGGTTTTTGTTTTCTACCTTACTGCTGCTGCAATTTAGTTATCCTTATTTGAAAATCCCAAAAAAATTATTCCTATATTGCTGCATATACTTTTCGTCATAAAGTTTTCATCTCTACGACGAAAGATACATTGTAGAATTCCAACTGTATAGCACCGTCTGTTTGATCTTGCTACCATGTTTTTTTCTATCCAAATCTCTATGAAATTTTTATGACATCTTTGACATTTCCTAATAGCAGATTCCCTTTGGTTTCATAAAAAAATTCTCAATATAAACCACTGATCTTTTACGTCTAATCTGCTATACTTAAAAATCTGTGCTGCAGAAAATTTCAGCCGCATATTGTTGCCTTAACCCATCTATTTGCATTCTTTTTTGAATGAAATTTCTTATACACTTCATAGATCATCTTGGCTTCCATCTATGATTGATCTATAAAGAAATTCATCTCTAAAAATGATTTTGTGTTGCTGCAAATTTTTGTCGTAACCTGCTGGAATTTCTCGACGAGAATTCTGCAATCGCAACTTGCACCAATTTCCTTGCTGTTATACTGCCGAAATTTTCTTGATTAAATTAGATATCCTTGCTGTTATATAAATTGTGATTTTGCTATCAATTCCCTCCTCAATTCTCTCACGTTTTTGGTGGGAATTACGTCGAGAAACCGTTGTTTCTTCGACGACAATACTACTCTTACAAGACAGCACATACTTGCTGCAACTTTCATTGATTTCTATCAAACCTTTGCTACCATCTACCACAGATCCAAAACTTTTATCTACAGTCCTAAAACTCTACCAAACCATACCCTCAACCTGCACCCAAAATAGCAACAAAACAAGCCTAAACCGTAGCCTACATCCACCAATCTACCAACCCTTTCGACTATCACCTCTCTCAACCAATACAAGCCTTTAACCCGACAACAAAAGAGAGATCTTGATATCACAGATTAGACGGCATATACTATGACATCTGAGGAGATATTCAATGCTAAATTCGAAAACTTCGAGGCGCGAATGGAGGATAAGATTCAGATGCTCTTTACCGAACTCAGATTGGGCCGACCACTAAGCCCGAAGAAATCACATCAAGGAGAGAGCTTTGCCCAATCGCACCAAGCCCAAAGATATGACTTCCAAGAGAGGGGAAGCTCTATGATCAACCTCAACTATCCATGCATGAGAGTGGACTTCCCTAGATGGGAAGAAGGAGACCTGATTGGTTGGATCTCGCGCGCGGAGCGATATTTTCGGTACCACAAAATTGCAGATGCATCTATGGTGAAAATTGCAGCTATATATCTTGAAGGGGATGCTATACAGTGGTTTGATTGGTTTGAACATACTTATGGAGTCCTTTCATGGTGACAATTCAAAGAAGAACTGCTAATCCGCTTCAAACCAACCAATTACGAGAATATTGACGGACAACTAGCAAAGATCCGACAAACCTCCACCATTCAGGAGTACCAAACCAGGTTTGAAAGGTTATCTAATCAAACTCATGATTGGTCTCAAAAACAGCTATTGAGGACCTTCATTGAGGGCTTGAAGCCGGAGATCCGAAGAGAAGTTAAAGCGCGACAACCGTATATGCTTATGGTAGCCATCTCTTTCGCACGACATCAAGAGGAGCAATTGAACCATGAAGCTCGGAGGACTAGGGTCACTCCTCAACCAGTAATATTGAAGCCATCAGCCCCCCCTACTATTGACCAAGTCCCTACACCAAAGAGGTTAATAGGAGAAGAGCTTCGGGAGCGATATGCGAAGGGGTTATGTTGGCATTGTGACGAGCCGTGGAGCCGTGAGCATCGCTGTAGTAAAGGGAGACTTCTTATGATTGAACCAATAGAAGAAGTCATTGAACATTCAAAAGAGAGCCTTGAACGTGAAGAAGAAGATGCAGAAGAAGAGCCACAATCGATCGAAGTTACGGTACATGCACTAGCCGACTACTCAAACACGCAAACGATGAAAGTTGGAGGCCTTCTCAAACAACAACCGATCACTGTTCTCATCGACATGGGTAGTACTATTAACTTTCTAAATAGTAAGGTTGCTGTCAATATGGCTTTACCTATTGAGAATTGCAGCAGGTTTGACGTTAAGGTCACCGACGGACGGATTTTGAAGTATGATCGTAGGCGCCCGCAAGAGAAACTATTGCTGCAGAACCAAGAGATAATTGTAGATTTCTTCCTTCTTCCGCTTGATGATCATGAGGCCATGCTCATAATTAAATGGTTGACAACATTAGGTGATATTTCTTGGAATTTTATGCAACAAATTATGAAATTTTACAGTAAGGAGAAACAGGTGATACTGAACGAGAAACATGGGGGCGACGTAACGATGATTTGCACACAACAAATGGAGAAGATTTTGCATAAAGCATGCTACAGATTTTTGGTACAATTTGAGCAGCAAACTAAGGGAGAGCCAATAGAATTTGAAGATCCAAACCTACTTCCTTTGCTTGCTGAATTTTCAGATATATTTGACGAACCTTACAACCTGCCTCTTACCCGTCGGCATGATCATTATATAACGATTCTTTCAGACAAACCTCCAGCAAATACTCGGCCATATCAATATCTACATCTCCAAAAGGATGAAATAGAAAAGATTGTAAAAGAGATGCTCAAAATAGGAGTTATTCGGCCAAATTGCAACCTCTACTCTTCACCGGTGCTACTTGTACGCAAGAAGGATGGAACATGGCGAATATGCATTGATTACCGAGCTTTAAATGGCATCACCGTCAAGGACAAGTACCCAATACCAGTGGTGGATGAACTTCTTGATGAATTAAAAGGAGCTCGAGTCTTCACGAAGTTGGACCTCCGATCCGGTTACCACCAAATTCGGCATTTACGGATTGTTCTGACGTTCCTTCGGGAGAATACACTTTTTGTAAAGCAACCAAAGTGCAGCTTTCTCCAGCAAAAAGTAGAGTACCTTCGGCATATAATATCAGAAAAAGGAGTGGCAGTAGACCCAGCAAAAATTGAGGCAATGCAAGGTTGGCCGAAACCTACAAACGTGAAATTACTACGGGGGTTCCTTGGACTAACGGGTTACTACCAAAAATTTGTTAAGGACTATGGGAAGATCAGTGCACCACTCACTTCTTTACTGAAAAAAGATGCTTTCCAATGGTCGGACAAAGCCTCTGCTGCCTTCGACAAACTTAAGGCAGCCATGACAACGACGCCGGTGCTTGCGCTACCAGAATTCAATAGACCCTTCATCATTGAGGCCGACGCATCTGGAGTCAGAATTGGAGTCGTTCTCATGCAAGATGGTCGACCACTCACATACACTAGCAAAACACTATATCCCTCCCATCAATATAAGTCAATATATGATAAGGAGATGCTTGCCATTGTGCGCGCAGCAACGAGGTGGAGACCCTACTTGAATGGTTGACGATTTCAAATTAAAATCGACCATAAACGCCTCAAGTATTTTTTAGAGCGAAAGATATCATCCCTTGAGCAGCAAAAATGGGTAACAAAACTTCTTGGATTTGATTATGAAATAACTTACAAAAAGGGGAAAGAGAATATTATTGCAGATGCTTTCCAAGCCTACCCGAAACAAGCTAAAGTTTCACCGCTTTCACCGACCCGGTGACTTCCTTGAGGATATTAAGATGGAATGGCAGGAAGATTCAGAGACAAGTAAGATTATAAAAAAATTGTAGGAAGCACCAAGCTCCGTGGCTCATTACAATTGGGACTCAAAAGAATTACAGTATAAGGGACGCATTGTGCTTATGATAAATTCTACTTGCATCTTCACGAGCAGATTTTGGACGAAGTTATTCTATATACAGGGTACTAAATTGAAAAGCAGTATGGCATATCACCCGCAAATCAACGGCCAGAGAAAATTTGTAAATAGGTGCTTGGAGACAGCCCAAAGCCACCCACCAAATATGACTATCCAAGGAGAACTCCAGACCTAGCCAAGTGTCATTATTCATCGACGGATCGTGACTCGATGACGACGACCCACTACTACAGTGCTATTATAGTGGGTGAACCTACAAATAGAAGATGCCACTTGGGAGAACTATGATGACTTGAAGATCAAATTCCCAAAATTCATGAATCGTCAGCCTCGAGGACAAGGCTGATTTGAAGAGGGCGGGTTTGTTAGGACTCTAGCTAGGAGAGTCCTAATTGAGAGGGACATTCATGTAAAACTATTAGGACTCTAGCTAGGAGAGTCCTAATTGAGAGGGACACTCTGTTAGGACTCTAACTAGGAGATTCCTAAATGAGTGGGACATTCTGTTAGGAGGTTTTTTCTTAGAGAAGAATTAGGAGTTGTAAGGGAATAGGAGTCTTGAGTATGAGTCATATTAGGAGTTGGTTAGAAGTAAGAGTCTTAAGTAGGAGTCCTATTAGGAATTAGGGTTTAGAAGCCCTATAAATAGCCATGTATTCCTTCTCTTTTACCAAGCAATAGATGAATCTTTTCTGCAGCCTTTGAGCAGCAACTTGGAGGGAGAAACCCCTATAGAGCTCCAAGGAGGCCGATCCCCTAAAGAGATCAACCCCAAGTTTAGAATCTGCAAGGGTTCTAACACCTGGTATCAGAGCAGCGTTCTTGGCGTCTCGCTGCCCTTCCATAGCCATCCATCAACCCTCCACAACTATCCAAAGCAATTCCCACAATTGCTTAAAAGATCGTCGCCGAATTCAGCCATCATCTCCACCACCGCAGATCATCCTTTGATCTCCCCGTGAATTGCAATAGGTTCTGGTTTCCTACCTTACTACTGCTGCAATTTATTTATCCCTATCCGAAAATCCAAAAAAAAAAAAAAATTCGTTCCTATATTGCTGCAAATTTTCATCGTAAGTTGCTGAAATTTTTCGACGAGAATTCTGCTATCGCAACTTACACCAATTTTTTTGCTGTTACTACCGAAATTTTCTTGATGGACATCCTTGCTGTCATATAAATTAAGATATTACTGTCAACTCTCTCTTCAAATCTCTCAAATTTTTTTTGATTTTTAGAGAAAAACCGCTTTTTCTTCGACGATAATTCTGCTCTTATAAGACAACACAATTCTGCAGCAAACTTTCACTGATTTCTATCAAACCTATACATGCCTTTAACTCGTCAACAAAAGAGAGATCTTAACATCACATATTTGGAGTCATATACTATGGCATCTGAGGAGGCAATCAATGCTAAATTTGAAGCCTTTGAGGCACGAATGGAGAATAAGATTCGGACTCTCCTTACCGAATTCAGTCTGGGCCGACCACTAAGCCCGAAGAAATCACATCAAGGAGAGAGCTCTAACCAATCATATCATGCCCAAAGAGATAACTTCTAGTAGAGGGGAGGCTCTATGACCAACCCGAACTATTCGCGCATGAGAGTGGACTTCCCTAGATGGGAAGAAGGAGACCCAATTGGTTGGATCTCGCGCGCGGAGCGATATTTTCTGTACCATAAAACTGCGGATGCATCCTTGGTGGAAATTGCATCTATACATCTTGAAGGGGATGCCATACAATGGTTTGACTGGTTTGAACATACTTATGGAGTCCTTTCATGGCAACAATTCAAAGAAGGACTACTGATCCGCTTCGGACCAACTTATTACGAGAACATTGACCGACAACTAGCAAAGATCCGACAAACCTCCACCATTCAGGAGTACCAAACCAGGTTTGAAAGGTTATCTAATCAAACTCGTGATTGGTCTGAAAAACAGTTATTGGGGACTTTTATTGAGGGCCTAAAGCCGGAGATCCGGGGAGAAGTTAAGGCACGACAACCATACACGCTTATGGCAGCCATCTCTTTCGCACGACTTCAAGAGGAGCGATTGAACCATGAAGCCCGGAGGACTAGGATCACTCCACGACCTACAATACTAAGGCCCTCAGCCCCCCCTACTATCAACCGAGTCCCAGCAAGGAAAATAACAAGAGAAGAACTTCGGGAGCAATCTGCGAAGGGGTTATGTTGGCATTGCGACGAGCCGTGGAGCCGCGAGCATCGCTGTAAAAAAGGTGGACTTCTTATGATTGAACCAGTAGAAGAAGAGGTCATTGAACATCTAGAAGAGAGCCTTGAACATGAAGAAGAAGATATGGAAGAAGAGCCACAGTCGACCGACATTACGGTACACGCACTAGCCGGCTACTCAAATCCGCATACGATGAAAGTTGGAGGCCTTCTCAAACAACAGCCGATCACTGTTCTCATCGACACGGGTAGCACTAATAACTTTCTGAATAGTAAGGTTGCTGCTCGGATGGCACTGCATATTGATGGTTGCAGCAAGTTCGACGTAAAGATTGCCGACGACTATGAAAAGAAGAGGTATCGATCATGTTAACCGATGCTCCCTTTGTATGCAACAAGAAGAAACTGTTGACCACCTCTATTTTGCTTGTGATTATACAAAATGGATATGGAAGGAGATTCTCCAGCAATTTGAACTCAATAGACTGCCGCAACCAAACTTGCACCAAGAACTAGGCGACCTCATGCAATGTTTCTCAAAGAAAAGGGCCTCTCACACAACTGGCAAAGGTTACTTTCAGATGCGCTATTTGGTGGATGTGGAAGGAGAGATGTAACAGAATCTTTGAATGTCAACACACAAACAATGCTCAGCTATTGAAAGAGATTATTAGAGACTTAAGATCTTGTATGGAGCAAGATCTCAAAACGGAGCACTTTACCCAAAGAGAAAAAGATATTTTTATCAAATTTAATTTTGCTATTAGCTAAAGATCTTGGGAATAATGCCAAATTAAGTACCCACAGGTAGTTTTGATATATCTGGATAAACATTTTCTATGTTGATTATAATTAGGAGTTATAGTCTACAGCATGTGTAGTCATAACTATCGCATTCGCACTCTATGAGTTACTTGGCTTTGTCTATGACTTGTATAGATAAAGCTATTTGTAGAAACTTTACACATAATCAATTTACTTTTACTTACCAAAAAAAAGGTTGCCGACGGCAGAATCCTAAAGTGCAACCAAAGATGCCCACAGGTGAAACTATTACTGCAAGACCAAGAAATTATCACCGATTTCTTCCTCCTACATATCGATGACTATGAGGCAGTGCTTGGTATAGAATGGCTGACTACACTAGGTGATGTCTCTTGGAACTTTTCTAAATTAATTATGAAATTCTACTGTAAGGGCAAACAGATCATCCTACGCGGGAAGCGCGGAAGCAACGTTACCACTGTTTCGACCCAACGAATGGAGAAAGTTTTACATAAGGTAAATGGTGCCTTTTTGATGCACCTCCAGCAGCAAGCAAAGGGGAAGAAAATAGAATTTGAAGATCAAAATCTTGCCCAATTGCTTACTGAATTTGCCGACATATTTGCTGAACCGCGCGGTCTTCCTCCTTCTCGGCAACATGACCATCGAATTCCAATCCTTCCGGGCAAGCCACCAGCGAACACTCGACCATATCGATATCCTAACCTCCAGAAAGATGAAATTGAAAAGATCGTAAAGGAGATGCTTGAAACAGGGGTGATTAGACCAAGTTGCAGCCCGTATTCCTCACCGGTGCTACTTGTACGTAAGAAGGACGGAACTTGGCGGATGTGCATCGACTACCGAGATTTAAATGGCATCACCGTTAAGGAAAAATACCCAATACCAGTGGTGGATGAACTTCTTGATGAATTGAAAGGAGCTCGAGTCTTCACGAAGTTGGACCTCCGATCCGGTTACCACCAAATTCGGGTATGTGACGATGACATTCCAAAAACTGCATTTCGCACACATGATGGCCATTATGAATTCTTGGTAATGCCTTTTGGACTCACTAATGCTCCTTCAACCTTTCAAAGTCTTATGAATGATATATTTCGGAGCTTTCTTCATAAATTTGTGCTGATATTTTTCGATGATATTCTCGTTTACAGCCCTTCCCTTGAGACTCACTTTCAACATTTACGGATTGTTTTGACGATCCTTCGGGAGAATACTCTTTTTGTTAAGCATCCAAAGTGCAGCTTTCTCCAGCAAACAGTAGAGTACCTTGGGCATATAATATCAGAAGAAGGAGTGGCGGTAGACCCAACAAAAATTGAGGCAATGCAAGGCTGGCAGAAACCTACAAATGTGAAATTACTGCGGGGGTTCCTTGGACTAATGGGCTACTACCGAAAATTTGTTAAGGACTATGGGAAGATCAGTGCACCACTCACTTCTTTACTGGAAAAAGATGCTTTCCAATGGTCGGACAAAGCCTCTGCTGCGTTCGACAAACTTAAAGTAGCCATGACAACGACGCCGGTACTTGCGCTACTAGATTTCAATAGACCCTTCATCATTGAGGCCGACGCATCTGGAGTCGGAATTGGAGCCGTTCTCATGCAAAATGGTCGACCACTCGCATATACTAGCAAGGCATTATCTCCCTCCCATCAAAATATGTCAGTATATGATAAGGAGATGCTTGCCATTGTACACGCAATAACGAGGTGGAGACCCTACCGATCGACAGCGATTTCAAATTAAAACCCACCATAAAAAGCCTCAAGTACATTTTGGAGCAAAAGATATCATCCCCTAAGCCGCAAAAAATGGGTAACCAAACTTCTTGGATTTGATTATGAAATTATTTACAAAAAAGGGGAAAGAAAACGTTGTTGCGGATGCACTCTCACTTGCTACCAACAAGCTAAGGTTTCACCATCTCACTTCCTACCACCCGGTCTCCTCGAGGACATTAGGGAAGAATGGAAGAAGGATCCAGAGATCAGCAAGATCATAAAAAAAAAAAAAAGGAGGATCCAAGTGCAATAGCCCACTACACCGGATTCGAGGGATTTACGCTACAAAGGTCGATTGTGCTTACACTGACTCCCCTTGCATCGCAATCATCTTGCATGAAATGCACTCTATACCTTCAGCGGGGCACTCTAGATTCCTAAGAACCTACAAAAGAGTGAAGCAAATTTTTTATTGGAGAGGATGAAAAAAATTATTATTGCTGAATATGTGGCACAATGTGATATATGTCAACAAAGACAAGGGTGAAACTATGGCAAATCCAGGAAGCTACAACCACTACCCATACCGGACTCGGTGTGGACTGACATCTCCATGGATTTTATTGAAGGGCTATTATCTTCCAAAGGTAAAAGCACGATTCTCGTGGTGGTTGATCGACTTACTTAAATATGCTCATTTTTTGTCTTGTGAGAAATCCCTACACCGCCGCTAGCTATTATTGCCCAGATTTTCATAGAAAATATTGTTAAACTGCATGGGATGCCAAGGTCCATCGTAAGTGATCGTGACAGAATCTTCACTAGTAAATTTTGGACCGAGTTATTAAAGTTACAAGGCACCAAACTCAAGATGAGCACAGCATATCATCCATAAACTGACGGCCAAACAAAGGTGGTAAATAGGTGCTTAGAGACGTACCTCCGGTGTTTCGCTAGCAACCGACCAAAAGAGTGGGCGAAATGGCTTCCTTGGGCCGAATGGTGGTATAATACTACATATCATTCATCTACAAAATGTGCCCCTTCAGTGGGAGATTGGGTTTATCTTCGCCTACAACCATACAAGCAACTCTCTATCAACACTCGAGCCTCCATGAAGCTATCCCCATGTTTTTATGGGCCCTATCAGATCACAGAGCGTATTGGAGCCGTGGCATACAGACTTAAATTACCTGAGGATGCCAAAATTCATCTTGTCTTCCACGTATCATGCCTAAAGCCCAAGTTGGGAGAACACGAGTCACCCCAGATCCAACTGCCCAACACAATTGAGGATGGAGTTATTCAAGCCCAACCATAGGCTATCCTCGATCGCAGGATCGTGATGCGTCGCCGACATCCCTCTATTGAAGTACTAGTGCATTGGAATAATCTACCACTTGAAGACGCCACATGGGAACCATATGAGGAGCTGAAGACCCAGTTCCCCGAGTTCATGGAATCTTAGCCTCGAGGACAAGGCTGATTTGAAGAGGGCGGGTCTGTTAGGACTCTAGCTAGGAGAGTCCTAATTGAGAGGGACACTCTGTTCGGACTCTAACTAAGAGAGTCCTAAATGAGAGGGACATTCTGTTAGGAGGTTTTTTCTTAGAGAAGAATTAGGAGTTGTAAGGGAATAGGAGTCTTGAGTATGAGTCATATTAGGAGTTGGTTAGAAGTAAGAGTCTTAAGTAGGAGTCCTATTAGGAGTTAGGGTTTAGAAGCCCTATAAATAGCCATGTATTCCTTCTCTTTTACCAAGCAATAGATGAATCTTTTCTGCAGCCTTTGAGCAGCAACTTGGAGGGAGGAACCCCTATAGAGTTCCAAGGAGGCCGATCCCCTAAAGAGATCAACCCCAAGTTTAGAATCTGCAAGGGTTCTAACAAAAACCTACCTAAGCCGACCCCTATTAAAGAGGTGAAGAGGCCGGCTAGGGTTAGGAGATTATTTCTTAGAGATAAATTAGGAGTTGTAAAGAAATAGAAATCTTGATTAGAAGTCTAATAGGAGTTGGGTAGAAGGAGTCTTGAGTAGGAGTCCTATTAGGAGTTAGGGTTTAGAAACCCTATAAATAGCCATGTATTCCTCCTCTTTTCACAAGCAATAGATGAATCTTTTCTGCAGCCTTTAAGCAGCAACTTGGAGGGAGGAACCCCTATAGAGTTCCAAGGAGGCCGATCCCCTAAAGAGATCAACCCCAAGTTTAGAATCTACAAGGGTACTAACATTGGAATTGCCTAAGGCGTGAGGCACCCTTGCGGACAAAGATACGAACATAGCTTGCGTTGCCTAAGTCGCGAGTCACTCTTGCAGCAAAGACGCGAACTTAGCTTGCGTTGCCTAAGTCACAATTCGCCCTTGCGATATTGCTCCACAATGATCAGCCCACTTGTAACCTCTCGCTGCTCCCGAAGGACCTGTAAAAAGAGAAAGTTGATTAGTTCGAAAAAACGAGCGGCGGACAAGTCCCGACGTCTCGTGAAAAGGGGCAGCTTTACAAGCAATTCAGCGAGCACCTTGCGTGCACAAGAGAAAAGAGGGAGAGTGGGAAAGCAATGGCTTTAGCAGGTTGAACGAACAACTGCAAGCCCATAAACAGCCACTCACTTTGTCCCGGGCGTGACAACAAGTTTCCGTCAAGGCAACGTGCGAACTTGCGAAAGAGTGTTGAACACCCGGTATATAACCGAAGCCCCATCCAGCCCTATGCCACTCGGGGGGTTCAAGATGGCTGAGATGGCTTAGGTTTTAGTGAGCGGAGGCAGATTCCAGAAATCAGCCCGTGGCATACAAAAATGGAGCTGTTTTGGGCTGTTTTGGGGCAGTTTTGCCAGATTAGGTGAGCGGTCGCTTTGTTACGCTGCCGCTTGTTTGAACTTATATTTTTATAAGCAAAATGACCCAAAACCAAGAGAAAACATGCTATCAAGTAGCTATACATGTAGGTGTGAGCGACGAACGGTTCGTTGAATGGAGTTGTTGCGAGTGCGCGACGACCGTTCATGACATTCTCCCCTACTTAAACTGTCGACACCCTCGTCGATGCTTGTTGGTAGTTGTTGATTATTTCTTCTTCTTGTCACAGGGCATCTTCAGGCTCCTAACTGGCTTTAGTTCGGGTAAGCTTTCGCCAATTCACCAAGTACTCTGTCTGCTCAGCTCCGTTGGGTAGCTTTATCTTGCGGTCCACCAGAATGGTTTCAACTGGCTTCTCATAGGAGGCTGTGATGGGAGGTAGCTGAGTTGGAACACTTCAGGAAGCATCTTGTGGATCTGAGTGGTAGGCTTTTAGGTTGCTGGCGTAAAGAACGTTGTGAATTTTGAACCACGCCGGTAGCTGTAACTTGAAAGAGACATTGCCTACCCTACTGATAATTGGGAAGGGCCCTTTATACTTGCGCACCAATCCTTTGTGGACTTTATTCCTAAAGAATTGGAGTGATGCCGGTTGGAGCTTTACCAACACTAAGTCGCCAACTTTGAACTCTTGTGGTCGCCTTCCCAAGTCTGGCCACTTCTTCATCCTTTTTGTCGCCTTCTCCAAGTAAACTCGTGTAATATCTGCATTTCTAGCCACTCCTTTGTGAAATGATAGGCTGATGGACTACTCCCAGTATACCCAATTGCCATGGTGTGCGGAGTCGACGGTTGTTGTCCTGTGATGATCTCGAAGGGGCTCTTGTCGGATGTAGAGCTCCACTACAAGTTGTAGGAGAATTGGGCAATGTCCAATAGTTTCACCCAATCTCGTTGGTTGGCACTCACGTAGTGCCGGAGATATTACTCCAGGAGCGAGTTTATTCTTTCAATTTGGCCATCCGTCTGGGTGTGGAGGCTTGTAGAGAAGTATAACTTCGACCCCAACAATTTGAATAGCTCGGTCCAGAATCATCCTAGGAACTGAGCATCTCGATCACTAATGATATTATGTGGGACTCCCCAATACTTCACCACATCCTTCATCATCAGCTTGGCCGCCTCCTCTGCTGAACAGTGTAGGGGAGCAGCAATGAAAGTTGTATATTTTGAAAACCGATCGACCACCACGAGTATCGATCCGAGTCTCCCTACAAGTGGCAAGCTTGATATGAAATCCAAGGAAATGCTCTCCTATGGTCTTTCTGGTATGGGCAATGACTCCAAAAGTCCCACCGGCTTCTGCTGCTCCACCTTGTCTTGTTGGTAAGTAAGGCATGTTCGAACATATTCCTCCACATCAGTCCCCATCTTCAGCTAGTAGAAGGCCCTCTCCACGAGAGCCAACATTCTATAAATGCCTAGGTGTCCAGCCCAAAAGGAATTGTGACACTCTTTTAAGAGTTCACGCCTCAAATTGTACACTCGGGGAACATAAACCCTATTCCCTTTTATGTAAACGAGTCCCTCTTGGACCCAAAATCGTCATGCCTTGCCTTCTTTGATGAGCTGCATTAGGATAACTGCCTGGGGGTCACTATACAGTCCATCCCTGATTCTGGAAAGGAAGTTGGAGTGCAACTGACTTGCTTGGTTTCCGCCCTCCAATTGTGCGGCATTCACACGCTCCACCTTCCGACTCAATGCATCGGCCACGACATTTGCCTTCCCAGGCTTATACTCCATTGCCATATCAAATTCAGCCATGAAGTCCTGCCAACGCGCCTGCTTTGGGGAGAGCTTCTTCTGAGTATGGAAATAGCTCAGAGCAATGTTGTCCGTCCTCAGCACAAATCGCGATCTGAGGAGATAGTGTCGCCAAACTCGTAGACAATGGATCACTGCTATCCTCTCCTTCTCATGCATTGGATACCGTCGCTTGGTCACGTTGAGTTTGTGGCTCTCGAAGCATCTGTATGGACTTCAAAAGGCTCCCCATAGTTTGGCAATTTGAGCACTGGTTCTTCCATAACAACAGCCTTCAGATCTTGGAATGCTATTTCACATTTGTCAGCCACTTCCAAGGCTGCTCCTTCTTCAGCAACTCCGTCAGTGGGGTTGCACGCTTCGAATATCCCGCTATGAAGAGTCAATAATAATTGACGAAACTGATACCGGGGAGGGTAAAAATGCAGAATGGATTTCGAAAGAACACCGATAGAATAGTTGTTCAGATAGAAAATGTCATAGAGGCAATGAACGAACTCTTGAAGAAACTTCGGTAAAAAAAATAGTTCACCCCCAAGTTAAAAATCAAAAGGGATACAGAAAGATCACCACCCTAATGACAATAACAAGGATACAGAACTGAAAGCAAAAGACTCACCACTCAAGGACACTTCCCAGAGATACAGAGTTCACAAGAGCACTCCAAGAGAGCTTCTGCCAATATCCTCAGCTTTTCTAAAGTCTTTTCTAAGTCCTAAACACCAAAATAAATACTAGTGCATGAAACAACCCTTCATGTATAGGAAATTTCGAAATTAAGTGTTTACAGCTACTAACCAACTATTTTAATGCACTCATTGGTAATGAAGAAATGTTCACAACTGCCAACCAACTCCTTTAAGGCATTCCTTTGTCTTGAAGAAAAGCACCTTGAAACAGCTTTAACTTTGTGCAGAGAATATACTGATTAGCTGTCATATTTGAGTGTGTTGAGATAAAGATTATGAGGTGTCACGCCCCTCAAAAATATCGACAATATTTAAAATTTTCATCATAACTAACCCAGGATCCAAGCACACATTTGAGGTCACTAAGAAAACATTCAGATCAAAATTTTACCTCTATAGTCTACAAATTCATAACCCTGTGCAATTCATAACATACCACACATCACTCGATAATTCATACAATCAGAACTCAACTCATCAAAATAATAACCACAATATAAATTCACAAATGGGGAAGTCTATGCAGTCACCAAACCAACGATTACCATAAGGTCGTATCATTACACGAATATAACTTAACATACCAAAATCCTATACATGAGGGATCCTTTATCTTACACAAAATCCACAGGTTTAGATTCATCGTCACATTTCATAAGATGCATAGTATCTTATACAACAAATACACATATGCTAACAAAGATCTGCCCAAAATCTTCTAAACTTTCCACCGCCTCAGCCCAATCTTAACATTTAAGCAAGCAATATGCTATCCTGAAAAATTTATCAACAAACGGGGTGAGCATAAAGAGCTCAGCAAGTGACTAACATATCCATATCAAAATAGTACTTCCAAAGAGATACAGTTCCAAAATACATGGCAGAATATATGATTTCGTAGACATAATATCATTAAGAGCAGAAACACAATTGTCCTTTCAATCTTACATATTTGGTTCCTGACAGATTGGGGCATAGAGTAATTGGAGCATATCAGTAACAAAGGAAACATATCGGAGCTTACCAATGGCATATAAAATGTTCCGAAGCATATCAACGCCATATGGAACATTTCGAAGCAAAATCATCAGTGAATGAACATATCAGAGCATATCAAAACAAATATCATATAGAAGCTCAAACGTCGTCCTTGACATTGCAATTATATCATTCTTATCCAGAGCATGAACAGAAACAACTCACCAAAACTCTGGATGTCATATCAAGCATATAGAAGGTGTGGTGGGATCTCATTCAGAATGTGAGTCATCCATTTCTGAATGACCACCTGACAAAAGTCTCCCACGTCTGGGAGATCCATCCACCCACGTCTAGGTGAAGTCAGAGGGGCCGGCAGAGCATCGCCGGCTCTAAGCACATACTCTTTACAATTTCTTGCAAAGGTCCAGAATATCTCACAGAGCGGGACCCCACAGAGCGGGTAATAAGCGCATCCCACAGAGCGGGACCCCACAGAGTGGGTAATAAGCGCATACCCTTTACCATTTATGGCAAAGGTCCAGACAATCCCACACACCAGAGTACAAGAGGGCAGTTTTAACAAAAAGTAGCATATATCGGAAGCACATGCGGAACAACAAACGTGCATATGCCTTTTCGAGACAATACGAAACAAAGAACAAATCTCTCACAAATGTATTCAGATTTGGAATAAAATAAAAACAAGAGTGTACAGGGATTTCCAAGCAATCATATTTAGCTCAAAACCAATAAGAAGGTTAAACGAATTCAAATATCCAAAGGAACGGAGCAGAATATGCGAAATCGACCAAAGCTCGATTTCGGACAGAATTCCAGTGGCACATCAAACAAATACTTCAGAATATCAATTATGCTCCAATACCCATAAGAAAACTATGGTCGAACCATATATCAATCTATATTCTGATGGAACAAATTTCATATGAAACAGGGTTCCCAACGCGGAGTTACCTTTGATTTGGTAACACAAGGTCAAAAACATGATCACTGTTTTGCAGAATTTATAGGGTCGGATTCAACAGATAATCGGGTAGGCAATTGAAATCCAAAATTTTCAAACTATATGTCAAAAGAAACTATATGTCAAAATTTTCAACAGGGAGTTATAGGCATTTTAGTATCGACAGGTCAGTAATCTTGAACCCTGTTTTACAGCGACTATAGGCTCAATTGAAACAGATGTTTGGGTAAGTATTCGGTATCCAAAATCTACAAAATCAGTGTCAAAAGGATGATATAAGAGTCTAATTTTTAAACAAAAAAGTTTCCGCCCAAATTCACATTTTGTACTAAAACTTATAGCTGAAACAGTGTATAGGGGTCAGTTTACCGAAAAAAGACTTCAAAATCCATGGTTCTATGTCCAAAGAGAGACATATCAGTTTCTAAATAGAAATCCTTCAATTTATTTTGATTGAACATAAAAACAGAGACTAAAAATTCTGTAGGATGGGGTTAGAACACTTGCCTTTGAGAATTTTGACCCGAAGTGAAAAGATTAAAGCAAGAACCCTAAAACCCCAATTTTTTTTTTTTCTTCTTCTTCTTCTTCTTCTTCTTCTTCTTTCTTTCTTTCTTTCTTTGATCACCCACGAGCTGCCTTCTCTGCTTCCTTAAGAACGAAGGCAGAGAGGCTTAAACGGTGAAGTTTGTATTTTTGTACATTTTACAGTTTAGTCCTTGGATTTATCATATTCACGATTAAGTACTTAGGGTTTACATATAGGTCCTCAGATTCTTTCTTTTAACAAATCCTCCAACTCTAATGAATAAGTTCTCAGATTCATACTTTGACTTTTTATCAAATTTAAAATAGATACATACATTACAACTAGAAACTTATACGAAAATTCGGAAATGAGGGGTGTTACATGAGGCATCATTATTGACTGAAAAAGATACTAGATCATAATCAAGGCTCATATAATCAGATTGTAGTAAATTAGACACTCCCGTGTCAATCTCCCCCGGTTGAATGAAACTTGTCCTCAAGTCTTCATTTGATTCATCAACATGATTATAAAAATGACTCAAATCAGCCACGTTAAATGTTGGGGATACTCCGTAATCTTCAGGGAGCTCTATCTCATAAGCATTTCTGCCAATTCTCTTAAGCACCTTGAATGGACCATCAGCCTTTGGTTTCAATTTTCCAAATTTGCTCGGTGGAAACCTATCCTTCCTTAGATGAATCCAGACCAAATCACCTGCATTAAACTCCACATGTTTTCTGTGTTTGTTGGCAGCATGCATGGACCTCTCATTTTGCTTCTCAATGGTTGCTTTCACGCCCTCATGCAGCTTCTTTATCTGCTTAGATCTTTCATCAGCATCTCCACTAAATTGCTTTGTTGTAGAATGAGGGATTAAGTCCAAAGGACTAGCAAGATTAGCACCATAAACAACCTCAAAAGGACTCTTACCGATACTATGATGCATAGAACGATTGTAGGCAAACTCAATTTGTGGAAGAATGACATTCTATTGCTTAATATTCTTGCCAACATAGCTTCTAAGCAAATTTCCCAAGCTTCGGTTTGTTACTTCAGTTTGCCCATCAGTTTGTGGATGATGCGAGCTGCTGAAATTCAAAGAAGTACCCAGCTTCCTCCAAAGAGTTATCCAAAAATGACTAACAAATTTTGAATCTCGATCAGACACCATAGTTCTTGGAATACCATGCAATTTAACAATCTCCTTAAAATATAAATCAGCAATATGAGATGCATCATTTAATTTATTGCATAGAACAAAGTGAGACATTTTTGAAAATCTGTCAACAACAACCATGATAGAATCCTTGTTCCTTTGAATTCTTGGCAGTCCTAAAATGAAATCAAGACTCACATCCTCCCAGGGAGCATTTGGCACTGGCAATGGAGTGTACAAACCAGAATTTTGAGTTATTGTTTTTGCCAAATGACACACTCGACATTGCTTTACATGTCTTTCCACATCTCTAAACATCTTAGGCCAATAGAAGTTTGATTGAATAAGAGCTAAAGTTTTATCTCTACCAAAATGTCCACCCAAAACACCACCATGAGCTTCAGCCAGAATTACTTGTCTCAAAGAACAAGATGGAACACATAAAGCATTAGCTCGAAAAAGAAAACCATCAAAGATCGAAAATTGTTGACAGGAACCTGATTTGCAATTCTGCCATATCGAGCCAAAATCCACATCATTCTCATATAGATCTTTGAATGTTTCAAATCCAACCACTTTGACTTCCATTGCTGATAATAAAGAATGCTTTCTGCTAAATACGTCAGCAACTACATTTTGAACACCAGATTTGTGCTTGATTGTAAAGTTGTAAGATTGTAAGAACTCCACCCAAGCTGCATGCCTCTTGTTTAGCTTGTGCTGATGATTAATGAACTTTAATGCCTCGTGATCAGAATATAGAACAAATGGCTTGGCAAGAAGATATTGACTCCAATGAGACAAAGCTCGATAAATCGCATAAAACTCCTTATCATAAGTAGAGTATTTCTTTCTCGTATCATTCAGCTTTTCACTAAAAAATACAATGGGCTTTCCGTCTTGACTCAAAACAGCACCAATTCCCACATTAGATGCATCATGTTCAACTTCAAACACATTGTCAAAATTTGGTAGAACTAAGATAGGAGCTTCAGTAACCTTTCTTTTCAAAAGCTCAAAAGCATCATTAGCCTCATTAGTCCATTTGAATTTATCACATTTTAGACATTCGGTGATTGGAGCGACAATAGAGCTGAAACTCTTGATGAATCTTTTATAAAAAGATGTTAAGCCATGGAAACTCCTCACATCATGTAATGAAGCAGGTGTTGGCTAATTGAGAATAGCTTCAACCTTGCTTTGATCCATCATGATTCCATCTTTTGAAACAACATACCCCAAAAACACCACACTAGAAGTAAAGAAATCACATTTCTTTAGATTAGCATAAAGTTTTTGCTGCCTCAAAATAAGAAAGATCTCTTTCAGATGACTCATATGCTCATCTTCACTCTTGTTGTACACCAATATATCGTCAAAATAAACTACAACAAATATTCCAACGCATGGCTTAAGTATGTGATTCATAAATCTCATGAATGTGCTAGGAGCATTAGATAGTCCAAATGGCATAACCAACCATTCATATAAGCCTTCTCTAGTTTTAAACGTTATTTTCCACTCATCTCCGGGCCTCATTCTTATTTGGTGATAGCCACTCCTCAAATCAATTTTAGAGAAAATATAAGCACCACGCAATTGATCAAGTAAATCATCTAACCTTGGAATAGGAAAGCGATAGTCCACTGTGATTTTGTTGATGGTGCGACTGTCCACGCACATTCTCCAAGAGCCATCCTTCTTAGGCACTAACAAAGCAGGAACCGCACAAAGACTCATGCTCTCCCAGATTAACCCTTTTTTAACCAATTCATCAACTTGCCTTTGAAGTTCTTCATGCTCCTTGGGACTCATTCTATACATTAGGAAAGGTAGAACAGCCCTAGAATAAGATCAATGTGATCTTTGGATATCTCTCAAGGGTGGACGACCATGTGGAATCTCTTCCCATAACATCTTGAAATTCTTCTAGGATTGGTTGCATGATTTTCGTGTCTCCTTATGTTGTTCGTTCTCCTCTACTACCATTAGGGCCAAAACATGACCGCCCTTGTCCAATTCATATCTCATTCTCTATAAGAAATAAAAGCACTAACTTCCTTCTTTGGCGACCGATTTCGTAAGGTTGTAATTGAGCTAAGATAATCTTCTTTTCATTCACTTTAAAAAGAATAAGAATGTTTATAACCATCATACAACACTCTTCTATCATAATGCCAAGGTCTTCCCAATAGTAAATGACAAGCATCCATAGGGGCAACATCACACCACACTTTATCTTTATAATACTTGCATATAGAAAATGAAACTAAACATCTTTTAGTTACCTTGATGTCATTTCCTTTTTGCAACCAACATAATTGGTATGGATGTGGATGAGAGATCGATCAAACTTCAAAACCACCATCTCCAAAGAAACCACGTTCTCAAAACTGCCACTTGCCGATGATCACCAAGCACACCTTGCCAAGAGAAGTGCATTTAGTGTGAAACACATTTTTTCTCACCCAACTTTCATTGTCGGCCACATATGACACTTGTAAACTACGTTGCAATACAATAGACAAACCATGATCAGCATAAGTGATCTCTTCCTCATCATCATCATATTTTGGTTCGTCGTCAGCTTCATCTTCGCCTCCATCACTATGATCTTCAGCCAAAGTTACAATCCTCCTATTTGGACAATCCGAAGCAATATGCCCAAAACCATGACATTTGTAGCATTTTCGGCCACTTGGGGTAGAAGAATTAGGTATTTTTCTGTTGCCAGCAGACTCTTCACCCTTTTCTTGCATCTTCGATATCACCTTGCTTTGGATAGTAGGCTTGGAACTTCCTCCTTTTGTGTAGCCTTCTTTTGAGCCATACCGAAAACTCTTTTCAAACTTTTGTTGCTTTTCAACTTTTAATGCCAGCTTGCTCACATCATTTAAAGACCAATATGGTCAGAAATGAACAACTTTCAAATCTCATACTTCGGACCTCCTAAGTATCTTGTAATTGTTTGCTCTTCCTGCCCACAAGCTCTCCTTTAACATCAAATTATCAAATTCTGCAGTGTACTCCTCCACACTAAGATCTTTTGCTTGAAATCATGTATTTTGAGAAAGATCTCTTGTCTATAATTATCGTAAAATATTTTCTCTTTAGCTCCCTTTTCATTTTCTCCCATGTAACGATCTTACTCTTCCCCTCACGTTCTCTTTGTTTCTTGATTTTCCCACCAAAAAGATGCATTTTTTCCTGAGTTTGAGTGCCACAAGTTTGACCTTCTTTTGTTCTGGTGGTTCATGAAAATCAAGATTCTTTCTATCAGATAAGCCAATCGATAAAGTCATCAACATTTACTTTCCCTTCAAATTCTGAATATCAAATCTGGGATTATATTTATTCTCCACACTCGTCTTGGACTTCATTTTCTTCTCCAAATCTTCTCGACACTCTTGGAAGATGAGGTGTATCATCATCGAAAATAAACTCTCGAGCATCATTTTCAAGCTGGTTGTGTCTACTTTGAAGTTCGGCCGATTATTTCATTTTTTTTCTAGTAGGCTACGCAAACAATTTTCGTAGTTGCAAATTTCAACGACTCAAATACATCATCTTCATGGTCACTACCTTCACCAATTACATCTTTTCTATTCCGCCGTGCCATGATCTCTAGCCTTTAGCTCTGATACCAAACTGATACCGGGGAGGGTAAAAATGCAGAATGGATTTCGAAAGAACACCGATAGAATAGTTGTTCAGATAGAAAATGTCACAGAGGCAATGAACGAACTCTTGAAGAAACTTCGGTAAAAAAATAGTTCACCACCAAGTTAAAAATCAAAAGGGATACAGAAAGATCACCACCCTAATGACAACAACAAGGATACAGAACTAAAAGCAAAAGACTCACCACTCAAGGACACTTCCCAGAGATACAGAGTTCACAAGAGCACTCCAAGAGAGCTTCTGCTAATATCCTCAGCTTTTCTAAAGTCTTTTCTAAGTCCTAAACATCAAAATAAATACTAGTGCATGAAATAACCCTTCATGCATAGGGAATTTCGAAATTAAGTATTTACAGCTACTAACCAACTATTTTAATGCACTCATTGGTAATGAAGAAATGTTCACAACTGCCAACCAACTCCTTTAAGGCATTCCTTTGTCTTGAAGAAAAGCACCTTGAAACAGCTTTAACTTTGTGCAGAGAATATGCTGATGAGCTGTCATATTTGAGTGTGCTGAGATAAAGATTATGAGGCATCATTATTGACTGAAAAAGATACTAGATCATAATCAAGGCTCATATAATCAGATTGTAGTAAATTAGACACTCTCGTGTCAGAAACCAAGGAAGGATCTCAACTCTGGCACCATCTTTGGAGTTCGCCATTCCGCAACCACTTGCACCTTCAACTTATCCATCCGAATGGAGCCATCACCGATTCGATGTCCCAAGAATAATATCTCAGTTTGAGGAAAGTAGCATTTCTCCCTTTTCACGAACAAAGTGTTCTCCCTAAGAACCTTGAAAATCGTCCGAAGGTGCTTGACATGCTCCTTGAGCGTTTGACTATAGACGACGACATCGTCTAAGTAGACGAGCATGAACTTATCTAAATACTCCTTGAGAGTACAGAATATGGCTGGAGCTTTGGTTAAGTCGAAAGGCATCATCAATAACTCAAACGCTCCATACCTGGTCACACAGGTAGTCTTCGCTTCGTCGCCTTTAGCAATGCGCACCTGCCAATACCCCGATCGAAGGTCGAGTTTTGAGAAATACTTAGCTTTGCCCAATTGGTCGAACAAGTCCGCAATGAGCGGGATGGGATACTTGTTCTTCACTATCACTTTATTGAGGGCTCGGTAGTCGACGCATAATCAGAGGCTCCCATCTTGTTTCTTCTGGAAGAGAACTGGAGCTCCGAAAGGTGCTTTAGAGTTGTAGATGAGACCACTGCTTAGCAGTTCACCTAACTGCTTCCTGAGTTCTGCCAACTCTGGCGGGGGCATGCGGTAGGGTGGTCTCACTGGAGGCTTCACTCTTGGCTCCAGCTCGATGCTGTGATCCATGCCTCTGCGTGGTGGAAAAGTCTTCGGTAACTCAGGTGGCATAACATCCTTAAACTCTTTCAGGATGTTCACCACCGTAGTAGGTTCTGGAATGGCCTTCTCGTTGAGTGGCTCTAGCTTCATAGCAGCCACGAATGTCAATTCGCCTTTTCGCACCCCTTTCTTTAGTTGTAATGCCGATATGTGTTGGGGCTCCTTGGTTCATCTCCGAGAGATGGGAACCACGCAGGGGTCATCGCCTCCCATCATACATAGGGAGTTCAAGTACGGCATTGGCACCAACTTCGCCGCGTGCATAAACTCCATTCCAAGAATCACTTGGAAGTCATCCAATGGCACGACCATCATGTTAATGTTTCTGCTCCATGTCCCAATTTTTATGGGAACACCTTTCGCCAACCCGGAGATTCGCCTGGCCTCCGAGTTCACCACCTTCATCCGGCTTGGGCTATTCTCCAAGATCAACACAAGTCACTATGCTTCTCGATCGGTTATGAAGTTGTGGGTAGCGCCCGTGTCCACCATTGCACGGTCGTTTAGCCATTTAGCTTGATGTCCACATACATTAGCTCACTACTTCTTGCTTTTTGTAGCTTTCTCTTGATGTTCTCCCCCACTTGATGTCACGCCCCTCAAAATATCGACAATATTTAATATTTTCATCATAACTAACCTAGGATCCAAGCACACATTTGAGGTCACTAAAAAAACATTCAGATCAAAATTTCACCTCTATAGTCTACAAATTCATAACCCTGTGCAATTCATAAACATACCACACATCACTCGATAATTCATACAATCAGAACTCAACTCATCAAAATAATAACCACAACATAAATTCACAAATGGGGAAGTCTATGCAGTCACCAAACCAACGATTACCATAAGATCATATCATTACACGAATTTAACTTAACATACCAAAATCCTATACATGAGGGATCCTTTATCTTACACAAAATCCACAGGATTAGATTCATCGTCACATTTCATAAGATGCAGAGTATCTTATACAACAAATACACATATGCTAACAAAGATTTGCCCAAAATCTTCTAAACTTTCCACCGCCTCATTGAATCTTAACATTTAAGCAAGCAATATGCTATCCTAAAAAATTTATCAACAAACGGGGTGAGCATAAAGAGCTCAAAGAAGTGACTAACATATCCATATCAAAATAGTCAACTTCCAAAAAAGATACAGTTCCAAAATACAAGGCAGAATATACGATTTCAGACATAATATCATTAAGAGCATAAACACAATTGTCCTTTCAATCTTAAATATTTGGTTCCTAAATGATTGGGGCATAGAGTAATTGGAGCATATCAAGAATAAAGGAAACATATCGGAGCTTACTAATGGCATATAAAATGTTCAAGCATATCAACGCCATATGGAACATTTCAAGCAAAATCATCGCGAATGAAGCATTTCAGAGCATATCAAAAAAAATATCGCATGAAGCTCAAACGTCGTCCTTGACATTGCAATCATATCATTCTTATCCAGAGCATGAACAGAAACAACTCACCAAAACTCTGGATGTCATGTCAAACATATAGAAGGTGTGGTGGGATCTCAGTCAGAATGTGATTCATCCATTTCTGAATGACCACCTGACAAAAGTCTCCCACGTTTGGGAGATCCCTCCACCCACGTCTAGGTGAAGTCAGAGGGGCCGGCAGGGCATCACAGGCTCTAAGCACATACCCTTTACCATTTCTGGCAAAGGTCCAGAATATCCCACGGAGCGGGACCCCACAGAGCGGGTAATAAGCACATCCCACAGAGCGGGACCCCACGGAGCGGGTAATAAGCGCATACCCTTTACCATTTCTGGCAAAGGTCCAGAAAATCCCACACACTAGAGTACAAGAGGGTAGTTTTAACAATAAGTAGCATATATCGGAAGCACACGCGGAACAACGAACGTGCATGTGCCTTTTCAAAACAATACGAAACAAAGAACAAATCTCTCACAAATGTATTTAGATTTGGAATGAAATAAAAACAAGAGTGTACAGGAATTTCCAAGCAATCATATTTAGCTCAAATCCAATAAGAATGTTAAACGAATTCAAATATCCAAAGAAACGGAGCAGAATATGCGAAATCGACCAAAGCTCGATTTCGGACAGAATTCCAGTGGCACATCAAACAAATACTTCAGAATTTCAATTATGCTCCAATACCCATAAGAAAACTATGGTCGAACCATATATCAATCTATATTCTGATGGGACAAATTTCATATGAAACAGGGTTCCCAACGCGGAGTTACCTTTGATTTGGTAACACAAGGTCAAAAACACAATCACTGGTTTGCAGAATTTATAGGGTCGGACTCAACAGACAATAGGGTAGGCAATTAAAATCCAAAATTTTCAAACTATAAGTCAAAAGAAATATTTTCAAGTTTAGTTTCAAATAAAATCAGTTTGGTACAATTCAGAATTTTCAACAGGGAGTTATAGGCATTTTAGTATCGACAGGTCAGAAATCTCGAACCCTGTTTTACAGCGTCTATAGGCTCAATTGAATCAGATGCTTGGGTAAGTATTCGGTGTCAAAAATCTGCAAAATCAGTGTCAACAGGAAGATATAAGAGTCTAATTTTCAAACAAAATAGTTCCTGCCCGAATTCACATTTTGTACTAAAACTTATAGCTGAAACAGTGTATAGGGGTCAGTTTACCGAAAAAGACTTCAAAATCTATGGTTCTATGTCCAAAGAGAGACATATCAGTTTCTAAATAGAAATCCTTCAATTTATTTTGATTCAACATAAAAACAGAGACTAAAAATTCTGCAGGATGGGGTTAGAACACTTGCCTTTGAAAATTTTGACCCGAAGTGAAAAGATTAACGCAAGAACCCTAAAACCCCAATTTTTTCCTCTTCTTCTTCTTCTTCTTTCTTTCTTTCTTTCTTTCTTTCTTTCTTTGATCACCCACGAGCTGCCCTCTCTGCTTCCTTAAGAACGAAGGCAGAGAGGCTTAAATGGTGAAGTTTGTATTTTTTGTACATTTTACAGTTTAGTCCTTGGATTTATCATATTCACGATTTAGTCCTTAGGGTTTACATATAGGTCCTCAGATTCTTTCTTTTAACAAATCCTCCAACTCTTATGAATAAGTTCTCAGATTCATACTTTGACTTTTTATCAAATTTAAAATAGATACCTACATTACAACTAGAAACTTATACGAAAATTCGGAAATGAGGAGTGTTAGACTCTCCCCCCCTTAAAAGAAAAATTTAGTCCTCTAAATTTATCGTACCTCTATCGATGAAAAGACGGGGGTACACCTTTGTCATTTCCTCCTCTAGCTCCCAAGTTGTTTCCTCTCCAGAATGATGTCTCCAAATTACTTGAACCAAAGAGATGACCCGATTCCTTAGGACTTTTTTTTTTCTTATCAACGATCCTAATAGGCTCTTCCACATAAGATAAATCTTTATCAATCTCCACCACTCATACTTAATGATGTGAGAAGGGTCATATATATACTTCCTAATCATCGAGACATGAAATATATCATGGACATGACTCAATGTCTTTGGTGGCAAGGCAATCCCGTAGTTTACGTAACCAACCCACTCGAGAACCTCAAAAAGGTCCAATAAATCTGGGGCTTAACTTTCCTTTCTTCCCAAACCTAATAATGCCTTTGGAAGGGGAGACTTTCAAGAATACAAAATCTCCGATTTCAAACTCAATATCTCGCCTTCTATTGTCGGCATAACTCTTTTGACGACTGAAAGCGTTTTTAACCTTTCCCTTATAACTTGAATTTTCTCTAAGTTTCTTGTACCTTATCCTGCTAACAGCTTTTTCATCACCAACTTCTTCCCAACATATAGGTGTTATGCACTTTCGCCCATATAAAGCTTCATAAGGAGCCATCTGAATACTTGAATGATAACTATTATTATAAGTGAACTCAACAAGTGAAATATCCTTATCCCATTCCCCTTTCCAATCCATAACATAGGCTCTAAGCAAATCCTCAAGCGTTTGAATTGTTCTTTCTTACTGACCATCAGTCTGAGGATGATATGCGGTACTAAACTTAACTTTAGTGCCCATAGATTCCTGTAATCTTCTCCAAAATCTAGAGAGAAATCTGGAGTCTCTATCAGAGATGATCTCCTTTGGAATACCATGAAGTCTTACTATTTCACTGACATATAAATCTGCAAGTCTATCAAGCGAATAAGTCATATTAATCGGTAGGAAATGTGCAGATTTTGTTAACCTATCAATGATAACCCAAATAGCATCATGCTTTTTAGAGGTTCTGGGTAGTCCTGAAACAAAATCCATAGTAATGCATTCCCATTTCCATTCAGAATATCTAAAGGTTGTAACAACCCTCCGTGTCTTTGGTGTTCTACTTTGATTTGTTTGACAAGTCAAACATTTTGAAACATACATTGCAATTTCCTTCTTCATGCCTTCCCACCAATAATGACTTTGAAGATCTCTATACATCTTAGTGCTCCCGTGATGTATGGTGTACTTTGAAGTATGACTTTCCTTCGAGATTTGATTCTTAATATCTCGTCTCATTTGGTACACATACCCTCTCCCCAAATCTCAATAGGCCATCCTTTGAAACTTGAAATTGTGGCTTCAATTCCTTTTCTACTTCATTCCTCAAGTAGATTAAATGTGGATCTCGTAATTGTCCTTCCTTAATTTGTTGAATAAGATCGGATTGCACCTTTCGAATAGAGGCCATCAATATCATCGAAGTCTTGCTCTTTCCTCAAAGCTTTCAAATCAAAATTTTCTTCTAATAACTTCCATTGCTTCACAAACCGCACTAGCCATAAAACTTGTAGATTTCCTACTAAGTGCATCACCTACAACATTGGCTTTGCCCCGTGATAACGGATGGCACAATCATAATCCTTCAGAAGTTCTATCCATCTTCGTTGCCTCATGTTTAACTCTTTCTGAGTGAAAATGTATTTTAAACTCTTGTGATCAGTGAAGATTTCAAACTGTCGACCATACAAATAATGTCTCCAAATCTTTAGAGCAAAAATAATTGCTGCTAATTCCAAATCATGAGTTGGATAATTCAATTCATAACCTTTAAGTTGCCTAGAAGCATAAGCAATTACTCTCTCTTCCTGCATCAAAACACATCCTAGGCCTTTTCTGGAAGCATCAGTATAAACTACAAATCCCTCACTACCACTTGGAATAGTGAGAATAGGGGCACTAGTCAATCTTCTTTTTAACTCTTGAAAACTTTGCTCACAATCATCACCCCATACAAATTTCATATTCTTTTTAGTGAGTTTGGTGAGAGGTTGAGCAATTCGAGAAAATGCCTCCACAAATCTCCTGTAATAACCTGCCATGCCCAAGAAGCTTCGAACTTCTGTTACATTTGTTGGTACTTCCCATTCAACTACGGCTTCTATTTTCCTTGAATCAACAGATATACCCTTCCCTGAAATCACATGGCCTAAGAAAGCAACTTCATTCAACCAAAATTCACATTTGTGAACTTCAGATACAACTTCTTTTCTCTTAGTATGGACAACACATCTCTCAAGTGTTCCTTATGCTCCCGATTACTCTTTGAATACACCAATATGTCATCAATAAATACAATTACACAGATATCCAAGAGCGGTTGAAATATCCTATTCATTAGTTCCATAAAAGCTGCAGGGCATTTGTCAAACCGAAAGGCATCACCAAGAATTCATAATGACCATATCGAGTTCTCAAAGTCTGTTTTTTGAAATATCCCCCCTCCTTGATCTTCAACTGATAGTAACCCCACCTCGAGTCAATCTTAGAGAATACTTGTGCACCCTGCAGTTGATCAAACAAATCATCAATTCTAGGTATGGGATACTTATTTTTGATGGTCACCGATTCAATTGTCTCAAATCAATACAAAGCCTCAATGTTCCATCCTTCTTCTTCACTAATAGTACCGAGCACCCCATGGGGATACACTGGGTCGTATGAAACCCTTATCTAATAATTCTTGTATTTGCTTTTTAATTCCTCTAGCTCGAGTGGTGTCATTCTGTAGGGGAGGCTTAGATATTGGGGTTGTACTGAGACCAGATCAATAGCTTAATTCACCCTCTCTATCTAGAGGTAAACCAGTAAGTCATCCGGGAATACATCAGGGAATTCTTTGACCACTACAATTTCATCTAGGTGGGTTTCCTGATTTGAATGCTCCTTTACACACACCATATAACAAAAACAACCTTTCTGCATAAGACGATAAACTTGAAGTGTCGATATCAAGCAAGGAGGCAAATCATGCCTAATGCCCTCAAAGAAAAATATAGGCTGATCCGGTATGCGAAAAGTAATTATTTTTTTAAATAATCAATACTAGCGTGATGAGAAGATAACCAATCCATGCCAAGTATAATATCAAAGCCCTGGATCTCTAGGAGAATCAAATCAAAGAAGGAGTTCGTGGTCCCTAATAGAGATCAAACAAGATGGGTAGACCAAGTTTATTGCCATTGAATCTCCAACAAATAGCTTGTTACATATAACATATAATCCAGGGGTTTAGGTAGAATATCCAAGTGACAAGCAAAGTATTGTGAAACAAACGATAAGTTGGAGCCGGATCAAACAAAACTTTTGCATTTCTTTTAGGAACATGAAGAATACCTTCCACCACCGATTTAGAAGCTTTAGAATCTTGTTCTCAGGATAGCATACACTCTAGCATGGGTCGAGGGTTTAGGAGACAAGGGCTCTTTCTTCTTCCTCAAAGGGCAATCTTTTATTTGATGATCCAACTTTCCACAACCAAAACATGCCCTAGTCACCCAAAAAACATAGACTTGTTTCATGATTTAATCCATAATTTGCATATGACTCCAGTCCTCCACAATGGTTTCCTTTTCTCAAATCCAGATGTCTTAAACCTCTTGTTACTAGCTTCATATTCATTTTCTCTCCTGCTTTTGCCAAAAAATTTGTTCCTTTTGTCCTTGCCAATGATTTCTTGAATTTACTCCATGTCTCTTTCAATTTTCAAAGCTCTTTCTACCAGACGATATGTTTGTAATTTTAGAGTCGACATTCTGACTTCTTTATTGCTGGTCGTAATCCCCTTTCAAACCTTCTTGCTTTTCTAGATTCATCATCACCATATGTGTGGCAAACCCCGGAGAGCTTCGGTGAATTTAGATTCATACCTTGTAACCGGCATACTTCCCTGGATAAGATCCAAGAACTCCAATTCTTTTTGCTCTCTCATACAATCTGGAAAATATTTATCATTAAACTTTTCTTGGAATAACTTCCATGTCATTGGCTCATGTTTGATTTCAGACATCCTCTTAATCATTCTCCACCAGGTGTTCACTTCTCCTTCCAAATATAAAGGTGGCAAGAAAAACCTTTCGATCATCATGGGTAATTTAAAGCATCAAATATTTTCTCTATCTGCATCATCCATCGTTCTGCCACCATTGGATCAGACTCACCACTAAAACTGGGAGGACAAAGCTTCTTAAACTGTCCAATTCCCAACCCCATTTGGTTTGATGTATCTGTTTCATCATTACTTCCTTGTTGGGCAGGTTGTTGTTGTTGTTGCATCACTTGTGCCATAGTCTCCAAAGTCCGCATGATACCACTCAATTGATCAGCAGTAGACACAACAGGAGAAACAGATGATCTCGTCATCCTCGCTTCCTAAAACATCAAAGGAACATTTTCTTTGATCAATCTCTAATTGATAGTCAATAAACCTAAAAAAAAGAAGATATTCTTAGTGATTCTCAAATCATGCTCTGATACCACCTCTGTCACGCCCCTCAAAATATCGACAATATTTAATATTTTCATCATAACTAACCCAGGATCCAAGCACACATTTGAGGTCACTAAGAAAACATTCAGATCAAAATTTCACCTCTATAGTCTACAAATTCATAACCCTGTGCAATTCATAAACATACCACACATCACTCGATAATTCATACAATTAGAACTCAACTTATCAAAATAATAACCACAACATAAATTCACAAATGGGGAAGTCTATGCAGTCACCAAACCAACGATTACCATAAGATCATATCATTACACAAATTTAACTTAACATACCAAAATCCTATACATGAGGGATCCTTTATCTTACACAAAATCCACAGGTTTAGATTCATCATCACATTTCATAAGATGCAGAGTATCTTATACAACAAATACACATATGCTAATAAAGATCTGCCCAAAATCTTCTAAACTTTCCACCGCCTCAGCCCAATCTTAACATTTAAGCAAGCAATATGCTATCCTGAAAAATTTATCAACAAACGGGGTGAGCATAAAGAGCTCAGCAAGTGACTAACATATCCATATCAAAATAGTACAACTTCCAAAGAGATACAATTCCAAAATACAAGGCAGAATATACGATTTCGTAGACATAATATCATTAAGAGCATAAACACAATTGTCCTTTCAATCTTACATATTTGGTTCCTGACAGATTGGGGCATAGAGTAATTGGAGCATATCAGTAACAAAGGAAACATATCGGAGCTTACCAATGGCATATAAAATGTTCCGAAGCATATCAACGGCATATGGAACATTTCGAAGCAAAATCATCAGTGAATGAAGCATTTCAGAGCATATCAAAAACAAATATCGTACAGAAGCTCAAACGTCGTCCTTGACGTTGCAATCATATCATTCTTATCCAGAGCATGAACAGAAACAACTCACCAAAACTCTGGATGTCATGTCAAACATATACAAGGTGTGGTGGGATCTCAGTCAGAATGTGATTCATCCATTTCTGAATGACCACCTGACAAAAGTCTCCCACGTCTGGGAGATCCCTCCACCCATGTCTAGGTGAAGTCAAAGGGGCCGGCAGGGCATCACAGGCTCTAAGCACATACCCTTTACCATTTCTGGCAAAGGTCCAGAAAATCCCACGGAGCGGGACCCCACAGAGCGGGTAATAAGCGCATCCCACAGAGCGGGACCCCACGGAGCGGGTAATAAGCGCATACCCTTTACCATTTCTGGCAAAGGTCCAGACAATCCCACACACCAGAGTACAAGAGGGTAGTTTTAACAATAAGTAGCATATATCGGAAGCACACGCGGAACAACGAACGTGCATGTGCCTTTTCGAAACAATACGAAACAAAGAACAAATCTCTCACAAATGTATTCAGATTTGGAATGAAATAAAAACAAGAGTGTACAGGAATTTCCAAGCAATCATATTTAGCTCAAATCCAATAAGAAGGTTAAACGAATTCAAATATCCAAAGAAACGGAGCAGAATATGCGAAATCGACCAAAGCTCGATTTCGGACAGAATTCCAGTGGCACATCAAACAAATACTTCAGAATTTCAATTATGCTCCAATACCCATAAGAAAACTATGGTCGAACCATATATCAATCTATATTCTGATGGGACAAATTTCATATGAAACAGGGTTCCCAACGCGGAGTTACCTTTGATTTGGTAACACAAGGTCAAAAACACAATCACTGGTTTGCAGAATTTATAGGGTCGGACTCAACAGACAATAGGGTAGGCAATTGAAATCCAAAATTTTCAAACTATAAGTCAAAAGAAATATTTTCAAGTTTAGTTTCAAATAAAATCAGTTTGGTACAATTCAGAATTTTCAACAGGGAGTTATAGGCATTTTAGTATCGACAGGTCAGAAATCTCGAACCCTGTTTTACAGCGTCTATAGGCTCAATTGAATCAGATGCTTGGGTAAGTATTCGGTGTCAAAAATCTACAAAATCAGTGTCAACAGGAAGATATAAGAGTCTAATTTTCAAACAAAATAGTTCCTGCCCGAATTCACATTTTGTACTAAAGCTTATAGCTGAAACAGTGTATAGGGGTCAGTTTACCGAAAAAGACTTCAAAATCTATGGTTTTATGTCCAAAGAGAGACATATCAGTTTCTAAATAGAAATCCTTCAATTTATTTTGATTCAACATAAAAACAGAGACTAAAAATTCTGTAGGATGGGGTTAGAACACTTGCCTTTGAAAATTTTGACCCGAAGTGAAAAGATTAATGCAAGAACCCTAAAACCCCAATTTTTTCTTCTTCTTCTTCTTCTTTTTCTTCTTTCTTTCTTTCTTTCTTTCTTTCTTTCTTTCTTTGATCACCCATGAGCTGCCCTCTCTGATTCCTTAAGAACGAAGGCAGAGAGGCTTAAACGGTGAAGTTTGTATTTTCTTGTACATTTTACAGTTTAGTCCTTGGATTTATCATATTCACGATTTAGTCCTTAGGGTTTACATATAGGTCCTCAGATTCTTTCTTTTAACAAATCCTCCAACTCTTATGAATAAGTTCTCAGATTCATACTTTGACTTTTTATCAAATTTAAAATAGATACCTACATTACAACTAGAAACTTATACGAAAATTCGAAAATGAGGGGTGTTACAATTGACCCCGCATGGCGTTCAACAAATGCATTGCTCCCATTCGGGGTCCTTGCAACTCCTCGTCATCGCTGCTGGATTCAGACCTGCTCGAACTAAGAGCAACAGCTTTGCCCTTGTCCGATCGGGGGGGGGATGGAAGCCGTTAAAGCATTGAGTGCTTATTTTTGTGGGCACTCCCTCACCATGTGCGGTCCTCCGCACAAGAAATATCCTCCAGGTTTTGAAGTCTTGCCTTTCGGGTTTGGCCCTTTGTGGGAACTCTTCTTCTTTTGTTCGCCTCCGAGCTCCTTCCCTCGAGAATGTTTTGGAGGGCGATTGCCTGAAGATTGTTTCCTTCTCCTTGGGTCTTCGCAGGAAACAAAGTCGGTGAGTCTTTTTAAGCAGCAATTACCCCGACCACATCAGTAACATTCCTTCGATTTAGCTCCTGTTGAGCCCATGGCTTCAAACCATCGAGGAAGCTGAACAACTTGTCCTTCTCGGACATGTCCTATATGTCTAGCATTAGTGCAGAAAATTGTTTCACATAGTCTCGGATGGTGGTACTCTAGCAGAGTTGTCTCAATTTCCTTCTTCCGACGAACTCTATGTTCTCCGGTAGGAACTGAGTTCTCAACTCCCGCTTCAAGTCCTCCCATGTGTCGACTCGACACCGACCTTATTGGATCTCCTCCCAACGGGTTCGCCATCAAAGTTTCGCATCTCCGTTCAAATACATTGTAGCTACAAAAACATTGTCCGCTGACGTTTTGCTCCGCTCACGATGGTTCGCCGCGGCATGCAAGAACAGCCCAAAAATAGGCCAAAACAGTCCAATAACGGGCCAAAACTGGCCATTTTTGGCTGAGCGAATGAGCGGCGAGCGGCGGACAGTGAGCGAAGCGAGAGGCAGCCCCGTCCCTGCAATACGAAAACCCCATCCAGCCCTGTGCCACCCTGGGGGTTCCAGGGTGCTAAGATGGCTGATGTTTTGCTTCGCTCACGACGATCGCCGCAGCATGCAGGAACAGCCCAAAAACAGGCCAAAGTGGCCCAAAAACGGGCCAAAACTAGCCATTTTTGGCTGAGCGAGTGAGCGGCGAGCTGCGAACAACGAGCGAAGCGAAAGGTAGCACCATCCCTGCTATACGGAAGCCCCATCCAGCCCTATGTCACCCGAGGGGTTCCAGGGTGCTGAGATGGCTGACGTTTTGCTCCGCTCACGACGATCGCCGCGGCATGCAAGAACAGCCCAAAAACAGGCCAAAACAGCCCAAAAATGGGCCAAAACTGGCTATTTTTGGCTGAGCGAATGAGCGGTAAGCTGCGGACAACGAGCGAAGCGAGAGGTAATAGCGTCCCTGCTATACGAAAGCCACATCCAGCCCTGTGTTGTTATCTGAAGGCCCCATCCTGCACGCGAAAAGGGCGAAACATGTCAAAACTAGACATTTTATCGTCGAATGAAGTATGCAGACGGGTCAGGAGCCTTGGCTGGGGTCATTGTATTGTCTGAACCCAAACCCAACAGTATACATGTGAGCTGAGCTGCGAGGTGGGTGAAGAAGCAAGCGAGGGCATTGAGGTCAAGGTTATTGGTTGGTGATTGCAACTGCAAGCAACAACAGTATGATATGACTGTGGGGATGCTGCTGTGTTTGTCATCGAGTGCGATTCTGTGGCCGAGCCACTGGCACCGCAGCACATTGGTTGGTTATTGCTTGCAACTGCAAGCAACAACAGAATGATATGACGGTGGGGATGCTGCTGTGCATGTCATCGAGTCAGATTCTACGGACGGGCCACTGGCACCGCAGCACATTGGTTGGTTGGTTGGTTGGTTGGTGCTTGCTCCTGCACAGCGGCAACGACATGTGCATCCATCGACCTGCATCGCTTGTGCCTCGTCGAATCCTGTATTGACCACTCCGTCATTGCTAGCGCCTCATCGAATCCTACAGTGACCATTCCGTCATTGCTAGTGCCTCATCGAATCCTGCCATGACCGCTGAGTCATTGCTTGCGCCTCATCGAATCAAAGGCACTCGGTCGCCACGTGCAGCGGCTCCTGCATTGTTGAGCGCTGCTACACTTGGACACCTTAGCAATGCATCCTAAGTTCAATGCGTCCCATCGGATATTTCGAGCGCTCGACTGTCCCTTTCAACCTCGTCGGCGTGGAGGGCAGTGAATTTGGGGAGTGGGGAGGACGAATCCATGCAACGCAGGGTTGGATCTCAGTGGATCATGGCAGCAAGGCCACTCTACCACTTACAATGCCCCATCACGTATTTAAGTCATCTGCAAAGGATTCGGCCTGTCGTCCGTGCATAATTTCACTTCCCGATGGCCACCCGTGGCTATACCACCACGGGGGCTACACCGGCGACACGAGCTCATGGGGGCCGAATGCCCCTACTGTGGGTCGGGAGCTGAACGACGGGGGAGAGCGCCGGTTGCTAGCTAGGATTCTGACTTAGACGCATTCAGTCATAATCCGACAAATGGTAGCTTCGCGCCACTGGCTTTTCAACCAAGCGCGATGACCAATTATGTGAATAAATGGTTCCTCTCGCACTAGGTTGAATTACTATCGTGGCACAATCATCAGTAGGGTGAAACTAACCTGTCTCACGATGGTCTAAACCCAGCTCACGTTCCATATTGGTTGGTGAACAATCCAACACTGGGTGAATTCTGCATCACAATGATAGGAAGAGCCGACATCGAAGGATCAAAAAGCAACGTCGTTATGAACGCTTGGTTGCAACAAGCCAGTTATCCCTGTGGTAACTTTTCTGACACCTCTAGCTTCACATTCCGAAGGTCTAAAGGATCGATAGGCCACGCTTTCATGGTTCGTATTTGTTGAATCTCGGATTTTGATGATGAAACTAATTGATTGTGTTTAGATGTTTAACTGCATTTTGAGTGATGCAGGTCTACTCGATCAGAATTAGACAGTTAACGCAGGAGGAATTGACGTTGCACCGGAGGACATCACGTCAGGATATTGGACGGCAGAAGGCTTCGAACGTCGGGCATCGGGCCAAGAAGAGCGAATTGCGCCAAGGATATCGGGTTGCGGAGGTCAACCGCCGATTGGGCAACAAGCCGCAAGAGAGACGATGTGCTAAAGAATCGCACGGCGCCAACCAATGACGTCGTCGGGCAAATGTAATGTCAATTCGCGTTGTAATAACTGTCTAGATCGGAGTAGAGTTTTGGTTTGCATGTGCAGGATTAACTACGATAACGATGAAGGCATAAAGTGAAACAAAGTGTGGAGTCAAGAATGAAGGATTCGTTGGGAGTTCAAGAGTTCGACGAAGTCCGGATCATCGGGAACGCCGCCGAACTAGCCGAGAAATGAGTAGGGAGCTTGTCAAGGGTTTTTGGAAGCTCGCCGAAGGTTCGTGGGAAGTTCGCAGAGTTTGCTGAGAAAGATCGAGCTTGCCAAGAAGCTCATTGAACTCGCCAAGATCAAATCGTGAAGTTTAAGAGCTTGCCGAGTCCGCAGAATGGTTTCCGAGAGTTTATCGGAAGACCGCCGAAAGTTCGCCGGAAGCTCGCCGGAAGAAGTCTTAACTTATGGACTTTGTAATAGCTTATATAATGTCTTTAAAATTCGTAGTTAGCATGTTAATTAGGGTTTACGATTAGGTATTAATCCTATAACCCAAGTAGGGGCCTATAACACTGTAGAGGCTGAAAACACCAGAGGCGTGTGGGCTGAAAACATCAGAGGGTGGTGGTACCGCCTGGATCAAGGTGACCTTTTGGGCTGGGCGGTGGCATCACCTAGCACTCGAAGGCTTAAGGGGCAATCAGCCAGCATCGGGAACCCAAAGAGAATTTGAATTTTGGAGCCCAAATTTTGGAGCCCAAATTTGAATCCTCTTGAGGCCTATAAATACCCCTCAAATCTCAGCTGAGATTACAACTTTTTGAGCAGCAAGAGTTTGAGAGAAAGGTCTTAGAAAAGTGTTAGCTTGTCTTCTTTGAAATTTGCTAGTGTTCACCTCATCTCTTCTCGAAAATCTATAAGAGAGTGAACCGCTTGTAAAGAGTTGTAAGAGGGGTATTTACCCTTCCATTTCAAGAGACTTGCTAGTGGAAGGTGGGAGCCTCATCAAAGAGGGGCCTCATAAGTGGAGTAGGTCATTTGACCAACCACTCTAAAATCGGCGATCCTTGGTTTGCATTTCATTATTGCTATTTACATTATTGCAAACCTTCTTATATGCTTTAGTTCCTTATTACTTTTTCATGCGCATATTTAAGAATACGCTTTCAAGATTAAGCTTGTCAAGTTCCGCTCTTATCATATGAAATATTTTTTTAAAAACCAAAGTTTTAATCCGCTGCACTAATTCACCCCCCCCTCTTAGTGCTGCTCCATCCTAACACTGGTATCAGAGCCCGGTATTTCTCATTTCGATTTACACCCGAGAGAAATGGCTCTTCATGGCTTTCAAGAGGGCTTATCGGTTTTTTGTCCACCGCTATTTAACGGATTGACTACACTTATTGGAAAACTCGAATGAGAGGTTTCTTGATTTCTATGAATTTGGATATATGGAATATTGTTGAAAATGGTTTTCAACTTCCCTCTAAACCGATGAACAAATGGTCGGATTTGGAGAAGAAGTATTTTTCTTTAAACGCAAAAGGCTATGAATGCCTTATTTTTGCTTTTAGACAAAAAATGAGTTCAATCAGATTTCTACGCGCTAAACGGCTTTTGATATTTGGCTAACACTTGAAATCACACACCAGGGAACTAGTAGAGTCAAAGACTCGAAAGTTAACATTTTAATGCATGATTTCGAGCTTTTTTCAAATGAAGTTTTAGCGAAACCATTGTTGACATGTACACCCGCTTTTACGGATGTCGCCAATGGTTTACAAACTCTTTGGCAAATGTTTCTCTAATTTTGAACTTGTTAGTAAAGTTTTACGATCACTTTCTAAAGTTTGGGAATCAAAAGTTACGGCAATACAAGAAACAAAAGATTTAAATATTTTTCCACTTGAAGAACTTATCGGCTCATTGATGACATATGAAATGGTGCGCAATGCACATGATGAACACAATGAACACTTGAACCACCTTCCAAAGAATAGGAAGGATTTGGAACTCCTGGACAAATAAATACCACTTGAGCGATGACTCAAGTGATGAGGACAATGATGAACTTGAACTTGAACACTAACTCTTAATAAGTTCATTAAACAAAAATCTAAAATGAACAATGAACTTGAAGGAGGAAGAGGCCAAAGAAAAGGAAGGCACCCAAGGATGAATCAAGAACTTCCAAAGATGAAATGGCTAATTGGGCTTTGATGGGCTTCGACTACAAGGTAACTAACTCAACTCTCTTTGAATTATTTTGAAATTACTTGAAGTTTTTCATGAGTGCTTAATTTAGATAGTAGGAATAGGAAATAAAAATTATTTTTCAAAAATTATATCATGTTTTTTTTTTTTTAGCATATTTTTGAAAAATTAAAAAACTTTGATCATGAAATGTATATTGCTAAGGTTTCATGCATGTTATGTTTTGAAATGTTAAATGATGTATACAACATTAGGGATGATAATTATATGATATGTGATAATGCTTTAGATTAATCCATACATGTGTATCTTGATGATTTTATGACATACATGAGTTTTTGAAATAAATGTTGATTTGATACTCTCATTTTGGATTAACATGTTTTTGGTTTAATCATTTTTTATGACGAATTAATATGACATTCTCATGACATATTAAGATAACATAGTGCATGTACATCTATGTATGAATTTCTTTGATAGTCTTTTGATGATAGATGTGATATCATGATGTTTTATTTTTTTGATGTGTTTGGGCTTGACGGCTTTATGACCTAAAACTTATGTTTTGACTTTAAATGATGATACAATGTTTTCACAAAAAAAGACTTGAACACTCTCACATGAAATCAATTGTATGAAAATGGAAATGAATTTTCTATTCTATTGAGATTAATGAATTTATTTTACCAATCTTATGAATCTCATGAAAATAAACATGATGAATATTTTATAAATGAGTTGTCTTATAAGATTTTGCCTTTACATCTTGAACTTTAATGCTTATATTGATTTGGCATATAAAGACTAAGGCATGCTCATAAGAAGCAAATCACATGAATAGAAATTTATAAAAAATGAAATGCAATCCTTTATCTTATTGATTTCTACCTAAGAGACCAATAAAACTATCTATGCCATTTTGAATCTCTTGAAAGAAATGTTGAGATTTTGATGATTTGGATGATTTGAATTTGAATGAGTTTTATTCAAAATCATGATCTTGATTCCGTGATATTTACAAATTAAGATTTATTATGAATCAAGATTTTTTTCATTAATCGATCTCCCAAGATTTTTCCTTGATTATTTAAGAGGAGATTTTTCAAAACAAAATGTGTCTTCTATTATTATCTTTTCATGATATGATTTTTTTATACAATTCCTTGTATTCATGAAATGTTTATCGATCACCCAATTACTTTCTACTTGATATTCTTTATGTGGTGATTAAAATTATGCATGAAATACTCTTGATATTATTTTGATGTATACAAATGAAAAGTTATAATCATGAATGATTGGATGAAATTTGACAAGTTAATATCTTCATGATTTGAAATATTTATACTTTGAAATTATGCATGCAATTGCTTTTGTATTGTGATGATATATGCATCATGAATACTTTATTATTATCATACATGAAAATAGTGATAAACATTTTGAAAATAAATATTTGTATCATGTTAGATGATTTTACATCATGCGCATGATGAGTTATAGTGATGATTGAAACAATGATTGAAATGATATGAATGATGATTTGGAATCATGCATATAATGATGAGTTAATATGTTTTGAATATATGATGATTTGGTATTATGTATGTAATAATGATATACTAATGATGAAATACTTTTGACAAAATTATTATTTTGATATTCATGACTTGAATCTTCCTTTTTTGCCAATGACAACGGGAGAGAAAAGAGTTACTAATGTGCTATCTTGAATTGATGTAAAGGGTCATCTCAAACAGAAATTAGCTACCTTGCACAAGTCAAGAAAATGCAAAAACTTCCTTACTTTCTTGCACATCTAAAGAGAAGATGCAAATGTAACAATTGCCAAATTGTTTGCTTGCCTCATGTAAAACATTGTCTCTTGTTAGGTTGACATTTTGCTAAGGAAGCAAAAAAAAATGACACTTCTCAAAAGAGAAGAAAGTGCTTGCTTTCTTGAACATCTTTAATTTGCTAGCTAACATAATGTACAATTTGCTATATTAAACATTACAAAGAAATGCTATCATGCACATCATAAAAAGAAAAGCAAATATGCTAACTTGCAAATCTTTAAATTTGCTAGCTTATATGTAGTAAAAACTTGCATATCGTAAAAAGTTGTTAGCTCAGAGAGAAGCAAAGAATTGCTATCTCGAAAGAAGTAAAATTGCAAAACTTAGAAAACTTGCAACAAAATTGCTCTTGCCATGCTTTGTATAAAAAAATATGTTGATATCCTTAAAAGCATCTCAATGAATTTTTTTTTTTGTATCGCAATGTATCACATGTATCACAAATTAATTTTTTTTAGACTATTATCATATCATGATGTATCGCATAATGATATCATGATTTGTGATTGTTTCATGTGATCCTTAGTGAATTTTCACATTGGTATCCTTCGTGAAATGATTTCATTACATTATTGTCTTGTATGCATCATGTGATGATTGAAATATTGATTGATGCAAAGTTGATGTAAAAGTCTAAATCATTGGTTCCTCTCCTTCTTTTTGACATTAACAAAGGGAGAGAAAGTTATTGCTAGCTTGCCTATCTTAAGTAGCAAAGATTACTAACTTGCTTATTTCAAGAAGCAAAAGTTGTCTTCTTGAACATCACTATCTTGCCTATCTCAAGAAGCAAGACTTGCAACCTACACATTACAATAGGAAGCAAGAATCGATAGCTTACACACTCCAACAAGAAAGCTATCTTGTATTTGCTTTCAAATTTTTTTTAGCTAGCTTCTATGTTGCAAAACTTGCTCACTTTTTTCAAACACTTTGCTAGCTTGCACTTTGTAAAGGAAGCGAAAATAGCACTTCTCAAAAGAGAAGAAAGAACTTACTATCTTGAAACATCACAAAAAAGTTTGCTACCTCAAGATGATATAAAATTTGCTATATCAAACATCATAAATATTGTTACTTGCAAAGAAAAGCAAAGTGTAATCTTGCACAAAAATTCAAGTGTTGAATTGCCATGCTTTTGTGCCTATATGTTGTGATGAAAATCTAGCTTCATGTTGTAAAAACTTGCATATCTTTTAAAATAGCTAGAGCTACTTCTCCTTTTTTTTTGATGACATAGGGGAGAAGTATATTGATGACTTCATGCATTGAATTAAACATTTTATATATTTGCATGATGGTTTAAATGTTTTCATAACATATGATGAATGTTACTTGGATTTGAGATAATCTAAGTGTTCTATCAATGGCATAATGATAGGGGAGTTTGTTTAAACTCCGGGGAGTTAAGGTTAACTCGTTAGTCATCATTAGTTGTCATCATCAAAAAGGGGAGATTGTTGAATCTCGGATTTTGATGATGAAACTAATTGATTGTGTTTAGATGTTTAACTGCATTTTGAGTGATGCAGGTCTACTCGATCAGAATTAGACAGTTAACATAGGAGAATTGACGCTATGCGGAGGAGATCACGCCGATATTGGACAGCGAAAGGCTTCAACATCGGCATCGGGCCAAGAAGAGCGAATTGCGCCAAGGATATCGGGTTGCGAGGTCAACCGCCGATTGGGCAACAAGCCGCAAGAGAGGACGATGTGCTAAAGAATCGATCGGCGCCAACCAATGACGTGCGCAAATGTAATGTCAATTCGCGTTGTAATAACCGCCTAGATCGGAGTAGAGTTTTGGTTTGCATGTGCAGGATTAACTACGATAACGATGAAGGCATAAAGTGAAACAAAGTGTGGAGTCAAGAACGAAGATTCGCTGGGAGTTCAAGAGTTCGACGGAAGTCCGGCGATCATCGAACGCCAGCCGGAACTAGCCGAGAATGAGTAGGGAGCTTGTCAAGGGTTTTTTGAAGCTTCATGGGAAGGTTCGTGGGAAGTTCGCAGAGTTTGCCGAGAAAGGTCGAGCTTGTCAAGAAGCTCATTGGAACTCGCCAAGATCAAATCGTGAAGTTTAAGAGCTTGCCGGAGTCCGCAGAATGGTTTCCAGAGTTTATCGGAAGACCACCGAAAGTTCAGCCTAAGCTCATGGGAAGAAGTCTTAACTTATGGACTTTGTAATAGCTTATATAATGTCTTTAAAATTCGTAGTTAGCATGTTAATTAGGGTTAGGATTAGGTATTAAACCTATAACCCAAGTAGGGGCCTATAACACTGTAGGCGGTGGGTTGAAAACACTGTAGGCGGTGGCACCGCCTGGGCTGAGCGGTGGCACCGCCCAGCACCCGAGTGCTGGGCGGTGACACCTCTTAAGGCTGGTGGCACCGCCCAGCACCCGAAAGGCTGGGCGGTGGCACCGCTATCGGGCGGTGGCACCGCCAAAGATCGGGAACCCAAAGAGAATTTGAATTTTGGAGCCCTAATTTTGGAGCCCAAATTTGAATCCTCTTGAGGCCTATAAATACCCTCAAATCTCAGCTGAGATTACAACTTTTTTTTTTTAGCAGCAAGAGTTTGAGAGAAAGGTCTTAGAAAAGTGTTAGCTTGTCTTCTTTTCAATTTGTTAGTGTTCACCTCATCTCTTCTCGAAAATCTGTAAGAGAGTGAACCGCTTGTAAAGAGTTGTAAGAGGGTATTTACCCTTCCATTTCAAGAGACTTGCTAGTGGAAGGTGGGAGCCTCATCGAAGAGGGGCCTCGCAAAAGGGAGTAGGTCATTTGACCGAACCACTCTAAAATCGGCGTGATCCTTGGTTTGCATTTCATTATTGCTATTTATATTATTGCAAACCTTCTTATATGCTTTAGTTCCTTATTACTTTTGCTGCGCATATTTAAGAATACGCTTTCAAGATTAAGCTTGTCAAGTTCCGCTCTTATCATACGAAAGATTTTTTAAAAACCGAAGTTTTAATCCGCTGCACTAATTCACCCCCCCCTCTTAGTGCTGCTCCGATCCTAACAGTATTCGTACTGGAAATCAGAATCAAACGAGCTTTTACCCTTTTGTTCCACATGAGATTTCTGTTCTTGTTGAGCTCATCTTAGGACACCTGCGTTATCTTTTATCAAATGTGCCGCCCTAGCCAAACTCCCCACCTGACAATGTCTTCCCCCTGGATCGGCCCGCTAGGCGGGCCTTGGGTCCAAAAGGAGGGGCCGGGCCCCGCCTCCGACTCACGGAATAGGTAAAATAACGTTAAAAGTAGTGGTATTTCACTTCCGCCGGCGAACCGGCTCCCACTTATCCTACACCTCTCAAGTCATTTCACAATGTCGGACTAGAGTCAAGCTCAACAGGGTCTTCAATCCCCACTGATTCTGCCAAGCCCGTTCCCTTGGCTGTGGTTTCACTGGATAGTAGACAGGGATAGTGGGAATCTCATTAATCCCTTCATGCGCGTCACTAATTAGATAACGAGGCATTTGGCTACCATAAGAGTGTCATAGTTACTCCCGTCATTTACCCTCGCTTAGTTGAATTTCTTCACTTTATCATTCAAAGCACTGGGCAGAAATTACATTGCGTAAGCATTCGTGGGGACCATTGCAATGATTTGTTTTAATTAAACAGTCGGATTCCCCTTGTCCATACCAGTTCTGAGTTGACTGTTCGATGCCCGGGGAAGGCCCCAGAGGGGGCCGTTCCCAGTCCGTCCTCCGGTCGGCACGTGGCGACCCGCTCTCGCCGCGAGAGCAGCTCGAGAAGTTCATCGACAGCCAACGGGTTCTGGGCTGGGACCCCCGTGCCCAGCCCTTAGAGCCAATCCTTATCCCGAAGTTATAGATCCGTTTTGCCGACTTCCCTTGCCTACATTATTCCATGGGCCAGAGGCTGTTCACCTTGGAGACCTGATGCAGTTATGAGTATGACCGGGCGCGGGCGGCACTCAGTCCTCCGGATTTTCAAGGGCCGCCGGGGGCGCACCGGAAGCTGCGCGACGTGCGGCGCTCTTCCGACCGCTGGACGCTACCTCCAGCTGAGCCGTTTCCAAGGCAAGCGGGTCGTTAAGCTGAAAAGATAACTATTCCCAGGGCCCCCGCTAGCGTCTAGATTGTTCGATTAGTCTTTCGCCCCTATACCCAATACAGACGAACAATTTGCACGTCTGTATCGCTTCGGGCCTCCACCATAGTTTCCTCTGGCTTCGCCCCGCTCAGGCATAGTTCACCATCTTTCGGGTCCCAACATGCATGATCGGGGTCGGCTGGCCATTTTTGGTTGAGCGAACGAGCAGCGAGCGGCGGACAACGAGCGAAGCAAAAGGCAGCACCGTCCCTGGTATACGAAAGCCTCATCTAGCCCTGTGCTACCCGGGGGGGTTCCAGGGTGCTTAGATGGCTGACATTTTTGGTCCGCTCACGACTGTCACCGCAGCATGAAAGAAAAGCCCAAAAACAGGCCAAAATGGCCCAAAAATGGGCCAAAACTGGCCATTTTTAGCTGAGCAAGCGAGCGGCGAGCGGCGGACAGCGAGCGAAGCGAGAGGCAGCACCGTCCCTGCTATACAAAAGCCACATCTAGCCTTGTGCCACCCGGGGGGTTCCAGGGTGCTGAGATGGCTGACGTTTTGCTCCGATCACGATGGTCGCCGTGGCAATAGATGAATTCCTATTTTGAGTTAGGGATTAGAAACCTTATAAATAGCCATGTATTCCTCCTCATTTGATAAGCAATAGATGAATCTTTTCTGCAGCCTGTGAGCAGCAACTTGGCTGGAGGCCAATCCTCTAAAGAGATCAATCCCAAGTTTAGAATCTACAAGGGTTCTAACACCTGGTATCAGAGAAGCGTTCTTGGCATCTCGCTGCCCTTCCACATCCATCCATCAACCCTCCACAACCACCCAAAGCAATTCCCACAATTGCTTAAGAGATCGTTGCCAAATTCTACCGTCATCTCCACCACCACGGATCATCTTTTGATCTCCCCGTGAATTGCAACAGGTTTTGGTTTTCTACCTTACTGCTGCTGCAATTTAGTTATCCTTGTTTGAAAATCACAAAAAAATTATTCGTATATTGCTGCATAAACTTTTTGTCATAAAGTTTTCATCTCTACGACGAAAGATACAATGCAGAATTCCAACCGTATAGCACCGTCTTTTTGATCTTGCTACTATGTTTTTTCTATCTAAATTTCTATGTAATTTTTATAACATCTTTGACACTTCCTGACAGTGGATTTCCCTTTGGTTTCATCAAAAAATTCTTAATATAAACTACTGATCTTTTATGTCCAATCTGCTACACTTGAAAATCTTTGCTGCAGAAAATTTCAGCTGCATATTATCGTCTTAACCCATCTATTTACAATCTTTTTTGAATGAAATTTCTTATACACTTCATAGATCATCTTGGCTTCCATCTAAGATTGATTTATTGAGAAATTCATCTCTAAAAATGATTTTGTGTTGCTGCAAATTTTCATCGTAGACCGCTGAAATTTTTCGACGAGAATTCAGCAATCGCAACTTGCACCAATTTCCTTGCTGTTATACTGCCGAAATTTTCTTGATTAAATAAGATATCCTTGCGGTCATATAAACTGTGATTTTTTTATCAATTCCCTCCTCAATTCTCTCAAGTTTTGGTGGAAATTACGTCGAGAAACCTTTGTTTCTTCGACGACAATTCTACTCTTACAAGATAGCACATACTTGCTGTAATTTCCACTTATTTCTATCAAACCTTTGCTACCATCTACCACAGATCCAAAACTTTCATCCATAGCCCTAAAACCCCACTAAACCACACCCTCAAACTGCACCCAAAACAGCCACAAAACAAGTCTAAACCGCAGCCTACATCTACCAATCCACCAACCCTTTCGACCATCACCTCTCTCAACCTATACACGCCTTTAACCCTATAACAAAAGAGAGATATTAACATCATAGATTACGAGGCATATACTATGACATCTAAGGAGGTAATCAATGCTAAATTCGAAGCCTTGGATGCACGAATGGAGGATAAGATTCAGACGCTCTTTACCAAACTCAGATTGGGTCGATCATTAAGCCCAAAGAAATCATATCATGGAGAGAGTTTTACCCAATCACACCAAGCCTGAAGAGATGACTTCCAAGGGAGGGGAGGCTCTATGATCAACCCTAACTTATCCATGCATGAGAGTGGACTTTCCTAGATAGGAAGATGTTAGGACTCTAGCTAGAAGAGTCCTAATTAAGAGGGACATTCATGTAAAACCTACCTAAGCCGACCCCTATTAACGAGGTGAAGAGGCCGGGTACAGTTAGGAGATTGTTTCTTAGAGATGAATTAGGAGTTGCAAAAAAATAGGAGTCTTGATTAGAAGGAGTCTTGAGTAGGAATCTTGAGTAGGAGTCCTATTAGGAGTTAGGGTTTAGAAACCCTATAAATAGTCATGTATTCCTCCTCTTTTCATAAGCAGTAGATGAATCTTTCTGCAGCCTTTGAGCCGCAACTTGGAGGGAGGAACCCCTATAGAGTTCCAAGGACGCTGATCCCCTAAAGAGATCAACCCCAAGTTCATAATCTGCAAGGGTTCTAACACCTGCAGAATTCCAAGGAGGCCGATCCCCTAAAGAGATCAACCCCCAGTTTAGAATCTGCAAGGGTTCTAACACCTGGTATCAGAGCAGCATTCTTGGCATCTCGCTGCCCTTCCATAGCCATCCATCAACCCTCCACAACCGCCCAAAGCAATTCCCACAATTGCTTAAGAGATCGTTGTCAAATTCCGCCGTCATCTCCACCACCACGGATCATCCTTTGATCTCCCCGTGAATTGCAACAGGTTCTGATTTTCTACCTTACTGCTGCTGCAAATTAGTTATCCTTATTTGAAAATCCCAAAAAAATTATTCCGATATTGCTGCATAAACTTTTCGTCGTAAAGTTTTCATCTCTACGACGAAAGATACATTACAGAATTTCAACCGTATAGCACCGTCTGTTTGATCTTGCTACTGTTTTTTTCTATCCAAATTTCTACAAATTTTTTATGACATCTTTGACATTTCCTAACAGCAGATTTCCTTTTGTTTTGTCAAAAAATTTGTAATATAAACCACTGATCTTTTACGTCCAATCTACTATACTTAAAAATCTGTGCTGCAGAAATTTTCTACCGCATATTGTTGCCTTAACCCATCTATTTGCAATCTTTTTTGAATAAAATTTCTTATACACTTCATAGATCATCTTGGCTTCCATCTAAGATTAATCTATAAAGAAATTCATATCTAAAAACGATTTTGTGTTGCTGCAAATTTTCGTCATAACTTGCTGAAATTTCACGACGAGAATTCTGCAATCGCAACTTGCACCAATTTCGTTGCTGTTATACTGCCGAAATTTTCTTGATTAAATTAGATATCCTTGCTGTCATATAAATTATGATTTTGCTATCAATTCCCTCCTCAATTCTCTCACGTTTTTGGTGGGAATTACATCGAGAAACCGTTGTTTCTTCGACAACAATTCTACTCTTACAAGACAGCACATACATGCTGCAACTTCCATTGATTTCTATCAAACCTTTGCTACTATCTACCACAGATCTAAAACTTTTATCTACAGCCCTAAAACTCTACCAAACCACACCCTCAACCTGCACCCAGAATAGCCACAAAACAAGCCGAAACCGCAGCCTACATCCACCAATCTACCAACCCTTTCGACCATCACCTCTCTCAACCACTACATGCCTTTAACTTGACAATAAAAGAGAGATCTTGATATCACAGATTTGACGGTATATACTATGGCATCTGAGGAGGTATTCAATGCTAAATTCGAAGCCTTCGAGGCGCGAATGGAGGATAAGATTCAGATGCTCTTTACCGAACTCAGATTGGGCCGACCACTAAGCCCGAAAAAATCACATCAAGGAGAGAGCTTTGCCCAATCGTACTAAGCCCAAAGATATGACTTCCAAGAGAGGGGAAACTCTATGATCAACTTCAACTATCCATGCATGAGAGTGGACTTCCCTAGATGGGAAGAAGGAGACCTGATTGATTGGATCTCACGCGCGGAGCGATATTTTCGGTACCACAATCGCAGATGCATCTATGGTGAAAATTACAACTATATATCTTGAAGGGGATGCTATACAGTGGTTTGATTGGTTTGAACATACTTATGGAGTCCTTTCAGGGCGACAATTCAAAGAAGAACTGCTAATCCGCTTCAAACCAACCGATTACGAGAATATTGATGGACAACTAGCAAAGATCCGACAAACCTCCACCATTCAGGAGTACCAAACCAGGTTTGAAAGGTTATCTAATCAAACTCATGATTGGTCTCAAAAATAGCTATTGAGGACCTTCATTGAGGGCTTGAAGCCGGAGATCCGAGGAGAAGTTAAAGCGCGACAACCGTATACGCTTATGGCAGCCATTTCTTTCGCACGACATCAAGAGGAGCAATTGAACCATGAAGCTCGGAGAACTAGGGTCGCTCCTCAACCAGTAATATTGAAGCCCTCAGCCCCCCCTACTATCGACCAAGTCCCTACACCAAAGAGGTTAACAGGAGAAGAGCTTCGGGAGCGATATGCGAAGGGGTTATGTTGGCATTGTGATGAGCTGTGGAGCCGTGAGCATCGCTGTAGGAAAGGGAGACTTCTTATGATTGAACCAATAGAAGAAGAAGTCATTGAACATTCCGAAGAGAGCCTTGAACGTTAAGAAGAAGATGCAGAAGAAGAGCCACAATCGATCGAAGTTACGGTACATGCACTAGCCGACTACTCAAACCCGCAAACGATGAAAGTTGGAGGCCTTCTCAAACAACAACCGATCACTGTTCTCATCGACACGGGCAGTACTATTAACTTTCTAAATAGTAAGGTTGTTGTCCATATGGCTTTACCTATTGAGAATTGCAGCAGGTTTGACGTTAAGATCGCCGATGGATGGATTTTGAAGTATGATCGTAGGCGCCCGCAAGAGAAACTATTGCTGCAAAACCAAGAGATAATTGCAGATTTCTTCCTTCTCCCTCTTTACAATCATGAGGCCATGCTCAAAATTAAATGGTTGATGACATTGGTGATATTTCCTGAAATTTTTTGAAACTAATTATGAAATTTTACAGTAAGGAGAAACAGGTGACATTGCACGGGAAACGTGGGGGTGACATAACAACGATTTGCACACAACAAATGGAGAATGTTTTGCATAAAGCATACAGCGGATTTTTGGCACAACTTGAGCAGCAAACTAAGGGAGAGCTAATAGAATTTGAAGATCCAAACCTACTTCCTTTGCTTGCTGAATTTTCAGATATATTTGACGAACCACACAACCTATCTCTTACCCGTCGGCATGATCATTATATAACGATTCTTTCAAGCAAACCTCCAGCAAATACTCGGCGATATCAGTATCTGCTTTTTTTTTTTAGTAAGTAAAAGTAAATTGATCCTGTGTAAAGTTTCTACAAATAGCTTTATCTATACAAGTCATAGATAAAGCAAAGTAACTCATAGAGTGCGAATGCGATAGTTATGACTACACATGCTGTAGACTATAACTCCTAATTATAATCAACATAGAAAATATTTATCCAGATATATCAAAACTACATGTGGGTACATAATTTGGCATCATTCCCTAGATCTTTAGCTAATAGCAAAATTAAATTTGATAAAAATATCTTTTTCTCTTCGGGTAAAGTGCTCCGTTTTGAGATCTTGCTCCATACAGGATCTTGAGTCTCTAATAATCTCTTTAAATAGCTGAGCATTGTTTGTGTGTTGTCTCCAAAAGGATGAAATAGAAAGGATTGTAAAAGTGATGCTTGAAACAGGAGTGATTCGGCCAAGTTGTAGCCCCTATTCCTCACCAGTGCTACTTGTACGCAAGAAGGACAGAACTTGACGGATGTGCATCGACTACCAAGCTTTAAATGGGATCACCATAAAGGACAAGTACCCAATACCAGTGGTGGATGAACTTCTTGATGAATTAAAAGGAGCTCGAGTCTTCACAAAGTTGGACCTCCGATCCGGTTACCACCAAATTCGGCAATTACGGATTGTTCTGACGATCCTTCGGGAGAATACTCTTTTTGTAAAGCAACCAAAGTGCAGCTTTCTCCAGCAAAAAGTAGAGTACCTTGGGCATATAATATCAGAAGAAGGAGTGGCGGCAGACCCAGCAAAAATTGAGGCAATGCAAGGCTGGCCGAAACCTACAAACGTGAAATTACTACGGGGGTTCCTTGGACTATCGGGCTACTACCAAAAATTTATTAAGGACTATGGGAAGATCAGTACACCACTCACTTCTTTACTGAAAAAAGATGCTTTCCAATGGTTAGACAGAGCCTCCACTGCCTTCGACAAACTTAAGGCAGCCATGACGATGACGCCGGTGCTAACACTACCAGATTTCAACCGACCCTTTATTATTGAGGCTAACGCATCTGGAGTCAAAATTGGAGCCATTCTCATGCAAGATGGTCGACCACTCGCATACACTACAACGAAGTGGAAACCCTACTTGATTGGTCGACGATTTCAAATTAAAACCGACCAGAAAAGCCTCAAGTACTTTTTGGAGCAAAAGAGAATGTTCTTGCAGATGCGCTTTCGCAGCTACCCGAGCAAGCTGATGTTTCAGCCATTTCACTTCCGACCAACGACTTCCTTATGGATATTAAGATGGAATGGCAGGAAGATTCAGAGAATAGTAAGATTATAAAAAATTTGGAGGAAGCACCAAGCTCCGTGGCTCATTACAAGTGGGACTCAAAAGAATTACACTATAAGGGACGCATTGTGCTTATAATAAATTCTACTTGCATCTTCATGAGCATATTTTGGACAAATTTATTCCATATGTTGGGTACTAAATTGAAAAGGAGTATGGCATATCATCCACAAATCAACGGCTAGACAAAAGTGGTAAATAGGTGCTTAGAGACGTACCTCCGGTGTTTCGCTAGCGACCGACCAAAAGAGTGGGCAAAATGGCTACCCTGGGCTGAATGGTGGTTTAATACTACATATCATTCATCTACAAAATGTGCCCCTTATGAAGCATTATATGGTCGACCAGCCCCTGTGATTCCAAAGTATGTAATTGGCTCAGCCAAGGTAGATCAGGTTGACCAAGAATTGATTGATAGAGACAAACTCTTACATCTGTTAAAAGATAATCTCTCTACCGCTCAAGCCATAATGAAGCAGCAAGCCGACACACGACGAAGTGAAAGAGAATTTTCAATAGGAGATTGGGTTTATCTTCACCTACAACCATACAAGCAACTCTCTATCAACACTCGAGCCTCCATGAAGCTATCCCCACGTTTTTATGGGCCCTATCAGATCATAGAGCGTATTGGAGCCATGGCGTACAGACTTAAATTACCTGAGGTTGCCAAAATTCACCTTGTCTTCCACGTATCATGCTTAAAGACCAAGTTGGGAGAACACGAGTCATCCCAAATCCAACTGCCCAACACAACTGAGGATGGAGTTATTCAAGCCCAACCATAAGCCATCCTCGATCGTAGGATCGTGATGCGTCGCTGACATCCCTCTACTAAAGTACTAGTGCATTGGAATAATCTACCACTTGAAGATGCCACATGGGAACCATATGAGGAGCTGAACACCCGGTTCCCTGAATTCATAGAATCTCAACCTTGAGGACAAGGCTGATTTAAAGAGGGCGGGTCTGTTAGGACTCTAGCTAGAAGAGTCCTAATTGAGAGGGACATTCATGTAAAACCTACCTAAGCCGACCCCTATTAACGAGGTGAAGAGGCCGGCTAGGGTTAGGAGATTGTTTCTTAGAGATGAATTAGGAGTTGTAAAGAAATATGAGTCTTGATTAGAAGGAGTCTTGAGTAGGAGTCTTGAGTAGGAGTCCTATTAGGAGTTAGGGTTTAGAAACCCTATAAATAGCCATGTATTCCTCCTCTTTTCAAAAGCAATAGATGAATCTTTTCTGCAGCCTTTGAGTAGCAACTTGGAGGGAGGAACCCCTATAGAGTTCCAAGGAGGCCGATCCCCTAAAGAGATCAACCCCAAGTTCAGAATCTGCAAGGGTTGTAACACCTGCAGAATTCCAAGGAGGCCGATCCCCTAAAGAGATCAACCCCCAGTTTAGAATCTGCAAGGGTTCTAACAGAAGAAGGAGACCCGATTGGTTGGATCTCGCGTGCGGAGCGATATTTTCAGTGCCACAAAATCGCGGATGCATCTATGGTGAAAATTGCAGCTATACATCTTGAAGGGGATGCTATACAGTAGTTTGACTGGTTTGAACATACTTATGGAGTCCTTTCATGGTGACAATTCAAAGAAGGACTGCTGATCCGCTTCAGACCAACCGATTACGAGAATATTGACGGACAACTAGCAAAGATCTGACAAACCTCCACAATTCAGGAGTACCAAACCAGGTTTGAAAGGTTATCTAATCAAACTCATGATTGGTCTCAAAAATAGCTATTGAGGAACCTCATTGAGGGCTTGAAGCCGGAAATCCGAGGAGAAGTTAAAGTGCGACAACCGTATACGCTTATGGCAGCCATCTCTTTCGCACGACATCAAGAGTAGCAATTGAACCATGAAGCTTGAAGGACTAGGGTCACTCCTCAACCAGTAATATTGAAGCTCTCAGCCCCCCCTACTATCCACCAAGTCCCTACATCGAAGAGGTTAACAAGAGAAGAGCTTCGGGAGCGATATACGAAGGGGTTATGTTGGCATTGTAACGAGCCGTGGAGCCATGAGCATCGCTGTGGTAAAGGGAGACTTCTTATGATTGAACCAATAGAAGAAGAGGTCATTGAACATCCAGAAGAGAGCCTTAAACATGAAGAAAAAGATGCAGAAGAAGAGCCACAACCGACCGAAATTACGGTACATGCACTAGCCGGCTACTCAAACCCGCAAACGATGAAAATTGGAGGTCTTCTCAAACAACAACCGATCATTGTTCTCATCGACACGGGCAGTACTAATAACTTTCTAAACAGTAAGGTTACTGTCCAGATGGCCTTACCTATCGAGAATTGCAGCAGTTTTGATGTTAAGGTCGCTGATGGATGGATTTTGAAGTATGATCGTAGGCGCCCACAAGTGAAACTATTGCTGATCATGAGGCCTTACCAAGAGATAATTGCATATTTCTTCCTTCTCCTTCTTGATGATCATGAGGCCATGCTCATAATTAAAAGGTTGACAACATTAGGTGATATTTCTTGGATTTTTATGCAACTAATTATGAAATTTTACAGCAAGGAGAAACAGGTGATACTGAACAGGAAACGTGGGGGCGACGTAACGACGATTTGCACACAACAAATGTAGAAGGTTTTGCATAAAGCATGCAGCAGATTTTTGATACAACTTGAGCAGCAAACTAAGGGAGAGCCAATAGAATTTGAAGATTCAAACCTACTTTCTTTGCTTGCTGAATTTTCAGATATATTTGACGAATCGTACAACCTATCTCTTACTCGTCGGCATGATCATTATATAACGATTCTTTCAGGCAAACCTCCAGCAAATACTCAGCCATATCAATATCTACATCTCCAGAAGAATGAAATAGAAAGGATTGTAAAAGAGATGCTCGAAACAGGAGTTATTCGGCCAAGTTGCAACCTCTACTCTTCACCGGTGCTACTTGTACGCAAGAAGGACGGAACATGGCGAATATGCGTTGATTACCGAGCTCTCAATGACATAACCATCAAGGACAAATACCTTATTCCAATAGCAGATGAATTGCTCGATAAAAGGGAGCATAAATCTTCACAAAGCTGGACCTTTGATCTAGGTATCATCAAATATGAGTGTGTGAAGAAGACATACCGAAAACCACCTTTTGAACACACAACAACCACTATGAATTTTTGCTTTCTTCAACAGAAGGTGGAATATCTTGGGCATATCATATCAGACAAAGGTGTGATAGTGGACCCCTTCAAAATTGAAGAAATGCAAAACTGGCCTACCCCGAGAAACATAAAATTGCTACATGGCTTTCTGGGTTTAACAGGCTACTACCGCAAGTTCATGAAAAACTATGGAAAGATCAATGCACCACTTACTTCCTTACTGGAAAAAGATGTCTTCCAATGATTGGACAGAGCCTCCGCTTCCTTCGACAAACTTAAGGCATCCATGACGACGACGCCGGTGCTAACACTACTAGATTTCAACCGACCCTTCATTATTGAGGCCAACACATCTGGAATCGGAATTGGAACCATTCTCATGCAAGATGGTCGACCACTCGCATACACTAGCAAGACATTATCTACCTCCCATCAAAATAAGTCAATATTTAATAAGGAGATGCTCGCTATTGTGTGCGCAATAATGAGGTGGAGACCCTACTAGATTGGTCGACGATTTTAAATTAAAACTGACCATAAAAGCCTCAAGTACTTTTTGGAGCGAAAGATATCATCCCCTGAGCAGCAAAAATGGGTAACAAAACTTCTTGGATTTGATTATGAAATAACTTACAAAAAGGAGAAAGAGAATATTCTTATAGATGCGCTTTCGCAACTACCCAAGCAAGCTGAAGTTTCGGTCGTTTCACTTCCAACCAGCGTCTGTAAATACATTGCAGAATTCCAGCCGCATAGCACCATTTGTTTGATCTTGCTACTGTGCTTTTTCTATCCAAATTTCTAAGAAACTTTTATGATAGCTTTGACACTTTCTAACAGTCGATTTCCCTTTGGTTTCATCGAAAAATTCTCAATATTAACTACTGATCTTTTATGTCCAATCTGCTACACTTGAAAATCTTTGCTGCAGAAAATTTCAGCCACATATTGTTGCTTTAACCTATCTATTTGCAATCTTTTTTGAATGAAATTTCTTATACACTTTATAGATCATCGTTGCTTCCATCTAAGATTGATCTATTGAGAAATTCATCTCTAAAAATGATCTTGTGTTGCTGCAAATTTTCATCGTAAACTGCTGAAATTTTTCGATGAGAATTCTGCAAACACAACTTGCACCAATTTCCTTGCTGTTATACTGTCGAAATTTTCTTGATTAAATTAGACATCCTTGCTGCCATATAAACTGTGATTTTGCTATCAATTCCCTACTCAATTCTCTCAAGTTTTTGGTGGAAATTACGTCGAGAAACCTTTGTTTCTTCGATGACAATTCTACTCTTACAAGACAGCATATACTTGCTGTAACTTCCACTTATTTCTATCAAACCTTTGCTACCATCTACCACAAATCCAAAACATTCATCCACAGCACTAAAACCCCACTAAACCACACCCTCAAACTGCACCCAAAACAGTCACAAAACAAGCCTAAACCGCAGCCTACATCTACCAATCCACCAACCCTTTCGACCATCACCTCTCTCAACCTATACACGCCTTTAACCCGACAACAAAATATAGATCTTAACATCATAGATTTGGGGGCATATACTATGGCATCTAAGGAGGCAATCAATGCTAAATTCGAAGCCTTGGAGGAGCGAATAGAGGATAAGATTCAGATGCTCTTTACTGAACAGATTGGGCCGACCTGCTAGTCATAGGTGCCCAGCAAGCCAATCACGTGAGTGATGGCACGTGTGATTTAATATAGAATCTTTTTCTTATTATATTTTGGCATATATCACTTTATAACTATTGCATAAATGCATACATATATTGTGATGTCCTTAGATTTGTGCAATGGGAATCGGATCGTGATGAGATCACGATAGTGAGATCGATTCACCTTTAGACACATATCCTAAATAATCCCGGTCATAGGTTACTCGAGAGGGATATCGTGATAACCGGACAGACTGGTGTGCTGTATACCCGTCCATATGATGAATGCAGCTGGTCTCATAGCTGCTTGTGTAGGGACACTAGGGATACAATACAGTTGCTCAATGGAGAATGAGTTCACTGATTGATCCGCTTACGGAATGCTGGATGGTTGATGATGCCTTATTGTGAGACAGTGATTCCGTAGTCCTAGTGGTGTATCTGGTCCTTAGACTTGAGACACAAAGAATGTCCTGTATGAGTGTTCCACTCTTTGATACCAGACTTATAGGTTTGGCTGTCCCAGATCTAGTACAGCTGATCATTGGGAGTGGTAGTCGACCTTACGAGGGCTATTGAGTGTCGATAGAGGATCATCCACTCTCGGCATCATGAGAGGAATATCCCATGTGTTCTTGCTCAGACAAATCCCTGGATAGGGTCATTCGGGTTGAGAGAGAAAGAGTTCTCCGGGAGAATACGTTAGAGCGAGACTCGAGTAGAACCCGTGTGGGTCTGACAACACCATGCTCGATATACGGTCTCTGGTATATTAGATGGATGGGGACTATAGGTACATGGTAACTGAGGACAGACAGGTCCAATGGATTGGATTCCCTTGTATCATTTGGGGACTACGGCGTAGTGGCCTAGTACATCCATAGTCGATGAGTCGAGTGAATTATTACAGAGATAATAATTCACTGAGTTAGAAGGAGTTCTGACAGGTATGACTCACGGCCAGCTCGATATTGGGCCTAGAGGGTCACACACATATGGTAGGCATTGCGATGAATAGAGGTTCGGATATGAGATATCCGACAGAGCCCTTGTCTTATTGGATGCAGATCCAATACCCACTAGGGGAGGACCCATTAGGGTTTGACAAGGGACCTCTATAAATAGGAGGGATTCAGAGCCCCATGGGCTAGAGAGCTTTTGTTTGCCTTTTCCTATTCTCCTCTCCATCTCCACCTCAGAGTAGGTCTGGAGTTTTGAGGAGCGTCGTCGCAACCCTACTGTGTGGATCACCGCTAGAGAGGAGGACGCTTGACCTCCTTCACCCTCTCCTAAGGATCTGCAAGGAAACAGGGATATACGATCTCCCTAGGTAACAAAATCTACTCTATACGCAGTTTCAAGTTTCGCGGATATTTTCGTACCAATCTTCGCAAGACGACGAACATCTCTTTGGGAATCAGGGATTTTGTTTTTTCTTATTCTTCCGCTGCGCATATGATGTCGCCCCAAGGATTTCCCAACAGTGGTGTCAGAGCCAGGTTGCTCGTGCGAATGATTGGTTTTGAACTGCGTGTGTTGTGTTTAGGAAGAATTTTGACGTCAAAATTGTTGACGCAAAAACAAGGAAGGGCAGCAATAGTTGCTGCCCTCGATTTGCATGCATGCAGCGCAGCTGAAGGCGGGCAGCACAGGGGCTGTGTCTGCCGCAGTCGGTCGGGGGCCTGCTTGCAGCAGGCTTGCCGCTGGCGGGGCCTACAGGGCAACGACACCTACCACCGCAGGGCAACGACGCCCGCTGCCGCTACTCCCGCGGGCGAAACCCCCCACAGGGGAGGTCGCAAGGTGGGACAGCACCGCCTGTGGATGCGGCGGCGCCCGAAGGGGGCGCCCACCCGCAGCGGCAGCGCCGACAACGAATTAATCCGCCCGGGTGGGACAACAATCCGCTATGAGGCTGGCGCGCCGAAAGTGGCGCCAACCCCAGAGCAAAGAATACCAGCTGCCAATGGGCGTCTTCGCCTCTAAGCGGGGCAGTGCCCTCACCCCGCCCCACAAGCCGTCGCCGGTAGGGTGGCGGCGGCGGCAACAGCGAAAAGGAGAATGGGCATTAGGGTTTTCTGGGCAAAAGACAGTTTTGCCCCTCGAAATTGAGAAATTCCAATTTCTGTCTTTTGTCCACATTACGAAAATACCCATATGAATTTATAAATTCCCTATAGTGTCCCTGATTTCAAAAAATATTAATTAATTAAAAGGTTTAGTTGATTATTATTTTATTATTATTATTATCTAGTAGTCCTACATGATGATAATCATGTGATGTATGATGTGTGGACGGATGATCATGGACCGTGTGATGTGTGTACCTGTGATTATTATTATTGAGGTATGCGAACCTCCATTATATTTCTCGTTTATTGTCGGGCCTGCGTGCCTATGATGAAGTTGTAATCACATGAGGATGCACAACGGGAGCGTGGAAGCGATAGCGGGACCCACGAGACGGACGATCGTGATGCATGGAGATGCATCAAGATGTCGACGGAACCAACAAGGACGAAATGGACGATCACAGGGCATGGAGATGCACCGTTGCACACATAGATCTTGATGTGAGTGATTAGGCCTACTGGCTCGGGCCTAATCATATTAGGTTGTGGTCCATGATTATCTGGTGTAATTACTTATACACATACTAGATATGTATATATATTTGCATGTGATGTAGATATATATTAAATATGTATATGTGTGGCATGTCATATTAGGAGACCAAATCATAGAAACATCTCTCGATAATATTAAGTCGGTAAACGTGAGGCAATTAGATTGACCCACGTGGCCTTCCATTGTTATAAGTATGAACCGATTCCCAGTGTAGGTTGAGTTGGTCGAGTCCCTCGAGACTCACCTATATCGCGATTCGCTATCTTGCTTATGACATAGAGGTCACCGGTGACCTGAGGGCATGGTATACTTGGTCGAGTCCCTCGAGGGTATATCATCAAATCAGACTCATCTTGTAACGAATGTGTTGACTTAACCGAGCATCATGGTTGGTCGAGTCCCTCGAGGCCATGGTGATTTGGAGGCCGAATAGGACGGGTATCACAAGGAGTTGTGATGACAAGAGTTGCCTACCTTTTAGGCTTAGTGTGATTGGTCGAGTCCCTCAAGGTTGTTGGGAAATCCTTGGGGGCGACGTCATATGCGCAGCGGAAGAACAAGAAAAACAAAATCCCTGATTCCCAAAGAGATGTTCGTCGTCGTGCGAAGATTGGTACGCAAAAATCCGCGAAACATGAAACTGCGTATAAAGTAGATTGTGTAACCTAGGGAGATCGTGTATCCATGTTTCCTTGTAGATCCTTAGGAGAGGGTGAAGGAGGTCAAGCGTCCTCCTCTCTAGTAGTGATCCACACAGTAGGGTTGCGAAGACGCTCCTCAAAAAAATCCAGACCTACTCTGAGGTGGAGATGGAGAGGAGAATAGGAAAAGGCAAACAAAAGCTCTCAAGTCCATGGGGCTTTGAATCCCTCCTATTTATAGAGGTCCCCTGTCAAACCCTAATGGGTCCTCCCTTAGTGGGTATTGGATCTGCATCCAATAAGACAAGGGCTCCGTCGGATATCTCATATCTGAACCTCTATTCATCGCAATGCCTACCATATGTGTGTGACCCTCTAGGCCCAATATCGAGCTGGCCATGAGTCATACCTGTCAGAACTCCTTCTAACTCATTGAATTATTATCTCTATAATAATTACTCGACTCATCGACTATGGAGGTACTAGGCCACTACGCCGTAGTCCCAAGACGCTACAGGGGAATCCAATCTATTGGACCTATCTGTCCTCAGTTACCGTATACCTATAGTCCCTCATCCATCTAAAATACCAGAGACCGTATATCGAGCATGGTGTTGTCAGACCCATATGGTCTCTTCTTGAGTCTCGCTCTAATCGGATTCTCTCGGAGAACTCTTTCTCTCTCAACCCGAATGACCCTGGCCAGGGATTTGTCTGAGCAAGAACACATGGGATATTCCTCTCATGATGTCGAGAGTGGATGACACGGGAGTGTCTAATTTACTACAATCTGATTATATGAGCCTTGATTATGATCTAGTATCTTTTTCAGTCAATAATGATGCCTCATAATCTTTATCTCAACACAATCAAATATGATAGCTCATCAGCATATTCTCTGCACAAAGTTAAAGCTGTTTCAAGCACACTCAAATATGATAGCTCATCAGCATATTCTCTGCACAAAGTTAAAGCTGTTTCAAGCACACTCAAATATGACAGCTCATCAGCATATTCTCTGCACAGAGTTAAAGCTATTTCAAGGTGCTTGGCATATTCTCATCAGCATATTCTTCAAGACAAAGGAATGCATTAAAGGAGTTGGTTGGCAGTTGTGAACATTTCTTCATTACCAATGAGTGCATTAAAATAGTTGGTTAGTAGCTGTAAACACTTAATTTCGAAATTCCCTATGCATGAAGGGTTGTTTCATGCACTAGTATTTATTTTGGTGTTTAGGACTTAGAAAGGATCTTTAGAAAAGCTGAGGATATTGGTAGAAGCTCTCTTGGAGTGCTCTTGTGAACTCTGTATCTCTTGGAAGTATCCTTGAGTGGTGAGTCTTTTGCTTTCAGTTCTGTATCCTTGTTATTGTCATTAGGGTGGTGATCTTTCTATATCCCTTTTGATTTTTAACTTGGTGGTGAACTATTTTTTTGTTTTGCCGAAGTTTCTTCAAGAGTTCGTTCATTGCCTTCTGTGACATTTTCTATCTGAACAACTATTCTATCGGTGTTCTTTCAAAATCCATTCTGCATTTTTACCCTCCCCGGTATCAATTTGGTATTAGAGCTAAAGGCTAGAGATCATGGCAAGGCGGAATGGAAAAGATGTAGTTGGTGAAGGTAGCGACCATGAAGATGACGCTGAGTCGTTGAGGCTGCAGCTACTTAAACTTGTCAAGCGTAGCCTACAAGAAAAAAAATGAAATAATCGATTTAACTTCAAAGTAGACACAACCAGCATGAAAATGATGCTCGAGAGTTTATTTTTGATGATGATACACCTCATCTTCCAAGAGAGTCGAGAAGATGTCAGAGAAGAAATGAAGTCCAAGACGAGTGGCAGAATAAATATAATCCCAGATTTGATATTCCAGAATTTGAAGGGAAAGTAAATGTTGATGACTTTATCGATTGGCTTAATACAATAGAAAGAATCTTCGATTTTCGTGAACCACCAGAACAAAAGAAGGTCAAACTTGTGGCACTCAAACTCAGGCGAAATGCATCTTTTTGGTGGAAAAATCTGAAGAAACAAAGAGAACGTGAGGGGAAGAGTAAGATCGTTACATGGGAGAAAATGAAAAGGGAGCTGAAGAGAAAATATTTACTTGATAATTATAGACAAGAGATCTTTCTCAAAATACATGATTTCAAGCAAAAAGATCTTAGTGTGGAGGAGTACACTGCAGAATTTGATAATTTGATGTTAAAAGGAGAGAGCTGTGGAACCTAAGAGCAAACAATTGCAAGATACTTAGGAGGTCCGGAGGTATGAGATTTCTAATGTTGTTCACCTACAGCCATATTGGTCTTTAAATGATGTGAGCAAGTGGCATTAAAAGTTGAAAAGCAAATGAAGTTTGAAAAGAGTTTTCAAGATGGCTCAAAAGAAGGCTACACAAAAGGAGGAAGTTCCAAGCCTACCATTCCAAAGCAAGGTGATATCGAAGGTGCAAGAAAAGGGTGAAGAGTCCATTGGCAACAAAAAATAATACCTAATTCTTCTACCCCCAAGTGGCGAAAAATGCTTCAAATGTCATGGTTTTGGGCATATTGTTTCGGATTGTCCAAATAGGAGGATTGTAACTTTGGTTGAAGATCATAGTGATGGAGGCTTAAGAGGAAGCCGACGCACGAACCAAAATAATACGATGATGATGAGGAAGAGATTACTTATGCTGATCATGGTTTGTCTATTGTATTGCAACATAGTTTACAAGTGTCATATGTGGCCGAATGATGAAAGTTGGGTGAGAAAAAATGTGTTTCACACTAAATGCACTTCTCTTGGCAAGGTGTGCTTGGTGATCATCGACAGTGGCAGTTTTGAGAACGTGGTTTCTTTGGAGATGGTGCAGAAGCTGAAGTTGGATACGATCTCTCATCCACATCCATACCAATTATGTTGGTTGCAAAAAGAAAATGACATCAAGGTAACTAAAAGATGTTTAGTTTCATTTTCTATTGGCAAGTATTATAAAGATAAAGTGTGGTGTGATGTCGCCCCTATGGCTGCTTGTCATTTACTATTGGGAAGACCTTGGCATTATGATAGAAGAGTGTTGTATGATGGTTATAAACATACTTATTCTTTTAAAGTGAATGAAAAGAAGATTATCTTAGCTCCATTACAACCTTCTGAAATCAGTGCGCCAAAGAAGGATGTTAGTGCTTTTATTTCTTATAGAGAATGCAGATATGAATTGGACAAGGGCGGTCATGTTTTGGCCCTAATGGTAGTAGAGGAGAACGAACAACATAAGGAGACACCGAAAATCATGCAACCAATCCTAGAAGAATTTCAAGATGTTATACCGGAAGAGATTCCACATGGCCTTCCACCCTTGAGAGATATCCAGCATCACATTGATCTTATTCCTGGGGCTGTTCTACCTAATAAGGCAGCATATAGAATGAGTCCCAAGGAGCATGCAGAACTTCAAAGGCAAGTTGATGAATTGGTTAAAAAAGGGTTAATCCGGGAGAGCATGAGTCCTTGTGCGGTTCCTACTTTGTTATTGCCTAAGAAGGATGATTCTTGGAGAATGTGCGTGGACAGTCGCACCATCAACAAAATCACAGTAGACTATCGCTTTCCTATTCCAAGCAAGAGTGAAGAGGAGCATATGAGTCATCTGAAAGAGATCTTTCTTATTTTGAGGCAGCAAAAACATTATGCTAATCTAAAGAAATGTGATTTCTTAACTTCTAGTGTGGTGTTTTTGGGGTATGTTGTTTGAAAAGATGGAATCATGATGGATCAAAGCAAGGTTGAAGCTATTCTCAATTGGCCAACACCTGCTTCATTACATGATGTGAGGAGTTTCCATGGCTTAACATCTTTTTATAGAAGATTCATCAAGAGTTTCAGCTCTATTGTCGCTCCAATCACCGAATGTCTGAAATGTGATAAATTCAAATGGACTAATGAGGCTAATGATGCTTTTGAGCTTTTGAAAAGAAAGGTTACTGAAGCTCTATCTTAGTTCTACCAAATTTTGACAATGTGTTTGAAGTTGAATGTGATGCATCTAATGTGGGAATTGGTGTCGTTTTTGAGTCAAGACGGAAAGCCCATTGCATTTTTTAGTGAAAAGCTGAATGATAATGAAAAAAAAATACTCTACTTATGATAAGGAATTCTATGCGATTTATCGAGCTTTGTCTCATTGAGTCAATATCTTTTCGCCAAGCCATTTGTTCTATATTCTGATCACGAGGCATTAAAGTTCATTAATCATCAACACAAAGCTAAACAAGAGGCATGCAGCTTGGGTGGAGTTCTTACAATCTTACAACTTTACAATTAAGCACAAATCTGTGTTCAAAATGTAGTTCTTTGACGCATTGAGCAGAAAAGCATTCTTTATTATCAACAATGGAAGTCAAAGTGGTTGGATTTGAAACATTCAAAGATCTATATGAGAATGATGTGGATTTTGGCTCGATATGGCGTAATTGCAAAATCAGGTTCCTCACAACAATTTTCAATCTTTGATGGTTTTCTTTTTTTGAGCTAATGCTTTATGTGTTCCATCTTGTTCTTTGAGACAAGTAATTCTAGTTTGAAGCTCATGGTGGTGTTTTGGGTGGACATTTTGGTAGAGATAAAACTTTAGCTCTTATTCAATCAAACTTCTATTGGCCTAAGATGTTTAGAGATGTGGAAAGACATGTAAAAAGCAATGTCGAAAGTGTGTCATTTGGCAAAAATAAGAACTCAAAATTCTGGTTTGTACACTCCATTGCCGCTGCCAAATGCTCCCGAGGATGTGAGTCTTGATTTCATTTTAGGACTGCCAAGAACTCAAAGGAACAAGGATTCTATCATGGTTGTTGTTGACAGATTTTCAAAAATGTCTCACTTTGTTTCATGCAATAAATCAAATGATGCATCTCATATTGCTGATTTATATTTTAAGGAGATTGTTAAATTGCATGGTATTCCAAGAACTATGGTGTCTGATCGAGATTCAAAATTTGTTAGTCATTTTTGGAGAACTCTTTGGAGGAAACTGGGTACTTCTTTGAATTTCAGCAGCTCGCATCATCCACAAACCGATGGGCAAACTGAAGTAACAAACCGAAGCTTGGGAAATTTGCTTAGAAGCTATGTTGGCAAGAATATTAAGCAATGGGATGTCATTCTTCCACAAATTGAGTTTGCCTACAATCGTTCTATGCATAATAGTATCGGTAAGAGTCCTTTTGATGTTGTTTATGGTGCTAATCCTGCTAGTCCTTTGGACTTAATCCCTCATTCTACAAAAAGCAATTTAGTGGAGATTCTGATGAAAGAGCTAAGCAGATAAAGAAGCTGCATGAGGGTGTGAAAGCAACCATTGAGAAGCAAAATGAGAGGTTCATGCATGCTGCCAACAAACACAGAAAACATGTGGAGTTTAATGCAGGTGATTTGGTCTGGATTCATCTAAGGAAGGAGAGGTTTCCACCGGGCAAATTTGGAAAATTGAAACCAAAGGCTGATAGTCCATTCAAGGTGCTTAAGAGAATTGGCAGAAATGCTTATGAGATAGAGCTACCTGAAGATTACGGAGTATCTCCAACATTTAATGTGGCTGATTTGAGTCCTTTTTATAATCATGTTGATGAATCAAATGAAGACTTGAGGACAAGTTTCATTCAACCGGGGGAGATTGACACGGGAGTGTCTAATTTACTACAATCTTATTATATGAGCCTTGATTATGATCTAGTATCTTTTTCAGTCAATAATGATGCCTCATAATCTTTATCTCAGCACAATCAAATATGACAGCTTATCAGCATATTCTCTGCACAAAGTTAAAGCTGTTTCAAGCACACTCAAATATGATAGCTCATCAGTATATTCTCTGCACAAAGTTAAAGATGTTTCAAGCACACTCAAATATAACAGCTCATCAGCATATTCTCTGCACAAAGTTAAAGCTGTTTCAAGGTGCTTGGCATATTCTTATCAGCATATTCTTCAAGACAAAGGAATGCATTAAAGGAGTTGGTTGGCAGCTGTGAACATTTCTTCATTACCAATGAGTGCATTAAAATAGTTGGTTAGTAGCTGTAAACACATAATTTCGAAATTCCCTATGCATGAAGGGTTGTTTCATGCACTAGTATTTATTTTGGTGTTTAGGACTTAGAAAGGATCTTTAGAAAAGCTGAGGATATTGGTAGAAACTCTCTTGGAGTGCTCTTGTGAACTCTGTATCTCTTGGAAGTATCCTTGAGTGGTGAGTATATTTTTGCTTTCAGTTCTGTATCCTTGTTATTGTCATTAGGGTGGTGATCTTTCTGTATCCCTTTTGATTTTTAACTTGGTGGTGAACTATTTTTTTGTTTTACCGAAGTTTCTTCAAGAGTTCGTTCATTGCCTTCTGTGACATTTTCTATCTGAACAACTATTATATTGGTGTTCTTTCGAAATCCATTCTGCATTTTTACCCTCCCCGGTATCAGTGGATGATCCTCTATCGACACTCAATAGCCCTCGTAAGGTCGACTACCATTCCCAATGACCAGCTGTACTAGATCTAGGACAGCCAAACCTATAAGTCTGGTATCAAAGAGTGGAACACTCATACAGGACATCCTTGGTGTCTCAAGTCTAAGGACCAGATAAACCACTAGGACTACGGAATCGCTGTCTGACAATAATGCATCATCAACCATCCAGCATTCCGTAAGCGGATCAATCAATGAACTCATTCTCCAATGAGCACCTGTACTGTATCCCTAGTGTCCCTACATAAGCAGCTATGAGACCAGCTGCATCCATCATATGGATGGGTATACAGCACACCAGTCTGTCCGGTTATCACGATATCCCTCTCGAGTAACCTATGACCGGGATTATTTAGGATATGTGTTTAAAGGTGAATCAATCTCACTATCGTGATCTCATCACGATCCGATTCCCATTGCACAAATCCAAGGACATCACAATATATGTATGCATTTATGCAATAGTTATAAAGTGATATATGCCGAAATATAATAAGCAAAAAGATTCTGTATGAAGTCACATGTGCCATCACTCACGTGATTAGCTTGCTGGGCACATATGACTAGCAATCTCCCACTTGACCTAAAGTCAATCACCTATATGTCTGATCCCCATCATACCCCTATGACGCTCAAACCAAATCTGAGACAACGGCTTTGTTAGTGGATCTGCAATGTTTTCTTCGGATGGAACTCTTTCCACTACTACATCTCCTCGGGTCACGATCTCTCTGATAAGGTGGAACCTCCTTAGAACATGCTTAGATTTCTGATGAGACCTAGGTTCCTTTGCTTGAGCAATCGCCCCGTTGTTGTCGCAATATAGGGAGATTGGCTCTTCGCTACTCGGCACGACTCCCAAATCTGTGATGGACTTCTTCACCCAAACTCCCTCCTTTGCTGTATCTGATGTAGCAATGTACTCTGCCTCTGTGTTTGAGTTAGCAGTGGTATTTTGCTTGGAACTCTTCCAGCACACTGCTCCTTCATTCAAGGTGTACACATACCCTGAATTCGACTTGCTATCATCGACATCAGACTGAAAACTTAAGTCAGTGTAGCCTTCAACCTTAAGGCTATTACCTCCTTATACTAGTAAAAGATCCTTAGTCCTTCTCAGGTACTTAAGGATACACTTTACTGCTTTCCAGTGCTCCAAGCTTGGATTCGCTTGATACCTGCTCGTGACACTCAGAGCATACGCTATATCAGGCCTAGTACATAGCATGGCATACATGATAGACCCTATTGCTAAGGCATAAGGTATCATATCCATGTTCGCCCTTTCTTCTGGAGTCTTTGGGGACATACTCGTAGAAAGCAATATCCCATGTCTCATCGGTATGAGACCTCTCTTGGAATTTTTCATACCAAACCTTTTGACAATGGTTTCTATGTACCTGGACTGGGACAAGCCAAGCATCCTCTTGGATCTATCTCTATAGATTCTAATCCCCAAAATATAGGATGCTTCCCCTAAGTCCTTCATGGAGAAGTGTCTAGATAATCAAGCCTTTACTGTGGATAGCATTCCTACGTCATTCCCAATGATCAAGATGTCATCCACATATAACACCAAAAAGGTGATAGCGCTCCCACTTACCTTTCTGTATACACAAGGCTCATCTTTGTTCTTAACGAAGTCATAAGATCTGGTTACCTCATCAAATCTTATGTTCCAACTTCAGGAAGCTTGCTTTAATCCATAAATGGATCTAAGCAACCTACACACCTTATCTGGACAGTTCTTGGACACGTATCCCTCAGGTTGCATCATATACACCTCCTCCTCGAGGTTCCCATTGAGGAATGCAGTTTTCACATCCATCTATCAGATCTCATAATCATAGTGTGCTGCAATAGCCAATAGAATTCTGATGGATTTTAGCATTGCTACGGGTGAGAAGGTTTCGTCATAGTCAACACCTTGCCTTTGACGATACCCCTTAGCCACTAGCCTTGCTTTATAGGTCTCTACCTTTCCATCTACTCCGATCTTTTTCTTAAAGATCCACTTGCAACCGATGGGTACAATACCTTCGGGCGCATCAACTAGGTTCCAAACCTTATTGGAGTACATAGAATCCATCTCAGAATTCATGGCTTCTTGCCACTTCCCGGAGTCTATACTCATAATAGCCTCCTCATAGGTCTAAGGATCAATATCCTCTACATCCTCTCCTCTAATATGTCCCACATATCTCTCAGGAGGATGGGATACTCTATCAGACCTACGTAAAGTCGAAACTTGTGTATTAGGTACCTGAACAGACTTGGGCTGTAGAGTGCTGCTTGAGCTTGGTTCTCCAACCTCGCTCAATTCTATCATTCTCCCACTATCTCCACCAAGAATATGTTCCTTCTCAAGGAACACTACTCTCTTAGCTACAAAGACCTTTTGGTCCTCGAGATGATAGAAATAATACCCACAAGTTTCCTTGGGGTATCCCACAAATTTGCATCGCTCTGTCCTTGATTCTAACTTATCGGGGTTGTGTCTTTTAACATGTGCAGGGCAGCCCCAAATCTTAACAACCTTAAGATCAGGCTTCTTCCCTTTCCATATCTCATATGGTGTAGACACTACCGACTTAGTTGGAACTCTGTTCAGAAGGTAAGCTGCGGTTTCTAGGGCATATCCCCAGAATGAGATGGGTAGGTCAGTGAAACTCATCATGGACCGTACCATATCTAATAATGTACGATTTCTCATTTCAGAAACACCAATGAGCTGAGGTGTATAAGGAGGTGTCCATTGGGATAATATCCCATGGTCCTTGAGGAACTGAGTGAACTCTGTACTTAAGTACTCTCCTCCTCGATCTAATCGAAGAGTTTCGATACTCTTTCCAGTCAGCTTTCTCACCTCATTCTTATACTCTCTGAATTTCTCAAAGGCCTCGTACTTGTACTTCATTAAGTACACATATCCATACTTCGAGAAATCATCAGTAAATGTAATGAAGTAGGAGTAACCTCCAATGGCATGAGTTGACATGGGTCCACATACATCACTATGTATGAGTTCCAACAACTTAGTGGCTCTCTCTCCAGTTCCACTAAATGGAGAGTTGGTCAGTTTTCCACGAATGCAAGGCTCACAAGTTGCATATGACACATAGTCGAATGGATCTAGATATCCATCATTTAGAAACTTTTGAATCCTTTTTTCATGGATGTGACCTAGCCTACAATGCCACAAGTATGCACTGTTCAACTCATCTCGTTTCCTTTTGGACACATTTACATTCATGATATGTGGAGTGGTGTCTAATATAAATAAACCATTATGCAATGTTCCTTTCATGATGATCTTATCATCTAATAATATCGAACAACCATTGTTCTCAAAAACAAATTTATATCCACTAACTATTAAACATGAAATGGAGATAATGTTTTTGATAATAGAAGGAACAAAATAACATGCATCTAATGCAATAAAAGCTCCTCTAGGCAGATGTAGGGCGACCTCGCCAATAGCTACTACAGCAACTTTTGCTCCATTACCCATTTTGAGGTCCATCTCGCCTCTCTCTAGTCTCCTAGGCCTTGCTAGAACCTGCAACGAGTTGCATATATGATAAGCACTACCGGTATCCAATACCCATGTGTTATCATAAGAGTCTGACAAATGGAGACTGATCATGAATGTACCTGAAGCTTCATCAAGCTTTTGTTTCGCCCTTTCTGCAAGGTACTCTTTGTAGTTTCTCTTCCAGTGCCCATCTTTACCATAGTGGAAGTACTAGCCTTTGTCCTTTGCTGGGTCTTTCTTAGCAACCTTTGCTTTACCTGGTTTGACCTTGCTCTTTCCCTTCTTAAGGGACCTTTCTGCTTTCCTTTTCCTTTTGGTCTTACTAGTGTAGAGAACTGGCTTCTCTTTCTTGATAGTACTCTCTGCCTCCCTCAATATATTGAGAAGTTCTGGGAGAGTAACTTCAAGCTTGTTCATATTAAAATTCATTATGAACTGTGAAAAGGAATCTAGTAAGAACTAAAGCATAACGTCCACACACAAGTTATCATCTAGGACCATTCCTAGACCTGTGAGTTTCTCTATCCTCTCAATCATCTTTAGGACATGGTTCTGAACCGATGTCCCCTCAGTCATCCTAGCGCGAAAGAGGCTCTTAGATATCTCATATCGCTGAGTCCTTCCATGTTCCTCAAATAATTTACGGACATGTAGGAGAATGGATCTGGCATCTATCTTTTCATGTTGTCTCCGTAACTTCGAGTCATAGAGCCCAACATATAGTACTTGAGCAAGAGTGGAGTCATCAATGTACTTCACGTGGTGAGCGATCTCATCCTCGTTTGCCCCTTCTTGGGCACGAGGCATCACTATATCAAGGACGTACATAATTTTCTCCGCTGTGAGAACAATTCTCAAGTTATGGAACCAATTCGTATAATTTAGACCAGTGAGGTGGTTGACATCAAGTATGCCACGTAAGGGATATGAAAGCGACATTTTCTGAAAATAAAGATGCAGCAGAAATGAATAACATGTAGATTTTACAAGAAATAAACTATCAAGATATGGACTTCTATCTTAATATGCTCCCACTATTTTACTAACGAGTCACGCGACACCCTCAGCACGTGAAACGGAAGTCTCCGGTAGACTTCTAGTGGGGATTAGGATCCAATCAGCGTCTTAGTGTAACCTCAAGGGACTCGACCAATCACACTAAGCCTAAAAGGTAGGCAACTCTTGTCAATCATAACTACTTGTGATTCCCGTCCTGTTCGGCCTCCGAATCACCATGGCCTCGAGGGACTCGACCAACCATGATGCTCGGTTAAGTTAATACCTTCGTTACAAGATGAGTCTGATTTGATGATATACCCTCGAGGGACTCGACCAAGTATACCATGCCCTCAAGTCACCGGTGACATCTCTATGTCGTAAGTAAGATAGCGAATCACGATATAGGTGAGTCTCGAGGGACTCGACCAACTCAACCTACGCCGGGAATCGGTTCCTACTTATAACGATGGAAGGCCACGTGGGTCAATCTAATTGCCTCACGTTTACCGACTTAATATTATCGAGAGATGTTTTTATGATTTGGTCTCCTAATATGACATGTCACACATATACATATTTAATATATATCTACATCGCATGCAAATATATATACATATCTAGTATGTGTATAAGCAATTACACCAGATGATCATGGACCACAACCTAATATGATTAGGCCCGAGCAATCCGTCACATCAAGATCTATGTGTGCAATGATGCATCTCCATGCCCTGTGATCGCCCATTTCGTCCTTGTCGGTTCCGTCGACATCTTGATGCATCTTCATGCATCACGATTGTCCGTTTCGTGGGTCCTGCTATCGCATCCACGCTCCCGCTTTGCCTCCTCATGTGATTACAACTTAATCATAGGCACGCAGGCCCGACAATAAACGAGAAATATAATGGAGTTTCGTAGACCTCAATAATAATAATCATAGGTACACACATCACACGGTCAATGATCATCCGTCCACACATCATACATCACATGTATAAATAATCATCATCATGTAAGAGTACTAGATAATAATAATAATAATAAAAATAATAATCAACTAAACCTTTTAATTAATTAATATTTTTTGAAATCAGGGACATTATAGAGAATTTCTAAATTCATAGGGGATATTTTCGTAATTTGGACAAAAGACAGAAATTGGAATTTCTCAAATTCCAAGGGGCAAAACTATCTTTTGTCCAGAAAACCCTAATGCCCTTTCCCCTTCTCGCTGCTGCCGCCGGCGGCGGCCTATGCGGCTGGGCAAGGGCACTGCCCTCGCCTACAGGCGGCACGCCCGCCGCCGTCACTGCCGCTGCTAGTGGGCGCCCCCTTCGGGCGCCGCCGCCTCCGCAGGCGGTGCTGTCCCATTGGGTGACCCCCCTTGTGGGGGGCTTTCGCCCGCGGGAGCAGTGGCGGCGGGCGCTGCCAGCACTGCCGTTGCGGGTGGGCGCCCCCTTCGGGCGGCGCCGCCTCCGTAGGCAGTGCTGTCCCACCGGGCGACCCGCCTTGTGGGAAGTTTCGCCCGCGGGAGCAGCGGCGGCGGGCGCCGGTGCCTTGCGGCGCCTTTGCTCGTGGGTTGCCAGCCCCGCCGCCAGCAAGCCTGCTGCAACCAGGCCCCCGACCGGTTGCAGCAGACGCAACCCTTGTGCTGCCTGTCTTCGGCTGCGCTGCACGCACGCATATCGAGGGCAGCAACTGTTGTAGCCATTCCTTGTTTTTGCATCTACAATTTTGACATTAAAATTCTTCCTAAACATAACACACGCAATTCAAAACCAATCATTCGCACGAGCAACCTGGCTCTGATACCACTGTTGGGAAATCTTTGGGGGCGACATCATATGCACAGCGGAAGAACAAGAAAAACAAAATCCCCGATTCGCAAAGAGATGTTCGTCATCGTGCGAAGATTGGTACACAAAAATCCGCGAAACATGAAACTGCGTATAGAGTAGATTGTGTTTCCTAGGGAGATCGTATATCCCTATTTCCTTGCAGATCCTTAGGAGAGGGTGAAGGAGGTCAAGCGTCCTCCTCTCTAGCGGTGATCCACATAGTAGGGTTCCGACGACGCTCCTCAAAAAAATCCAGACCTACTCTAAGGTGGAGATTAAGAGGAGAATAGGAAAAGGCAAACAAAAGCTCTCTAGCCCATGGGGCTCTGAATCCCTCATATTTATAGAGGTCCCATGTCAAACCCTAATAAGTCCTCCCCTAGTGGGTATTGGATCTGCATCCAATAAGACAAGGGCTCCGTCGGATATCTCATATCCGAACCTCTATTCATCGCAATGCCTACCATATGTGTGTGACCCTCTAGGCCCAATATCGAGCTGGCCGTGAGTCATACCTATCAGAACTCCTTCTAACTCAGTGAATTATTATCTCTGTAATAATTCACTCGACTCATCGACTACGGACGTACTAGGCCACTACGCCGTAGTCCCCAGACGATACAAGGGAATCCAATCCATTGGACTTGTCTGTCCTCAGTTACCGTGTACCTATAGTCCCTCATCCATCTAATATACTAGAGACCGTATATCGAGCATGGTGTTGTCAGACCCATACGGTCTCTTCTCGATTCTCGCTCTAATCGGATTCTCCCGGAGAACTCTGTCTCTCTCGACCCGAATGACCCTAGCCAGGGATTTGTCTGAGCAAGAACACATGGGATATTCCTCTCATGATGCCGAGAGTGGATGATCCTCTATCGACACTCAATAGCCCTCGTAAGGTCGACTACCACTCCCAATGACCAACTGTACTAGATATGGGACAGCCAAACCTATAAGTCTGGTATCAAAGAGTGGAGCACTCATACAGGACATCCTTGGTGTCTCAAGTTTAAGGACCAGATACACCACTAGGACTACGGAATCGCTGTCTGACAATAAGGCATCATCAACCATCCAGCATTCCGTAAGCGGATCAATCAGTGAACTCATTCTCCAATGAGCACCTGTACTGTATCCCTAGTGTCCCTACACAAGCAGCTATGAGACCAGTTACATCCATCATATGGACGGGTATACAGCACACCAGTCTGTCCGGTTATCACGATATCCCTCTCGAGTATCCTATGACCGGGATTATTTAGGATATGTGTTTAAAGGTGAATCGATCCCACTATCGTGATCTCATCACGATCCGATTCCCATTGCACAAATCCAAGGACATCACAATATATGTATGCATTTATGCAATAGTTATAAAGTGATATATGCCAAAATATAATAAGGAAATATATTTTGTATTAAGTCACACGTGCCATCACTCACGTGATTGGCTTGCTGGACACCTATAACTAGCAATCTCCCACTTGACCTAAAGCCAATCACCTATGTGTCTTATCCCCATCAGACCCCTGTGACGCTCAAAACAAATATGAGACAACGGCTTTGTTAGTGGATCTGCAATGTTATCTTCGGATGGAACTCTTTCCACTACTATATCTCCTCGGGTCCCGATCTCTCTGATAAGGTGGAACCTCCTCAGAACATGCTTAGATTTCTGATGAGGCCTAGGTTCCTTTGCTTGAGCAATTGCCCCGTTGTTGTCACAATATTAGGAGATTGGCTCTTCGCTACCCGGCATGACTCCCAAATCTGTGATGAACTTCTTCACCCAAACTCCCTCCTTTGCTGCATCTGATGCAGCAATGTACTCCGCCTCTGTGGTCGAGTCAGCAGTGGTACCTTGCTTGGAACTCTTCCATCACACTGCTCCTCCATTCTCTTTAGCTCCCTTTTCATTTTCTCCCATGTAACAATCTTACTCTTCCCCTCACGTTCTCTTTGTTTCTTCAGATTTTCCTATCAAAAAGATGCATTCCGCCTGAGTTTGAGTGCCACAAGTTTGACCTTCTTTTGTTCTGGTGGTTCATGAAAATCGAAGATTCTTTCTACTGTATTAAGCCAATCGATAAAGTCATCAACATTTACTTTCCCTTCAAATTCTGGAATATCAAATCTGGGATTATATTTATTCTGCCACTCGTCTTGGACTTCATTTCTTCTCCGACATCTTCTCGACTCTCTTGGAAGATGAGGTGTATCATCATCAGAAATAAACTCTCGAGCATCATTTTCATGCTGGTTGTGTCTACTTTGAAGTTCGTCGATTATTTCATTTTTTTCTTGTAGGCTACGCAGCAAGTTTCGTAGCTGCAACCTCAACGACTCAGAGTCATCTTCATGGTCACTACCTTCACCAACTACATCTTTTCCATTCCGTCTTGCCATGATCTCTAGCCTTTAGCTCTGATACCAAACTGATACCGGGGAAGGTAAAAATGCAGAATGGATTTCGAAAGAACACCGATATAATAGTTGTTCAGATAGAAAATGTCACTGAAGGCAATGAACGAACTCTTGAAGAAACTTCGGTAAAACAAAAAAATAGTTCACCACCAAGTTAAAAATCAAAAGGGATACAGAAAGATCACCACCCTAATGACAATAACAAGGATACAGAAGTGAAAGCAAAAATATACTCATCACTCAAGGATACTTCCAAGAGATACAGAGTTCACAAGAGCACTCCAAGAGAGCTTCTACCAATATCCTCAGCTTTTCTAAAGATCCTTTCTAAGTCCTAAACACCAAAATAAATACTAGTGCATGAAACAACCCTTCATGCATAGGGAATTTCGAAATTATGTGTTTACAGCTACTAACCAACTATTTTAATGCACTCATTGGTAATGAAGAAATGTTCACAACTGCCAACCAACTCCTTTAATGCATTCCTTTGTCTTGAAGAAAAGCACCTTGAAACAGCTTTAACTTTGTACAGAGAATATGCTGGTGAGCTGTCATATTTGAGTGTGCATGAAACAACTTTAACTTTGTGCAGAGAATATGCTGCTGAGCTGTCATATTTGAGTGTGCTTGAAACAGCTTTAACTTTGTGCAGAGAATATGCTGATGAGCTGTCATATTTGATTGTGCTGAGATAAAGATTATGAGGCATCATTATTGACTAAAAAAGATACTAGATCATAATCAAGGCTCATATAATCAGATTGTTGTAAATTAGACACTCCCGTGTCACTTTAACTCTCTTTTCAAAGTCCTTTTCATCTTTCCCTCGCGGTACTTGTTTGCTATCGGTCTCTCGCCCATATTTAGCCTTGGACAGAATTTACCGCCCGATTGGGGCTGCATTCCCAAACAACCCGACTCGTCGACAACGCCTCGTGGTGCAACAGGGTCCGAGCTGGACAGGGCTCTCACCCTCCCCGGCGCCCCTTTCCAGGGGACTTGGGCCCGGTCCGTCGCTGAGGACGCTTCTCCAGACTACAGTTCAAACGACGCAGCCGCCCGATTCTCAAGCTGGACTGATCCCAGTTCGCTCGCTGTTACTAAGGGAATCCTCGTAAGTTTCTTCTCCTCCGCTTATTTATTTGCTTAAACTCAGTGGGTAGCCCCACCTGACCTAGGGTCGCGGTCCGTGGCATCGACTCGCACCACGACTTGGGTCCTCGAGGCCTCGCCCGGGTCCTGAAGGCACGATGTACGGCTCGCACAAGGCATCCACCACGCATCGTGTTCGACAACCATCGACGGCCCGCTCTTCGGCCAACCGCACCGTCCAACACGGGGGGCCATCCTCCGCGTTCGTCCCCGCCCCCCGAGGGGGCAATGATGAAGCGTCGAAAGCATGACGTGTAGGCAGGTGTGCCCATGGCTGGATGGCCTCGAGTGCAACTTGCGTTTAAAGACTCAATGGTTCACGGGATTATGCAATTCACACTAGGTTTCGCATTTCGCTACGTTATTCATCGATGCGAGAGCCGAGATATCCGTTGTTGAGAGTCGTCCAATGGGGTCACCATCGGAATTGTTACCTACTGCATGCAGCGAGGCCCTCTGACTTCGATGTTCATGTTCCTTGGCGCTATTCGCGTTGGGGTTGGTAGTTTATCCCCTCGGTCGTCCCACCTGAGGGCGAACCGACATTCGGGGTGTTCTCGGGACGAGCCCGGCGAGCAATCATTGACGCATTCATGGTCGTCCTCGTCGGTGGGTCTCGACAATGATCCTTCCGTAGGTTCACCTATGGAAACCTTGTTACGACTTCTCCTTCCCCTAAATGATAAGGTTCAGTGGACTTCTCGCGACGTCGCGGGCGGCGAACCGCCCTCGTCGCCTCGATCCGAACACTTCACTGGACCATTCAATCAGTAGGAGCGACGGGCGATGTGTACAAAGGGTAGGGACATAGTCAACGCGAGCTGATGACTCGCACTTACTAGGAATTCCTCGTTGAAGACCAACAATTGCAATAATCTATCCCCATCACGATGAAATTTTCAAAGATTACCAAGGACTGTCGGCCAAGGCTATAGACTCGTTGAACACATAAGTGTAGCGCTCGTGCGGCCTAGAACATCTAATGGCATCATAGACCTGTTATTGCCTCAAACTGCCATGGCCTAAACGGCCATAGTCCCTCTAAGAAGCTAGCTGCAGAGGGATGCGCTAGTTAGCAGGCTGAGGTCTCGTTCGTTATCGGAATTAATCAGACAAATCGCTCCATCAACTAAGAACGACCATGCACCACCACCCATAGAATCAAGAAAAAGCTCTCAGTCTGTCAATCCTTGCTATGTCTGTGCTAGTCATAGGTGCTCAGCAAGCCAATCACGTGAGTGATGGCACGTGTGACTTGATACAGAATCTTTTTGCTTATTATATTTTGGCGTATATCACTTTATAACTATTGCATAAATGCATATATATATTGTGATGTCCTTGGATTTGTGCAATGGGAATCGGATCGTGATGAGATCACGATAATGAGATCGATTCAACTTTAAACACATATCCTAAATAATCCCGGTCATAGGTTACTTTCGAGAGGGACATCGTGATAACCGGATAGACCCGGTGTCTTTGTATACCCGTCCATATGATGGATGCAGCTGGTCTCATAGGCTGCTTTCGTGTAGGACACTAGGGATACAAGACAGTGCTCATTGGAGAATGAGTTCAGCGATTGATCCGATTACGAATCTTTGGATGGTTGATGATGCCTTATTGTCAGACAGCGATTCCGTAGTCCTAGTGGTGTATCTGGTCCTTAGACTTAAGACACAAATGATGTCCTGTATGAGTGCTCCACTCTTTGATACCAGACTTATAGGTTTGGCTGTCCTAGATCTAGTACAGCTGGTCATTGGGAGTGGTAGTCGACCTTACGAGGGCTATAGAGTGTCGATAGAGGATCATCCACTCTCGGAGTCATGAGAGGAATATCCCATGTGTTCTTGCTCAGACAAATCCCTGGCCAGGGTCATTCGGGTTGAGAGAGAAATAGTTCTCTGATTAGAGCGAGACTCGAGTAGAAACCGTATGGGTCTGACAACACCATGCTCGATATACGGTCTCTGGGATATTAGATTAATGAGGGACTATAGGTACATGGTAATCGAGGACGCACGGGTCCAATGGATTGGATTCCCAGATCGTCTGGGGGACTACTGGTAGTGGCCTAGCAATGTCGTCCAGTAGTCGATGAGTCGAGTGAATTATTACAGAGATAATAATTCACTAAGTTAGAAGGAGTTCGACAGTATGACTCACGGCCAGCTCGATATTGGGCCTAGAGGGTCACACACATATGGTGGGCATTGCGATGAGTAGAGGTTCTGATATGAGATATCCGGCGAGCCCTTTGTCTTATTGGATGCAGATCCAATACCCACTAGGGAAGGACCCATTAGGGTTTGACACGGGATCTCTATAAATAGGAGGGATTCCACAGCCTCATAGGCTAGAGTCTTTGCTTGCCTTTCCTATTCTCCTCTCCCTCCACCTCGGAGGCCCGAGTTTGGAGGAGGGTCGTCGCGAACCCCACGTGGATCACCGCTAGAGAGGAGGACGCTTGATCTCCTTCACCCTCTCCAAAGGATCTGCAAGGAAACAGGATATCGATCTCCCCATGTAACACAATCTCTATCCGCCAGTTTTGTGTTTTCGGATTTTTTTTTCAATCTTCGCACGACGGCGAACATCTTTTTTGGGAATCGGGATTTTTGTTTTCTTGTTCTTCCATTCAAGATATGATGTCGCCCCCATGATTTCCCAACAAAGGGTATCGAGCCCGTTGTTCGTGCGAATGATTGGTTTTGAACTACATGTGTTGTGTTTAGGAAGAATATTGACGTCAAAATCGTTGACGAAAAAAAGCGAGGAAGGGCAGCAACAGTTCGCCCGACTCGATCTGCATGCTGCGAACCTGCCGGCCCGCGGCCAGCCAGCCGACAAAGAGCGTGGGCCGGTCCGCTTGTAGCGCTTTCGGCCGGCGGGCTGGCAGTCATGGGTAGAGGCGCCGAGGTCGTGACCCGGCACGGCAAAAGGCCGGCAGGCGCCACAGTTAAAGCACCGTGGGCGCGGCGGCCGTGGTCGGCGCCTCCCACCATATAAACCCAGCGGGGCCGCCAATGAGGCAAGACCCGCCCTAGGGGCGCTGCCTCATGGCAGAACCGCCCGCGGAGGCGACGACGCCCGGGGTGCCCCACCTGCAATGCAACCGGCCCCCCGGCAGGCGTGCCGCCCCTATAGGCGAGAACGCCCTCACCCTCGCCGCCGCCCTGTCGCCAAATGGGCAGGCCAACGGCAGCAAACAGAGGGGAATTAGGGTTTTGGGCAAAAGGACAGTTTTGCCCCTGTGAATTTAAGAAATTCCAGTTTCTGTCTTTTGTCCAAATTACGAAAATACCCTTAGGAATTGAGAAATTCCCTACATGTCCCTGATTTCAGAAAAATATTAATTAATTAAAAGGTTTAGTTGATTATTATTTTTATTATTATCTAGTAGTCCTACATGATGATGATTATTTATACATGTGATGTATGATGTGTGGACGGATGATCATGGACCGTGTGATGTGTGTACTTGTGATTAATATTATTGAGGTCTGCGAACCTCCATTATATTTCTCGTTTATTATCGGGCCTGCGTGCCTATGATAAAGTTGTAATCACATGAGGAGGCGCAGCGGGAGCGTGGATGCGATAGCGGGACCCCGAGACGGACGATCGTGATGCATGGAGATGCATCAAGATGTCGACGGAACCGATGAGGACGAGATGGACGATCACAAGGGCATGGAGATGCACCGTTGCACACATAGATCTTGATGTGAGTGATTAGGCCTACTGGCTCGGGCCTAATCATATTAGGTTGTGGTCCATGATCATCTGATGTGATTGCTTATACACATACTAGATATGTATATATATTTGCATGCGATGTAGATATATATTAAATATGTATATGTGTGACATATCATATTAGGAGACCAAATTATAGAAATATCTCTCGATAATATTAAGTCGGTAAACGTGAGGCAATTAGATTGACCCACGTGGCCTTCCATCGTTATGAGTAGGAACCGATTCCCGGTGTAGGTTGAGTTGGTCGAGTCCCTCGAGACTCACCTATATCGCGATTTGCTATCTTGCTTACGACATAGAGATGTCACCGATGACTTGAGGACATGGTATGCTTGGTCGAGTCCCTCGAGGGTATATCATCAAATCAGACTCATCTTGTAACGAAGGTGTTGACTTAACCGAGCATCATGGTTGGTCGAGTCCCTCAAGGCCATGGTGATTCGGAGGCCGAACAGGACGGGAATCACAAGGAGTTGTGATCGGCAAGAGTTGCCTACCTTTTAGGCTTAGTGTGATTGGTCGAGTCCCTCGAGGTTACACTAAGACTCTGATTGGATCCTGATCCCCACCAGAAGTCTGCTGGAGACTTCCGTTTCACGTGCTGAGGGTGTCGCATGACTCGTTAGTAAAATAGTGGGAGCATATTAAGATAGAAGTCCATATCTTGATAGTTTATTTCTTGCAAAATCTGCATGTTATTCATTTCTGCTACATCTTTATTTTCAGAAAATGTTGCTTTCAAATCCCTTACGTGGCATACTTGATGTCAACCACCTTACTGGTCCAAATTATACGGATTGGCTCCGTAACTTGAGAATTGTTCTCACAGCGGAGAAAATCGTTATGCCCCTTGATACTGATGATGCCTACACCAAGAAGGGGCAAGCAAGGATGAGATCGCTTCACTCGTGAAGTACATTGATGACTCCACTCTTGCTCGGTGCTATATGTTGGGCTCTATGAATCCAGAGTTCTGAGACAACATGAAAAGATGGATGCCGATCCATTCTCCTACATGTCCGAAAAATTATTTGAGGAATAGGGAAGGACTCAACGATATGAGATATCCAAGAGCCTTTTCCACGCTTAGGATGACCGAGGGGACACCGGTTCAGAACCATGTCCTAAAGATGATTGAGTGGATAGAGAAACTCACAGTCTAGGAATGGTCCTAGAGGATAACTTGTGTGTGGACATTGTGCTTCATCCCTATCGATTCCTTTTCACAGTTCATAATGAATTTTAATATGAACAAGCTTGAGGTGACTCTCCCTGAGCTCCTCAATATGTTGAGGGAGGCAGAGAGTACTATTAAGAAAGAGAAGCCAGTTCTCTACTTTGGTGAGACCGAAAAGAAAAGGAAAACAGAAAAGGTCCCTTAAGAAGGGGAAAGGGCAAGGGCAAACAAGGTAAAAGCAAAGGTTGCTAAGAAAGACCCAAAGAAAGGACAAAGGCCGCTTGCTTCCACTGTGGTAAAGATGGGCATTGGAAGAGAAACTGCAAAAGAGTACCTTGCAGAAAGGGCAAAACAAAAGCTTGATGAAGCTTCAGTGTACATTTATGATCGAGTCTCCATTTGTCGGACTCTTATGATAACACATGGGTATTGGATACCCAGTAGTGCTTATCATATATGCAATTCGTTGCAGGTTCTAGCAAGGCCTAGGAGACTACTGAGAGGCTAGATGGACCTCAAGATGGGTAATGGAGCAAAAGTTGTCAGATTAGTCTGTTGGCGAGAGGGTCTATATCCGCCTAGTGGAGCTATTATTGCATTAGATGCATGTTATGTTGTTCCTTCTATTATCAAAAATATTATCTCCATTTCATGTTTAACAGTTAGTGGATATAAATTTGTTTTTGAGAACAATGGTTATTCGATATTATTAGATGATAAGATCATCACGAAAGGAACATTGCATAATGGTTTATTTATGTTAGACACCACTCCACATATCATGAATGTAAATATGTCCAAAAGGAAACGAGATGAGTTGAACAGGTGCATACCTGGGCATTGTAGGCTAGGTCACATCCATGAAAGAAGGATTCAAAAGTTGCTAAATGATGGATATCTAGATCCATTCGACTATGTGTCATCATATACAACTTGTGAGCCTTGCATTAAATGGAAAACTCGACCAAATCTCCATTTAGTAGAACTGGTGAGAAAGCCAATGAGTTGTTGGAACTCATATATAGTGATGTATGTGGACCCATGTCAACTCATGCCATTGGAGGTTACTCCTACTTCATTACATTTACGATGATTTCTCAAGGTATGGATATGTGTACTTAATGAAGTACAAGTCCCAGGCCCTTTGAGAAATTCAGAGAGTATAAGAATAAGGTGGAGAACCGGACTGGAAAGAGTATCAAAACTCTTCGATCGGATCGAGGAGATGAATACTTAAGTACGAGTTTACTCAGCTCCTCAAGGACCATGGGATATTATCCCAATGGACACCTCCTTATACACCTCAGCTCAATGGTGTCTCCGAAAGGAGAAATCGTACATTATTAGATATGGTACGGTCCATGATGAGTTTCACGACCTACCCATCTCATTCTCGGGATATGCCCTAGAAACCGCAGAGCTTACCTTCTCTCGAACAGAGTTCCAACTAAGTCGGTAGTGTCTACACCATATGAGATATGGAAAGGAAGAAGCCCGATCTTAAGGTTGTTAAGATCCGGGGCTGCCCTGCCCATGTTAGAAGACACAACCCCGATAAGTTAGAATCAAGGACGAGCGATGCAAATTTGGGGATACCCCAAGGAAACTTGTGGATATTATTTCTATCATCTTGAGGACCAAAAGGTCTTTGTAGCTAAGAGAGTAGTGTTCCTTGAGAAGGAACACATTCTTGACGGAGACAAGGGAGAATGATAGAATTGAGCGAGGTTGGAGAACCAAGCTCAAGCACCACTCTGACAGGAAATCGTTTCAGTACCTAATACACAAGTATCAACTTTACGCAGGTCCCGATAGAGTATCCCATCCTCCCGAGAGATATGTGGGACATATTAGAGCAGAGGGATGTAGAGGATATTGATCCTCGGACCCACGAGGAGGCTATTATGAGTATAGACTCCGGAAGTGGAAAGAAGCCATGAATTCGAGATGGATTCTATGTACTCCAATAAGGTTTAGAACCTAGTTGATGCTCCTCCGAAGGTATTGTACCCATCGGTTGCAAGTGGATCTTTAAGAAAAAGATCGGAGTAGATGGAAAGGTAGAGACCTATAAAGCAAGGCTAGTGGCTAAGGGGTATCGTCAAAGGCAAGGTGTTGACTACGACGAAACTTTCTCACCCGTAGCAATGCTAAAATCCATCAGAATTCTATTGGCTATTGCAACACACTATGATTATGAGATCTGACAGATGGATATGAAAACCACATTCCTCAACGGGAACCTCGAGGAGGAGGTGTATATGATGCAACCTGAGGGATTAGTGTCCAAGAACTGCCCAGATAAGGTGTGTAGGTTGCTTACATCCATTTATGGACTAAAGCAAGCTTCCCGATGTTGGAACATAAGATTTGATGAGGCAATCAGATCTTATGACTTCGTTAAGAAACGAAGATGAGCCTTGTGTATCTGAGAAAGATAAGTGGGGCGCTATCACCTTTTTTAGTTTATATGTGGATAACATCCTCATCATTGGGAATGACATAGGAATGCTATCCACAAGAAAGGCTTGGTTATCTAGACACTTCTCCATGAAGGACTTAGGGAAGCATCTTATATCTTGGGGATTAGAATCTATAGAGATAGATCCAAGAGGATGCTTGGCTTGTCCCAGTCCAAGTACATAGAAACTATTGTCAAAAGGTTTGGCATGGAAAATTCCAAGAGAGGTCTCATACCGATGAGACATGGGATATCGCTTTCTACGAATATGTCCCCAAAGACTCCAGAAGAAAGGGCGAACATGGATATGATACCTTATGCCTCATCAATAAGGTCTATCATGTATGCCATGCTATGTCTTGGGCCCGATATAGCGCATGCTCTCGAGTGTCACGAAAGGTATCAAAGCGGATCCGTGCTTGGAGCACTGGAAAGCAAGAAAGTGTATCCTTAAGTACTTGAGAAGGACTAAGGATCTTTTACTAGTATATGGAGGTAATAGCCTTAAGGTTGAAGAGGCTGTGACTCAAGTTTTCAGTCCGATGTCGATGATAGCAAGTCTAAATTCAGGGGTATGTGTACACCTTGAATGGAGGAGCAGATGTCTTTGAAGAGTTCCGAACAAGATACCATCACGACTTCGACCACGAGCGGAGTACATTCTTGTATCGGATGCAGCAAAGTAGGGAGTCTGGGTGAAGAAGTTCATCATAGATTTGGGAGTCGATCTGATAGCGACAAGTCGACTTCCTTATATTGCGACAACTATGGGGTGATTACTCAAATAAGGGAACCCGTCTCATCGAAGTGTTCGAGGAGGTTCCGACTTATAAGAAAGATCGTAACTTGAGGAGATGTAGCAATGGAAAGAGTTCCATCCGAAGATAACATTGCAGATCCATTGACAAAACTGTTGTCTCGGATTGTCTTTGAGCGTCCACAGAGTCCGATGGGGATCGGACATATAGGTGATTGGCTTTAGGTCAAGTGGGAGATTGCTAGTCATAGGTGCCCAACAAGCCAATCACGTGGAGTGATGGCACGTGTGACTTGATACTGAGAATCTTTTGCTTATTATATTTTGGCGTATATCACTTTATAACTATTACATAAATGCATATATATATTGTGATGTCCTTGGATTTGTGCAATGGGAATCGGATCGTGATGAGATCAATGATAATGAGATCGATTCACCTTTAAACACATATCCTAAATAATCCCGGTCATAGGTTACTTCGAGAGGGACATCGTGATAACCGGATAGACCGGTGTCTTTATCTACCCGTCCATATGATGGATGCAGCTGGTCTCATAGCTGCTCGTGTAGGGACACTAGGGATACAATACAGAGTGCTCATTGGAGAATGAGTTCACTGATTGATCCGCTTTACGGAATCTTTGGATGGTTGATGATGCCTTATTGTCGACAACGATTCCGTAGTCCTAGTGGTGTATCTCTGGTCCTTAGACTTGAGATACCAAGGATGTCCTGTATGAGTGCTCCACCCTTTGATACCGCATATAGGGTTTGGCTGTCCCGCATCTAGTACAGTTGGTCATTGGGAGTGGTAGTCGACCTTACGAGGGCTATTGAGTGTCGATAGAGGATCATCCACTCTGGCGTCATGAGAGGAATATCCCATGTGTTCTTGCACAGACAAATCCCTGGCCGAGTCATTCGGGTTGAGAGAAAATAGTTCTCCCATTAGAGCGAGACTTCGTAGAAACCGTATGGGTCCGACAACACCATGCTCGATATACGGTCTCTGGGATATTAGATTGATGAGGGACTATAGGTACATGGTAACCGCGAGGACAGACAGGTCCAATGGATTGGATTCCCCTATATCGTGCAGGGGACTACGGTAGTAGTGGCCTAGTGCGTCCGTAGTCGATGAGTCGAGTGAATTATTACAAAGATAATAATTCACTGAGTTAGAAGGAGTTCTGACAGGTATGACCCACGGCCAGCTCGATATTGGGCCTAGAGGGTCACACACATATGGTAGGCATTGCGATGAGTAGAGGTTCGGATATGAGATATCCGACGGAGCCCTTGTCTTATTGGATGCAGATCCAATACCCACTAGGGAAGGACCCATTAGGGTTTGACACGGGATCTCTATAAATAGGAGGGATTCACAGCCTCATAGGCTAGAGTCTTTGCTTGCCTTTCCTATTCTCCTCTCCCTCTCCACCTCAGAGGCCTGGAGTTTTGAGGAGGGTCATCGCAACCCAGCGTGGATCACCGCTAGAGAGGAGGACGCTTGACCTCCTTCACCCTCTCCTAAGGATCTGCAAGGAAACAGGGATATACGATCTCCCTAGGTAACACAATCTCTATACGCAGTTTTATGTTTTGCGGATTTTTGCGCACCAATCTTCGCACGACGACGAACATCTTTTTGGGAATCGGGGATTTTTGTTTTCTTGTTCTTCCGCTGTGCATATGATGTCGCCCCCATGATTTCCCAACAGTCTGGACCTGGTAAGTTTCCCCGTGTTGAGTCAAATTAAGCCGTAGGCTCCACTCCTGGTGGTGCCCTTCCGTCAATTCCTTTAAGTTACAGCCTTGCGACCATACTCCCCCTGGAACCCAAAGACTTTGATTTCTCATTAGGTGCCGGTGGAGTCCTAAGAGCAACTTCCGCCGATCCCTGGTCGGCATCATTTATGGTTGAGACTAGGACGGTATCTGATCGTCTTCGAGCCCCCAACTTTCGTTCTTGATTAATGAAAACATCCTTGGAAAATGCTTTCGCAATGGTTCGTCTTTCATAAATCCAAGAATTTCACCTCTGACTATGAAATACGAATGCCCCCGACTGTCCCTCTTAATCATTACTCCAATCTCGAAGGCCAACACAATAGGACCGACATCCTATGATGTTATCCCATGCTAATGCATCCAGAGCATGACAACACTGTAGCGGCGACTAGATCTAGGGCTACGGTACTATAGCGGCGACAACACTATAGCGGCGACCAGATCTAGGGCGACAGTACTGTAGCGGCGACCAGATATAGGGTGACCTGACTCCTGCAGCGTCAGCTTTCTCCCACGGGCGACGACATTGTAGCGACGATCAGACCTCCCTAGGGCGACGGTATTGTAGTGGCTATTAGATCTCCCTAGGGCGATTTGACTCCTGCAGCGTTGGCTTTCTCCCACGGGCGACGGTATTGTAGCAGCGATCTGATCTCCCTAGGGTTCTGTCATGGACTTAGCTGGTTTTGCCTAAGTCGTGCGGCACCCTTGCGTGTCCGTCCGCAAAGGTCAGCCTCCCCGAAGCCTCCCATGTTCCCTTAGGTCCCACAAAAGAGAGAACAGGACAGAGAAAAGGCCTCACTCGGGATCCACAAGCAAACATCTCCGAAAAACACTTTATAGACAATGCAAATTACAAACAGACTTTACAAGCTCTGAACAGTTGCACAACAAAGGGTAAAATGGTCCATTATAGATCGAGAATCTCTCGCACGTGTCCACATGACACAACCTTTATTTACAATCCTAAAGAGGCCACCAACCCAACTAAAATGGGACTATTAAGCCTTTGGCCGCCCCTCTACATGCTGTACAAGGCATGAACATGCCGAAAGACACGGACATACATAAGTATTACATCAAACATCCTGTTTCGAAGTTTGTCCGTGACATTCTCCCCCACTTATCCCTTCGACGTCCTCGTTGAAGCCTTTGTCGACACTGCAACTCCTCGCCTTTGCTGAGTCTTCAATCTTCTGCTCCAGCTACAATGTGCCTGTTGACTCCCAGCTGCTCTCCGCTGTTGTTTTTGAGTAGTCAAATCTTTGATCCGCCATGCTGCTCCAACTCACCAATGACTCTGACTCTGGTGTGGGGTTGGCTGAGTTGTGTTGATCCTTGTTGATTTCTGCGGATCCCTCAGATGAAGGAAAAGACCATCCTTACTGCGCCAGTCTCTCAAAATGCCTCATGCTGCTTGAACTGGGTGGATGCTTGTTGGAGCTTTAACGAGCATCGTCTCGCAAACTTCTGAAGTTTTGGGTCCTTCCTCCACAAAATTTGCTCAGTGACTCTCCTTTCACTTAGTTGTCACATCCAAGTAGGTTCGCATCACTTCCGCTTTCGATTGCCATTTCGTTGGGAAATGAAGCGGACAATCTACTCTCAGTAGCACTGATCACCATTGGTGAGGATTTGACAACTATTGTCTTCCATTATCTTTGAAGGGTCTTTGAACATCTGCAGAGCTCCTCTGCTGGATAGATAAGAGAATTGGGGTACTCGGTTTCGCCCATTCTCTTAAGGGTTGAGAAGGCAAAGGTTACTTGACTTCGCTTGCCTCCTCGAGGTTGTACACCATGCATCGAGCTGGTTACTGGCCTTCGCCTGCTCTTTGCTCACACTTCTGAAGCACTTGAAGTGTTTGCACTCCTTGCGTTGAGTTAGCTACTGTGATTCACCTTCTTAATGCCATTGAACTTCTGGAATGCGGGAAGTTTTCACCACAACTTGGAGTAATTCTCTAATAGGTTTGGTCGCCTCTGGGATTGTACCGTCTTCACCATCAACTCTGCCGCCTACTCCCCTAAGTAGCGAAGGTCCAGCACCGCGTACTGACTACTTCGTTCCTTGGTCGTGCACTCTTGCATGATCCGAAGTCCTTCAATTTCGGCTATCTTGATGAGAAACTCATTGACATCGGTCTTACGAAGTTCCTTGGCCTCTGCCCTTCAGCCTTGTCTCGGTACTTAAATGTTTGCCTCTGCATGCTCCACCTCCTCGGCCCCTTTCATGACCAAGCGCTCTCCCTCCATGAGAGCAAGGGATCAATGACTTTCACGGAAGTGCCGCCTCTGCGGTACCATGGCGCTGCCATGCCCATGGCACTACTATCCATTGACTCGCATCTGCATCCCTTTTCTTCACAATCAGTAGACATGCCTCTGTGGTACTCCTCCGAGTCCACCTTCATTCGAACTAATGCTTGATTTTGGGTAACTAAGTCCCTCTGGACTCGTCGTCGCTTCCTCGCCCCTTTCGACCCCCTGCTTCAACACCTCTGTGTTCTCCAAGCAGCACCCTTTGGTCGATGGAAAGACAGACTGCAACTCCCATGCACGGCCTCTGCCATCATGTTGTAGGGGTTGCACTGATTCTGTTCTCCTTAGCTTCCTTAGTAGCAACGTTCGCTTACTCGACCTTGTCCTCTGACTTGTCGGGCTCCCATAAGCGAATATGAGCTCTGGAGCAGTCCAACTCTCTAGCTGCTTCGATCATACCGCTGTATGATCAAGTCCCTCCCATGGGACTCACTGGTACTTGCATTCGAACTTTTCCCTCGGAGGAACACAGCCCCCATATGCTGATGACCAAGGCTTTCATCCGATGCAAAATTCGATGCACGCACGGAAGACCCGCCTCTGCGGTACCATGGCCTTCACTCCTTGAATCCATAGCACTTCTCGCCGTCATGTTGTTCACCGAAGTGGAGCTTCCAGTAGCTCCCGATCATACCTCTGTATGATCTAGTCCCTCACAGGGCTAGGTTGTGTGAATCGCATTGCCACGAACTGTTCCACCACGATCTGCTGCACCAAGTCGCCTCCTGATGACATCTCTATTGCATTCTGATCATTGTGGAAAAACTCGAATTATGAACCCTCCATGTGTGGCCTCTGCCAATACATCGCATGGTCTCCTCTACCTTCAATTTTGTTCGCTCCTTTGGCAATCGACCTTCATCCACCTACTCTTGGGTCACACCTAGATGAAGCACCGCTCTAGGACAGTCCGTCGCTAGTAGCTCCCGAAGTCCACCGACTTCACTATAATTTGTGCACCATTGTCTGGATCCTGGGCCTCTGCCCCTACCAGCACAATCTTCGCTGTGCACCGCCTCCTTCATAGCAACTTGAATGACAACACTATGGCATATTCTTCAAGAGTACCCGCCTCTGCGTCCTCTTGCCCCGTGCTAAGGCCTTCTGATCCCAACTTCGCCTCCGCAAATTGAGTCGCCTTAGTTCCTCCATCAAATGCTCCTCCGAGATAAGGTGCATGTGCCCCGAAGCTCCCTTCATCTTTGGCACCATGCAAGATGAGTCCGCTCCGTCAGAATGAAGGACCCATGGAACAACATGATCTTACTCTTCCCTCTACAAGAGTTTATGTCCTTGACCTCTGTCTAAGGAAAGCACTGTGCCTCTGCTCCATGTTCCAACTTTTATGCTGGCTCCCTTCAAGCGGCTTGGGTACTTCACCAAGTTACACCCAAGTTGCTCCGCTCCTCGCTTTTGCATTGAGTTGATGGTGGCCCTCACGCCCACCATTCCACGGGTCAGCCCTCCCTTGAGTCTGATCTCCGTATTGACTCCAAGTGTGCCTTCATTTGTGTTGCCTTGGGTCACTCCCCCACTTGATCTCGCAATGCATCGACCAATGCATTCTCTCAAGCGAGATCATGCGACGACTCCCTGCAGCTTACTCAGCACATTGAGCTTCGTGGAGTTGTTGTTTGTTGAGGTACTCCTCCTCAACTTGTGAGGTCCGTCCCACATGATTCTCCCTCTGGAGAGCCGGGACTTATCCCTCCTGGATAACTGTCCCATTGGAGCAACATCTCTCTTCGTTTCGGAGACCACCATCCCCTTGGACTACTCCGATCTGTTGAACAAACTGTGCATTGTTCTGCCTCCTGCAAACACACTTGCTAGATTGCGACTCCACGTCAATACAACCCCCGCTGCACCCCTCAATGCCTAGCAACATGCTGAACTAGTTGCACCCTTCAGCGTCCTACGGACGTATCCTTCACATGTCGAAGAGAAAGTTTCAATGCTCCATGGCACCGAGTTTCGGTCGCCTTGGGATGGCCACGAACATTCCGTCGTTCGCATACAAGCCCATGTATGAGTACCAAATTCTTCGAGCTAGCAATTCCCCTCACCTCTGTGAGCTTTGCATAACTCTTTTGGTCGTTGAGCAACTCATTCCACCTTGCATGGTCTCATCCTTTACCAAGTGCCTCGCTTTGCCTTGAGCACCATCATCAAGTATAGTTGTCAACGTTGAGTCAGAGCTCAAACTCAACCATCCCAACCTTTGTGCGCTTCACATTCTTCCAAGCTTGTCTGTTCTCGTGGTGCCTCTTCGCGAAGGGTTGGACATTCCTCTTAATGCCAATCTCGGATGCCCTCCTCCTCGGCGACTCATCTTCCCTACATCTCCATGCCCGTTTTCCCTAAACGATCAAGGCGTGTGCTTGACCCCCTCAACGCAGCCCCCTTAGGTCCCCCCGTTTTGCATGCCAAGTGTTTCTATGAGTGCTTGTCCCGGCTCTGGATACCATCTGTCCACGGACTTAGCTGGTTTTGCCTAAGTCGTGCGGCACCCTTTATGTGTCTGTCCAAGAAAGGTCAGCCTCCCCGAAGCCTCCCATGGTCTCTTAGGTCTCACAAAAGAGAGAACAGACGGAGAAAAGGCCTCACTCGGGATCCACAAGCAAACATCTCCGAAAAACACTTTATAGACAATGCAAATTACAAACAGACTTTACAAGCTCAAATTTTTGCACAACAAAGGGTAAAATGGTCCATTCTGGACCAAGAATCTCTCTTTTACATGTCCACATGACACAACCTTTATTTACAAGCCTAAAGAGGCCACCAACCCAACTAAAATGGGACTATTAAGCCTTTGGCCGCCCCTCTACATGTTGTACAAGGCATGAACATGCCGAAAGACACGGACATACATAAGCATTACATCAAACATCATGTTTCGAAGTTTGTCCGTGACACTAGGGTGATGCTACTGTAGTGGTCATCGGATCTCCTGCAGCGTCTGCTTCTCCCCAAGGGCAACGATACTGTAGCTGTAACACCCCTCATTTCTGAATTTTCGTATAAGTTTCTAGTTGTAATGTATGTATCTATTTTAAATTTGATAAAAAGTCAAAGTATGAATCTGAGAACTTATTCATAAGAGTTGGAGGATTTGTTAAAAGAAAGAATCTGAGGACCTATATGTAAACCCTAAGGACTTAATCATGAATATGATAAATCCAAGGACTAAACTGTAAAATGTACAAAAATACTGCCTTCGTTCTTAAGGAAGCAGAGAAGGCAGCTCGTGGGTGATCAAAGAAAGAAAGAAAGAAAGAAGAAGAAGAAGAAGAAGAAGAAGAAGAAAAAAATTGGGGTTTTTAGGGTTCTTGCTTTAATCTTTTCACTTCGGGTCAAAATTCTCAAAGGCAAGTGTTCTAACCCCATCCTACAGAATTTTTAGTCTCTGTTTTTTTGTTGAATCAAAATAAATTGAAGGATTTCTATTTAGAAACTGATATGTCTCTCTTTGGACATAGAACCATGGATTTTGAAGTCTTTTTTTGGTAAACTGACCCCTATACACTCTTTCAGCTATAAGTTTTAGTACAAAATGTGAATTCGGGCAGGAACTATTTTATTTGAAAATTAGACTCTTATATCTTCCTTTTGACACTGATTTTGTAGATTTTGGACACCGAATACTTACCCAAACATCTGTTTCAATTGAGCCTATAGACGCTGTAAAACAGGGTTCAAGATTACTGACCTGTCGATACTAAAATGCCTATAACTCCCTGTTGAAAATTCTGAATTGTACCAAACTGATTTTATTTGAAACTATACTTGAAAATATTTCTTTTGACATATAGTTTGAAAATTTTGGATTTCAATTGCCTACCCGATTATCTGTTGAATCCGACCCTATAAATTCTGCAAAACAGTGATCGTGTTTTTGATCTTGTGTTACCAAATCAAAGGTAACTCCGCGTTGGGAACCCTGTTTCATATGAAATTTGTTCCATCAGAATATAGATTGATATATGGTTCGACCGTAGTTTTCTTATGGGTATTGGAGCATAATTGATATTCTGAAGTATTTGTTTGATGTGCCACTGGAATTCTGTCCAAAATCGAGCTTTGGTCGATTTCGCATATTCTGCTCCGTTCCTTTGGATATTTGAATTCGTTTAACCTTCTTATTGGTTTTGAGCTAAATATGATTGCTTGGAAATCCCTGTACACTCTTGTTTTTATTTCATACCAAATCTGAATATATTTGTGAGAGATTTGTTCTTTGTTTCGTATTGTCTCGAAAAGGCACATGCACGTTTGTTGTTCCGCGTGTGCTTCCGATATATGCTACTTATTGTTAAAACTGCCCTCTTGTACTCTGGTGTATGGGATTGTCTGGACCTTTGCCAGAAATGGTAAAGGGTATGCGCTTATTACCCGCTCTGTGGGGTCCCGCTCTGTGGGATGCGCTTATTACCCGCTCTGTGGGGTCCCGCTGTGTGGGATATTCTGGACCTTTGCCAGAAATGGTAAAGGGTATGTGCTTAGATCCTGCGATGCTCTGCCGGCCCCTCTGACTTCACCTAGACGTGGGTGGATGGATCTCCCAGACGTGGGAGACTTTTGTCAGGTGGTCATTCAGAAATGGATGACTCACATTCTAACTGAGATCCCACCACACCTTCTATATGCTTGATATGACATCCAGAGTTTTGGTGAGTTGTTTCTGTTCATGCTCTGGATAAGAATGATATGATTGCAACGTCAAGGACGACGTTTGAGCTTCTGTACGATATTTGTTTTGATATGCTCTGATATGTTCATTCACTGATGATTTTGCTTCGAAATGTTTCATATGCCGTTGATATGCTTCGGAACATTTTATATGCCATTGATAAGCTCCGATATGTTACCTTTGTTACTGATATGCTCCAATTACTCCGCCCCAATCTGTTAGGAACCAAATATGTAAGATTGAAAGGACAATTGTGTTTCTGCTCTTAATGATATTATGTCTACGAAATCGTATATTCTGCCATGTATTTTGGAACTGTATCTCTTTGGAAGTTGTACTATTTTGAAATGGATATGTTAGTCACTTGCTGAGCTCTTTATGCTCACCCCGTTTGTTGATAAATTTTTCAGGATAGCATATTGCTTGCTTAAATGTTAAGATTGGGCCGAGGCGGTGGAAAGTTTAGAAGATTTTGGGCAGATCTTTGTTAGCATATGTGTATTTGTTGTATAAGATACTCTGCATCTTATGAAATGTGACGATGAATCTAAACCTGTGGATTTTGTGTAAGATAAAGGATCCCTCATGTATAAGATTTTGGTATGTTAAGTTATATTCGTGTAATGATATGACCTTATGGTAATCGTTGGTTTGGTGACTGCATAGATTTCCCAATTTATGAATTTATATTGTGGTTATTATTTTGATGAGTTGAGTTCTGATTGTATGAATTATCGAGTGATGTGTGGTATGTTATGAATTGCACAGGGTTATGAATTTGTAGACTATAGAGGTGAAATTTTGATCTGAATGTTTTCTTAGTGACCTCAAATGTGTGCTTGGAACCTGGGTTAGTTATGATGAAAATTTTAAATATTGTCGATATTTTTGAGGGGCGTGACAGTAGCGACGATCTGAAATCCTACAGCGGTGGCTTTTCCCTATGGCGACGATTCTGTAGCGGCGACGATTCTATGGATCAAACATGGCCACGACGGCCCCTAGGACTGGCGATGGTGGCGGGAGGGTTGATACAATGGCAAGACTCCCTACCGTTACCCCTCAAGTTGCTCCTCCACCATATCCTCTCCAGAGAGAAACTCCTTCGATGAAGCAGCATTGAAGCAGTTCGCGCTCTAGATCGCGGCAGCCTGCTCTCATTTTCAGTGACCCTCGGCCTTGGACTAGCCTCTTCAAGGCTCCGGTTGGAAGTCCCGATCTAAGCTTGGAATGTTGAATCTCGTATTTTGATGATGAAACCACCTGATATGTGTTTATAATTTAAACTGCATTTTGAGTGATGCAGGTCTACTCGATCAGAATTAGACAGTTAACGCAGGAGGAATTGACGTTGCGCCGGAGGAGATCACGTCAGGATATTGGACGGCAGAAGGCTTCGAACGTCGGGCATCGGGCCAAGAAGAGCGGAATTATGCCAAAGGATATCGGGTTGCGGAGGTCAACCGCCGATTGGGCAACAAGCCGCAAGAGAGGACGATGTGCTAAAGAATCGACGAAGCGCCAACCAATGACGTGCCGGGCAACAGAATGTCAATTCGCGTTGTAATAACTGTCTAGATCGGAGTAGAGTTTTGGTTTGCATGTGCAGGATTAACTACGATAACGATGAAGGCATAAAGTGAAACAAAGTGTGGAGTCAAGAACGAAGGATTCGTTGGGAGTTCAAGAGTTCGATGGAAGTCCTAAGGATCATCGAACGCTGCCGGAACTAGCCAAGAATGAGTAGGGAGCTTGCCGAAGGGTTTTTTTGGAAGCTTCATGGGAAGGTTCGTGGGAAGTTCGCAGAGTTTGCCGAGAAAAGATCGGAGCTTGCGAAAGAAGCTCGTTGGAACTTCGCCAAGATCAAATCGTGAAGTTTAAGAGCTTGCCGGGAGTCCATGAGAATGGTTTCCAGAGTTTATCGGAAGACCGCAAAGTTCGCCGGAAGCTTCATGGAAGAAGTCTTGACTTATGGACTTTGTAATAGCTTATATAATGTCTTTAAAATTCGTAGTTAGCATGTTAATTAGGGTTAGGATTAGGTATTAATCCTATAACCCAAGTAGGGGCCTATAACACTGTAGGGCTGAAAACACTGTGAGGCGGCTGAAATTTGAAAACACTGTAGCGGGCTGAAAACATCTTGTAGGCGGTGGCACCGCCCAGCACCCCGAAAGTGCTGGGGTGACACCTCTTGGGCTGGGCGGGTGGCACCAGCTTGGTTGGGCAGGGTGGCACCGCCAAAGATCGGAACCCAAAGAGAATTTGAATTTTGGAGCCCAAATTTTGGAGCCCAAATTTGAATCCTCTTGAGGCCTATAAATACCCCTCAAATCTCAGCTGAGAACATAACTTTTTGAGCAGCAAGAGTTTGAGAGAAAGGTCTTAGAAAAGTGTTAGCTTGTCTTCTTTTCAATTTGCTAGTGTTCACCTCATCTCTTCTCGAAAATTTGTAAGAGAGTGAACCGCTTGTAAAGAGTTGTAAGAGGGTATTTACCCTTCCATTTCAAGAGACTTGCTAGTGGAAGGTGGGAGCCTCATCGTGAGGGGCCTCCAAAGTGGAGTAGGTCATTTGACCGAACCACTCTAAAATCGGCGTGATCCTTGGTTTGCATTTCATTATTGCTATTTACATTATTGCAAACCTTCTTATATGCTTTAGTTCCTTATTACTTTTGCTGTGCATATTTAAGAATACGCTTTCAAGATTAAGCTTGTCAAGTTCTGCTCTTATCATACTGAAAAGATTTTTTTTTTAAAACCGAAGTTTTAATCCGCTGCACTAATTCACCCCCCCCCCTCTTAGTGCTGCTCGATCCTAACAATTGGTATCGAGCCACGATTTTCTACTTTGGTTTAACACCCAAATAGAAATGGCTCTTTATGGCTTTCAAGAGGGCTTATCGGTTTTTCGTCCCACCGTTGTTTAACGGATCGGACTACACTTGTTGGAAAACTCAATGAGAGTTTTCTTACTTTCTTTGGATTTGAATTTATGGCACATAGTCTAAAATGGATATGAAATGTCTTCTCCCAATGAACCATTGGAATGATTTGGAGAAGAAGATGTTTTCTTTAAACGCAAAGGCTATGAATGCCTTATTTTGCGCTTTTAGACAAAAATGAGTTCAATCGATTTCTATGTGCTAAACGACTTTTGATATTTGGCTTAACACTTGAAATCACACACTAGGGAACTAGTAGAGTCAAAGACTCTTCAAGTTAACATTTTAATGCATGATTTCGAGCTTTTTTCAAATGAAGTTTAATAAACCATTGTTGACATGTACACCCGCTTTACTGGATGTCGTCAATGGTTTACAAACTCTTGGCAAATGTTTCTCAAATTTTGAACTTGTTAGTAAAGTTTTACGATCACTTTCTAAAATTTGGGAATCAAAAGTTCTGGCAATACAAGAAACAAAAAAGATTTAAATATTTTTCCACTTGAAGAACTTATCGCTTCGTTGATGACATATGAAATGGTGCATAATGCACATGATGAACATAATAAACACTTGAACCACCTTCCAAAGAATAGGAAGGATTTGGAACTCCGGACAATTGAATACCACTTGAGCGATGACTCAAGTGATGAGGACAATGATGAACTTGAACTTCGAACACTAACTCTTAATAAGTTCATTAAACATAAATCTAAAATGAACAATGAACTTGAACGGAGGAAGAGGCCAAAGAAAAGGAAGGCACCCAAGGATGAATCAAGAACTTCTAAAGGTGAAAAGGCGAATTGGGCTTTGACGGGCTTCGACTTCAAGGTAAGTAACTCAACTCTCTTGAATTATTTTGAAATTACTTGATGTTTTCCATGATGTATTTTCTCTTTTTTTTTTGAATAAATATTTTCTTGAAAATTGTATCTTTTATGTTAATAGAATAAAATGAGATTTAAATAATCATATATATGTGCTTGAGAAGCAAGTGTGTATTTTGATGATTTCCATGTTAACTTTCAATGATGATGCATGGTTTTATATGGAAGGCTTAATGATATTTTTTTAAAAAACCTTGTCTTTGGTTTTCAAACATGATGTATGTTTTTGACATAAGAACAAAACTTGAGCATGCTAATATAAAGTCAATCACATAAATTAAAACTAAAGAAGTTTTAGTTATCTATAAGAATCATTCAAAATTATGTTCAATGAAACCATTGCATAATGATGTAATGAAAATATTAAACATTTTGAAATCATGTTTTAGTGTCATGCATAATGATCATGCTTAATAAATTTCAAAATTATGCATATGAATCTTGTGATTTATGGATTATTGATTTTTACCATAATGAAAGTGCCTTATTAATCTTTGTTGTAATAAATCTTACACTTTCGGTTTTAAACATTATACATGTTTTTATTTGGTATAAGTGAAATAAAATCATATGAATTGAAACAACTAAAAAGAGGAAAATATTTTTTCCTTGAAAAATTATTTTTCTCTATCCTATTGATCTTGATGTTTATTATGATAAATCTATGTATACCATTTTGAATCTCTTGAAAGTAATGTTGATATTTTGATGATTTTGATGATTTAAATTTGAAATGAGTTTTATCAAAATCATGATATTGATTTCTTGGAATAACATGAGATTACCTTTGATGATCATTTTGATTCATGGAATTTTGGATTCATGACTTGGTCTTACATTTGTTTATGAGATGGTTGAAATCTTTGTACGTTTGAATTCTTCCCTTCTCCTTTCAATTTATGCATGTTACATGTTAAAGATTTAAAACCATGTTTTAGTATTATGCATATCTAAGAAATATTGATGTGACAAATTGAATAAGTTGAAAATGAATGATGATTTTTCTCTTGAATATAACTTGTGATATTTTTTATATAAATCATCATTTTAATTTCTTGACATTCGTTACATGAGATTTTATTATAAATCAAAATTTCTCATTAATCGATCTTCTATGATTTTACTTGATATTCTCTTGAGAGGAGATTTTCTAAATGAATCATGATTTTCCTTGTGAGTTCTTGGAGTTATTATTTGATTTTTCTTTTAAAACAAGATCTCTTCTTTGTACTCCTATGATTTTTCTTGATATTTTATTTAAAGAAGATATTTACTATATGAATCATGTCTTTTGGTATTCAAATGATTTTATCCTTCATGACATGATTTCTTTGTATTTATGGCTTCCATGGCTTGAAATGTTTTGATATAATGCATGCAATGATGAAATATTCATAAAGTTAAAATGATGTATGCAATACTTATGATAATGATGTACATGATGTATTTATTGCATATGATGTGTGTTTGGTATCATGATCAACATGTTGATAAATGCTTAAAAATTTTAATGTTTGAGTATCATGTATGATATGCTTATTAATGATGATTGATTTATTTTTTTCGCATCGTGCATGAAAAATAAAGTTATTGAAATTGTGTATATTTTAATTTGAATATATAATGATGCACAAATAAGAATGATACTTACCTTTGTCATAATATGAAAAGTGATATAAGGGTCTTCCCTTCTTTTTGACAATGACAAAGGGGGAGCAAGAATTTCTAGCGTGGACATCATGAAAAGAGGCAAACTAACTAGCTTGCATAATTCAAGATGAAAGCAAAAAATTGCACTTCTCAAAAGAGAAGATGCAAATGTAACATTTGCCAAATTGTTTGCTTGCCTCATGTAAAATATTATCTCTTGCTAGTTTGGCATTTTTGCTAGCTTGTATGTTGCAAAACTTATCACTTTTTCAAACATTTTGCTAGCTTACACTTTGTAAAGAGAAGCAAAAAGTTGCTATCTCAAAAGAAGCAAATGTGCTATCTTGCCTATCTCAAGAAGCAAAACTTGCAATTTGCACATTGCAATAGGAAGCAAGAATCATGAGCTTACACAAGAAAGCTATCTTACATTTGCTTTCAAAATTTTTGCTAGCTTGTATATTGTGAAACTTACATATCGTAAACATTGCTAGCTTGTAGTCTAAAGAGAAGCAAAAAGTTGCTATCTCAAAAGAAGCAAATGGGCTATCTTGCCTATCTTAAAAGGCAAAATGGTAACTTGCACACCTAGCAAAACTTGACAAATTTGCATATTTCAAGAAGCAAGAGTTGCTTTCTTGAATATCTCAATATTGCTAGCTTGCATGATGTAGAACTTACTATCTTGAACATTACCAAAAGTGCTATCTTGTATGCTGTGAAACTTGCATATCTAAAACTTGATAGCTTGAATGTCCTAAGCATGATGCATTACTTGCTAAATTTTCTAGCTTCAAAACTGCATGATGATAAAACTTAATATTATGTTTTTCATGCAATGAGTTGAACTTATATTACCAACACAAAGAATAGTTGTACTTCTCCTTTTTGTTGATGACAAAGGGGGAGAAGTATGTTGATGACATGATATGCATAAGTTTATGCATATGTTCATGATGATGTGTTGCAAGTATTCATGATGAATATTGCAATGACTTGAATTCTTCTTGAATTCAGTGACCCTCGGCCTTGGACTAGCCTCTTCAAGGCTCCGGTTGGAAGTCCAGATCTAAGCTTGGAATTCTTTACTCCAAAAGTTCAGGCTGATAAGAAGATTGTTGTATACGAGACTGCTGATTCAGCAGAGCTTATTAAGACATGGTCTATGGCGATTGGTGGCTATGTGGTAGGTCTCAAAATATCTTATTTCCCACTATCCTCATTTATCAAAACTCGATAGGGAATATCATCATTTGATCTTCATATGCTAGAGAACGGATTCTTTGTTTGCAAACTATACTCTGAAGAAGATTTGCAATGGGTCCTCGAAGGATTCTGGATTATTCGCGGCCATCCAATGATTCTACGACGTTGGTCTCCTGATGTCCGTTTGGAGTTAGATAGCCTACAGTCTATTCCATTATGGGTATCCTTTCAAGGTCTTCCTCTATATCTTTGGAGTTGATGTTTTATTGCAAAGTTATGCAGCACTATGGGACAGCCACTCTACATCGATAAATCAACAGCAGCTCAGACGAGATTAGCATTTGCACGAACATGTGTACTGGTTTCTTCTGACGAAGATCTTCCTAATGAGGTTTTCTATCGTGATCTTGATGGGAACACTCGGAAGGTACATGTCTCATATTCCTGGAAGCCACAACGATGTCAGCGTTGCTTATCTTTTGGTCATGCAAATGGAGCTTGTCAGCAAACTCCAAAACCGATCACAAAGGTCTATCGACCACATCAAACGCCTCAGCAACAAAGGGAGTCTTCTCTAATAGTAGTAGCACCGATGGTGGCGAAGACTATTGAGCATTCCGACTCGCAAGGACAGCACCGCGGACAGAAGGACAAATTCAAAACTTTACCTCTTCCTATAATGTCTGAGCCTTCCATAACAGAAGTTTCCCATGGTACTAGTGGACAGGAGAAGTATAAGTCAGGAACTTCATCTCTTTCAATATCATCAGATCCGTCTACAATAGCTCAACGAACTCAGGCCCAAACAAATCTCGCTAGCAAGGATATTCTTCCTTAACAAACTCAGGCCGTAACAAACATCTCCAACGAGGATATTTTGTCTCTAACAATCTCATGCCCCAACAAACCTCTCTATCCAGGTTACTCCAACAAGTACTAACCAAGATATTGTGCCGCAACAATCTTATCATGCTTCAACAAACCCTGCCAATCAAGACCATATGATTCAAGGTATTTTAAAGTTTAAACATCTGCAAGCTGTAGATGAAGTGGATAAATATAGGAATAAAGGCATAAAAGGTAATGATATTGTGCGGGAGGAAAATACAAAACCAAAGGATAAGAAAAAGGATGGTACAGTCCATCCAAAGTCATAGGATGAATACCTTACCACCTTTTTCATTTGTTTATTATTGATGAAGATAACATGCTGGAATGTTCGTGGATTTAATAAGCATGAGAAATGTCGGGAGCTCAACAGAATAATCAAGTTTGCCGCATGTGATATTGTTATTCTTGTGGAAATGAAAATTAAACGATCGCGCGTTCAAGCTCAAAAGAATTTAATATAATCGGACGCAGAATTGTTTTTTTTTTTTTTGGTAAGTAAAAGTAAATTGATTATGTGTAAAGTTTCTACAAATAGCTTTATCTATACAAGTCATAGACAAAGCCAAGTAACTCATAGAGTGCGAATGCGATAGTTATGACTACATATGCTGTAGACTATAACTCCTAATTATAATCAACATAGAAAATGTTTATCCAGATATATCAAAACTACCTGTGGGTACATAATTTGGCATCATTCCCAAGATCTTTAGCTAATAGCAAAATTAAATTTGATAAAAATATCTTTTTCTCTTTGGGTAAAGTGCTCCGTTTTGAGATCTTGCTCCATACAGGATCTTGAGTCTCTAATAATCTCTTTCAATAGCTGAGCATTGTTTGTGTGTTGACATTCAAAGATTCTGTTACATCTCTCCTTCCACATCCACCAAATAGCGCATCTGAAAGTAACCTTTGCCAGTTGTGTGAGAGGCCCTTTTCTTGAGAAACATTGCATGAGGTCGCCTAGTTCTTGGTGCAAGTTTGGTTGCGGCAGTCTATTGAGTTCAAATCGCTGGAGAATCTCCTTCCATATCCATTTTGTATAATCACAAGCAAAATAGAGGTGGTCAACAGTTTCTTCTTGTTGCATACAAAGGGAGCATCGGTTAACATGATAGATACCTCTTCTTTTCATATTGTCTATTATAGGTAGTTTATTGAGAAGGACCTGCCATGTACATAAGGAATATCTTTGTGATCCCAATCGATCCCATGTCCAACTGCTTGGGACCCACTTGTTATTTCTTTGCCTAATTTGATTCCATGAGGATGTGGCACTAAATTTGCCATTGTCATGTGGCCAAATAAGTATATATGAAGAGTTGTTCCTGATTGGAATAGCTATAATAGTCAGCCAAAGTGATAACATTTCGGGAGAAATAGGATTAGGGAGACACCAGGTACCGTTAGCAATGAACTCAGAAACCTTCCAATCTTTGGGAGCCCCAAGATCTTTTCGTATTCTGTCACCATATAATCTCTAGTATTTCTCAAGTTTAGCCCCCCTTCATCTTTCGGTTTGCAAATGCTATCCCAATTTACCATATGCATTGCCTTATCATTTGTGTCATTCCAGAAAAAGTTCATTAATAACCGTTCAATATTTTGGAGAAGTCCAGCAGGCAGAAGAAATGCATTACACCAATATATAGAGTAGGAGTGCAATACCGAACGGATGAGTTCGAGTCATCCTGCTTTTGATAGAAACCTATTTTTCCAAGAAGAAATTATATTCTTTATTTTTTCAAGATAGGCTAACAATGGGTTTTGTGAATGCCTGTGGATATGAGCGGGAGACCCAAATAAGGAACTGGCAAGCTTCCCTCACTAACCCCCAAAGTTTGTGCAATAAAGACATTATCCTCAACGTAAGGGCTCATATATACTTTACTTTTTGCATGATTTAACTGAAGTCCAGAAACCATACCAAAGTCATTCATAATAGTAGCCAGGTTCTTTACTGAAGTTGGTTCATTTTGGAGAAAGATAAGTAAGTCATCTGCAAATGTTATATGTGATATATGAATAGAACCAGCAATGGGTACCTTAATGCTGCCATTTAAGACTGCGTATTCCAACATACAGCTAAGTCCTTCCATCATAATAGTAAAAAGATACGGAGATAGTGGATCACCTTGTCGGATGCCATTCGTGCTCCCAAAAAAACCAATTGGTGAGCCATTAAAGAGTATCAAAAACTTTGGAGTTTCCAGGCAAGATTGAATCCAATTAACCCATTGCTACGGGAAGTTCATATCGAGGAGCATTTTATAGATAAACTTCCTATTAACTGAATCAAAGGCTTTCCGTAAATCAGCTTTAAAACAGATTTTTGTCCCTTTTGCTTTTGAATGCAAATCTTTGACCAAGTCATTAGCAAGCAAAATGTTATGATGTATACTTCTCCCTTTGATGAAAGCAGCTTGATTTGGGCTAATAATCTTGTGTATTACCTTTTGCATTCTATTTTCCAATACTTTGGAGATGATCTTGTAAATAAAGTTGCATAATGATATGGGTCGATAGTTCTCTAGTGAATCAGCCCCTGCATTCTTCGGAATTAAGGAAATAAAAGTGCAATTCATCTCTCTAAGAATATGACCTGAAGAGAAAAAATGTTGGCAAGCCTTGATCACATCATTTCCAATAATATTTTTTTTGGTAAGTAAAAATAAATTGATTATGTGTAAAGTTTTTACAAATAGCTTTATCTATAGAAGTCATAGACAAAGCCAAGTAACTCATGGAGTTCGAATGCGATAGTTATGACTACACATGCAGTAGACTATAACTCCTAATTATAATCAACATAGAAAATATTTATCCAGATATATCAAAACTACCTGTGGGTATATAATTTGGCATCATTCCCAAGATCTTTAGCTAATAGAAAAATTAAATTTGATAAAAATATCTTTTTCTTTTTGGGTAAAGTGCTCCGTTTTGAGATCTTGCTCCATACAGGATCTTGAGTCTCTAATAATCTCTTTCAATAGCTGAGCATTGTTTGTGTGTTGACATTCAAAGATTCTGTTACATCTCTCATTCCACATCCACCAAATAGTGCATCTGAAAGTAACCTTTGCCAGTTGTGTGAGAGACCCTTTTCTTGAGAAACATTGCATGAGGTCGCCTAGTTCTTGATACAAGTTTGGTTGCGGCAGTCTATTAAGTTCAAATCGCTGGAGATTCTCCTTCCATATCCATTTTGTATAATCACAAGCAAAATAGAGGTGGTCAACAGTTTCTTCTTGTTGCATACAAAGGGAGCATCGGTTAACATGATAGATAGCTCTTCTTTTCATATTGTCTATTGTAGGTAGTTTATTGAGAAGGGCCTGCCATGTACATAAGGAATGTCTTTGTGATCCCAGTCGATCCCATGTCCAACTGCTTGGGACCCACTTGTTTTTTCTTTGCCTAATTTGATTCTATGCGGATGTGGCACTAAATTTGCCATTGTCATGAGGCCAAATAAGTATATCTGAAGAGTTGTTCCTGATTGGAATAGCTATAATAGTCGGCCAAAGCGATAACATTTCGGGAGAAATAGGATTAGGGAGACACCAGGTACCGTTAGCAATGAACTCAGAAACTTTCCAATCTTTGGGAGCCCCAAGATCTTCGGGAGCCCCAAGATCTTTGGGACATTGAGGATTGAAATAGCTTCCGAATCAAGTTTTCTAGTCGGCTCCACATGAATGTTATTACGTTTCCCAGCTTGATGGAGTAAGGAATAAAAAAATTGCTCTGTGTGTGCTTTAACCCCATCTAAATTCTCAATAAGATTATCATCATTGCCTCTACATTTGCTGATACGGTTAACAGCCCTTCGAGTAGCAATTGAAGCATAGAAAAATTTAGTATTGGAATCCCCTAGTGTAAGCCAATGCTGTCGAGACTTCTGCTTTGCAAAATTTTCCTTATGTTTTAAGGCTTGCATGAAGTTATTTCTGGCTTCTGTCTCTTTGTAGATAATATTTTCATCATTTGGCTGAAGTTGCAGCTCATGTTGCCATGACAATAGTTCCTTTCTGCAAAATTGAACTCTGGTGTTAATATTGCCAAAGGTATTTGTATTCCACTCCTTTAGTGCTGCTTTACAGGCTTTGAGCTTTTGACATAAGATGTAAGGGGGGATCCATGCACATTAACATTCCAAGCAGATCTAATAACATCAAGAAATTGAGGATGAGTACTCCACATGTTAAAGAATCTAAACAGTTTCTTGCCTCTTGGTGTCGCTTTTTCTGCGTGTATATACATTAAAGAATGGTCAGAAAACAAAGGAGCACCATACTCAAGAAGTGAATCTAGGTAAACTGTTAACCATTCATGATTAATCAAATACCTATCAAGTCGAGCCATTATTTTTCTGTTAGCAGCACCTTGATTACTCCAGGAGAGCCAATTACCCACAGATTTCATATCAAACAATGCTGCAGTGTCAATGTAATCATTAAAACTTTGAAGTTGGCTTTCTGAAAGTTGTCTACCCCCTTTTTTTCATTTGTGTACCGAACAGTATTAAAGTCTCCAAGAACAATCCAAGGTATATTGAGACAGCCATTTACAATATTAGTCAGGTCAGACCAAAGAGTATTTCTTTCTTGCATACTGTTTGAAGCATATATACCAGTGAAATTGAATTGACAACCATTCTTTTTATCCTCTACCTTAAGATGAATGAATTGATCAGTAGCAAAAATAAACCAAGCATTAATAGAGTTAGGATGCCATAAGACCCATATTCTACCAAAAGTTTCATTTGAGTCATTGGTAAACAGATTCAAGGTCCGGCCATATTAAATTCTTTTTTGAGCTTGAACGCGATTGTTTAATTTTCGTTTCCACTAGAATAACAATATCACATGCTCACACGGACTTGACTGGTTTTGCCTAAGTCGTATGGGCACCCTTAGCGTGTCCGTCCGCAAAGGGTCGACCTCCCGAAGCCTCCCCCATGGTCCCTTAGGTCCCACAAAAGAGAGAACGGGACAGAGAAAAGGCCTCACTTTCGGGATCCACAAGCAAACATCTCGAAAAACACTTTATAGACAATGCAAATTACAAACGGACTTTACAAGCTCAACGGTTTGCACAACAAAGGGTAAAATGGTCCGTTACAGACCGAAAATCTCTCACACGTGTCCACATGACACAACCTTTATTTACAAGCATAAAGCGGCCACCGACCCAACTAAAATGGGACTATCAAGCCTTTGGCCGTCCCCCTACATGCTGTACAATGCATGAACATACCAAAAGACACGGACATACATAAGCATGACATCAAACACCTTATTTAGAAGTTTGTCCGTGACATTCTCCCCCACTTATTCCTTCGACGTCCTCGTCGAAGCCTTTGTCGACACTGCAACTCCTTGCCTCTACTGAGTCTTCAATCTTACGCTCCGGTACCGCAATCGTCCCTTGGCTCCCAAACCGCTCTCCACTGTTGTTTTCGGTAGTCGAACCTTTTGATCCGCCATGCTTTGCTTCAACTCACCAATGACTCGACTCGGTGTGGGGTTGGCTGAGTTGTGTTGATCCTTGTTGATTCCTGCGGATCCTTCAAATGAAGGAAAAGACCATCCCATCTTCGTTAGTCTCTCAAATGCCTCATTCTCGCTTAAACCGGGTGGATGCTTGTTGAAGCTTTTAACGAAAGCATCGTCCTCGAAACTTCAAGATTTGGGTCCTTCCTCCACAAAATTTGCTCATTGACTCTTCTTTCACTTAGTTGTCACATCCAAGTAGGTTCGCATCACTTCCGCTTTTCGATTGGCATTTAGTTGGGAAATGAAGCGGACAATCTACTCTCAAGAACACCGATCACCATTGGTGAGGATTTGACAACTATTGTCTTCCATTATCTTCGAAGGGTCTTTGAACTTTTGCGAGCTCCTCTGCTGGATAGATAAGAGAATTGGGGTACTCGGTTTAAGCCCATTCTCTTAAGGGTTGAAAGGCAAAGGTTGACTTCTAGCCTCCCTCGAGGTTGTACACCATGCATCGAGTGATTCTTGGCCTTAGCGCTTTTTGCTCTTTGCTCACACTTCGAAGCACTTGAAGTGTTTGCACTCCTTTAAGTCGAAAGTTAGCTCTTGGATTCACCTTCTCAATGCCATTGAACTTACGGAATGCAGGAAGTTTTCACCCCAACTTGGAGTAATTCTCTAATAGATTTGGTTGCCTCTCGGGATTGTACCGTCTTCTCCATCAACCCTCGCCGCTTACTCCCCTAAGTAGCGAAGGTATAGCACCGTCTTGACTTCGACTACTTCGCCTTTAGTCGTGCACTCTTGCATGACCCGAAGTCCTTCACTTTCGACTATCTTGATGAGAAACTCATTGACACCGGTCTTACGAAGTTCCTTGGCCTCTGCCCTTCAGCCGTGTCTCGGTACTTGGAGTCTGCCTCTGCATGCTCCACCTCCTCGGCCCCTTTTACAATCCTCTCCCTCCATGAGAGCAAGGGATCAATGACTTTCACGGAAGTCCCGCCTCTGGGGTACCATGGCGCTGCCATGCCCATGGCACTACTATCCGTCGCCTCGCATCTACATCCCTTTTCTTCATAATCAGTAGATATGCCTCTGTGGTACTCCTCCAAGTCCACCTCCATTCTATCTGATGCTTGATTTTGAGTAGCTAAGTCCCTCTGGACTTGTCGTCACTTCCTCGCCCCTTTCGACCCCCTACTTCAACACCTTTGTGTTCTCCAAGCAGCACCCTTTGGTCGATGGAAAGACAGACTGCAACTCCCATGCACGGCCTCTGCCATCATGTTGTAGGGTTTGCACTGATTCTATTCTCCTTAGCTTCCTTGGTAGCAACGTTCGCTTACTCGACCTTGTCCTCTGACTTGTCGGGCTCCCTTAAGCGAATATGAGCTCTGGACCAGTCCAACTCACCAGCTACTTCGATCATACCGCTGTATGATCAAGTCCCTCCCATGGGACTCACTGGTACTTGCATTCAAACTTTTTCCTTGGTGGAACACAGCCCCCATATGCTGATGACCAAGGCTTTCATCCAATGCAAAATTCGATGCACGCACGGAAGACCCGCCTCTGCGGTACCATGGCTTTCACTCCTTGAATCCATAGCCCTTCTTGCCGTCGTGTTGTTCACCGAAGTGGAGCTTCCAGTAGCTCCCAATCATACCTCCGTATGATCTAGTCCCTCACGGGGCGAAGTCGTGTGTATCGCATTGCCACGAACTGTTCCACCACGATCTGCTGCACCATGTCGCCTCCCGGTGACTTCTCCGTTGCATTCTGATCCTTGTGGAAAAACTCGAATTGTGAACCCTCCATGTGTGGCCTCTGCCAATACATCGGAGGGTCTCCTTTACCTTCGATTTTGTTCGCTCCTCTGGCAATCAACCTTCATCCACCCACTCTTGGGTCACACCACAATGAAGCTCCGCTCTAGGACAGTCCGTCGCCTAGTAGCTCCCAAAGTCCCCCGACTTTGCTGCAATTAGTGCACCATTGTCTGGATCCTGGGCCTCTACCCCTACCAACACAATCTTCGCTACGCACCGCCTCCTTTATAGCAACTTGAATGACAACACTGTGGCATATTCTTCAAGAGTACCCGCCTCTGCGTCCTCTTTCCCCGTGCTAAGGCCTTCTGATCCCAACTTCGCCTCCGCAAATTGAGTCGCCTAAGTTCCTCCATCAAATGCTCCTCCGAGATAAAGTGCATGTGCCTAGAAGCTCCCTTCGTCTTTGGCACCATGCAAGATGAGTCCGCTCCGACAGAATGAATGACCCATGGAACAACATGATCCTGCTCTTGCCTCTACAAGAGTTCATGTCCTTGACCTCTGTCCAAGGAAAGCACTATGCCTCTGGTCCATGTTCCATCTTCTATGCTGGCTCCCTTCATGCGGCTTGGGTACTTCGCCAAGTTACACCCAAGTTGCTCCACTCCTCGTTTTTGCATTGAGTCGATGGTGGCCCTCGCGCCCACCATTCCACGGGTCAGCCCTCCCTTGAGTCCGATCTCCATATCGACTCCAAGTGTGCCTTCAATTGTGTTGCTTTGGGTCGTTCCCCCACTTGATCTCGCAATGCATCCACCAATGCATTCTCTCAAGCGAGATCATGCGACGACTCCTCGCCGCTTGCTCAGTCCATTGAGCTTCGTGGAGTTGTTGTTTGTTGAGGTACTCCTCAACTTGTGAGGTCCATCCCACATGATTCTCCCTCTGGAGAGCCGGGACTTATCCCTCCTGGATAACTGTCCCGTTGGAGCAACATCTCTCTTCGTTTCGGAGACCACCATCCCCTTAGACTACCCCAATCTGCTTAACAAACTGTGCATTGTTCTGCCTCCTGCAAACACACTTGCTAGATTGCGACTCCACGTCAATACAACCCCCGTTGCACCCCTCAAGGCCTAGCAATCTGCTGAACTAGTTGCACCCTTCAGCCTACTACGAACGTATCCTTCACATGCCGAAGAGGAAGTTTCAATGCTCCATGGCGCCGAGTTTCGATCGTCTTGGGATGGCCACGAACATTCCGTCGTTTGCATACAAGCTCATGTATGAGTACCAAATTCTTCGAGCTAGCAATTCCCCTCACCTCTATGAGCTTTGCATAACTCTTTTGGTCGTTGAGCAACTCATTCCACCTTGCATGGTCTCATCCTTTACCAAGCGCCTTGCTTGCCTTGAGCACCATCAAGTATAGTTATCAACGTTGAGCCGTAGCTCAAACTCAGCCATCCCAACCTTTGTGCGCTTCACATTCTTCCAAGCTTGTCTGTTCTCGTGGTGCCTCTTGCGCGAAGGGTTGGCCATTTCTCTAAATGCCAATCTCAGATGCCCGCTCCTCTGAGCGACTCCTCTTCCCTACATCTCCATGCCCGTTTTCCCCCAAACGGTCGCACGTGTGCTGACTGCCCTCAACGCAGCCCCGCTAGGTCCCCCACGTTTGCATGCTAAGTGTTTCTATGAGTGCTTGTCCCGCTCTGATACCATCTGTCATGGACTTAGTTGGTTTTGCCTAAGTCGTGCAGCACCCTTGCGTGTCCGTCCGCAAGGGTCAACCTCCCCGAAGCCTCCCATGGTCCCTTAGGTCCCACAAAAGAGAGAACAGGACAAAGAAAAGGCCTCACTCGGGATCCACAAGCAAACATCTCCGAAAAACACTTTATAGACAATGCAAATTACAAACAGACTTTACAAGCTCTGAACAGTTGCACAACAAAGGGTAAAATGGTCCATTACAGACTGAAAATCTCTCACATGTATCCACATGACACAACCTTTATTTACAAGCCTAAAGCGGCCACCGACCCAACTAAAATGGGACTATCAAGCCTTCGGCCGTCCCCCTACATGCTATACAATGCATGAACATACCAAAAGACACGGACATACATAAGCATTACATCAAACACCCTGTTTAGAAGTTTGTCCGTGACAATGCGGCAGACTTGATTATTCTGTTGAGCTCCCGACATTTCTCCGGCTTATTAAGTCCACGAACATTCCAGCATGTTATCTTCATTAGTAATAAACAAATGAAAAAGGTAGTAAGATATTCATCCTACGACTTAGGATGGATTGTACCATCCTTTTTCTTATCCTTGGGTTTTGTATATTCCTCCCGCACAATATCCTTACCTTTTATGGCTTTATTCCTATATTTATCCACTTCATCTACATCTTGCAGATTTTTAAACTTTAAAGTACCTTGAATCATGTGGTCTTGATTGGCAGGGTTTGTTGAAGCTCGATAAGATTGTTGCAGCACAATATCCTGGATAGTACTTGTTGGAGCAGTCTGGCTAGAGAGGTTTGTTGGGGCATGAGTTTGTTGAGACAGAATATCCTTGTTGGCGATGTTTGTTGTGGCCTGAGTTTGTTGAGGAAGTATATCCTTGCTGGCGAGATTTGGTTGGACCTGAGTTCTTTGAGCTATTGTGGATGGATCCGATGATATTGGAAGAGATGAAGTTCCTGACTTATGTTTTTCCTATCCACTATTACCATGGGAAACCTCTATTGTGGAAGTCTATGAGATTATAGGAAGAGAGAAAGTTTTGGAATTTTCCTTCTGTCCATGGTGCTTTGCTTGCGAGTCGGAATGCTCAATAGTTTTCGCCCCCATCGGTGCTACTGCCATTAGAGAAGAGTCACTTTGTTGCTGAGGCGCTTGACATGGTCGATAGACCTTTGTGGTTGGTTTTGGGGTTTGTTGACAAGCTCCATTTGCATGACCAAAAGATAAGGAACGCTAACATCGTTGTGGCTTCCAGGAATATGAGACATGTACCTTTCGAGTGTTCCCGTCAAGATCACGATAGAAAACCTCATTAGGAAGATCTTCATCGGAAGAAACCAGCACACATGCTCGTGCAAATGCAAATCTCGTCTCTGCTGCTGTTGCTTTGTCGATGTAGAGTGGCGGTCCCAAAGTGCTGCATAACATTGCAATAAAATGTCGACTCCAATAAAACCTCAATTCCAATAATAGACCAAGCAGTTTGGTAAAATTCAGCTGGAAATCTATCTGGACCTGGGCTTTTGTGCTTTGGTGACTTAAAGACAACACATACAATTTCGTCATCTGTAATTGCGGCATTGAGGAATGAAATAGCTTCCGAATCAAGTTTTCTAGTCGGCTCCACATGAATGTTATTAGGTTTCTCAGCTTGATTGAGTAAGGAATAAAAAAATTGCTCTGTGTGTGCTTTAACCTCATCTAAATTCTCAATAAGATTATCATCTTTCTCTCTGCATTTGCTGATACGATTAACAGCCCTTCGAGTAGCAATTGAAGCATAGAAAAATTTAGTATTGGAATCCCCTAGTGTAAGCCAATGCTGTCGAGACTTCTGCTTTGCAAAACTTTACTCCTATTTTAAGGCTTGCATAAAGTTATTTCTGGCTTCTGTCTCTTTGTAGATAATATTTTCATCATTTGGCTGAAGTTGCAGCTCATGTTGCAATGACATTAGTTCCTTTCTGCAAAATTGAACTCTGGTGTTAATATTGCCAAAGGTATTTGTATTCCACTCCTTTAGTGCTGCTTTATAGGCTTTGAGCTTTTGACATAAGATGTAAGGGGGGGATCCATGCACATTAACATTCCAAGCAGATCTGATAACATCAAGAAATTGAGGATGAGTACTCCACATGTTAAAGAATCAAAACAGTTTCTTGCCTCTTGGTGTCGCTTTTTCTGCGTGTATATACATTAAAGAATGGTCAGAAAACAAAGGAGCACCATACTCAAGAAGTGAATCTAGGTAAACTGTTAACCATTCATGATTAATCAAACACCTATCAAGTCGAGCCATTATTTTTTTTCCAGCAAAGACCTTGATTACTCCAGGAGAGCCAATTACCCACGATTTCATATCAAACAATGCTGCAAAGTCAATGTAATCATTAAAACTTTGAAGCTGGCTTTCTAAAAGTTGTCTACCCCCCTCTTTTTCATTTGTGTACCGAACAGTATTAAAGTCTCCAAGAACAATCCAAGGTACATTGAGACAGCCATTTACAATATTAGTCAGGTCATACCAAAGAGTATTTCTATCTTGCATACTGTTTGAAGCATATATACCAGTGAAATTGAATTGACAACCATTCTTTTTATCCTCTACCTTAAGATGAATGAATTGATTAGTAGCAGAAATAAACCAAGCATTAATAGAGTTAGGATGCCATAAGACCCATATTCTACCAAAAGTTTCATTTGAGTCATTGGTAAACAGTTCTGTGTCCGGCCATATTAAATTCTTTTGAGCTTGAACGCGCGATTGTTTAATTTTCGTTTCCACTAGAATAACAATATCACATGCGGCAGACTTGATTATTCTGTTGAGCTCCCAACATTTCTCCGGCTTATTAAGTCCGCGAACATTCCAGCATGTTATCTTCATTAGTAATAAACAAATGAAAAGGTAGTAAGGTATTCATCGTACGACTCTGGATGGATTGTACCATCCTTTTTCTTATCCTTCGGTTTTGTATTTTCCTCCCGCACAATATCCTTACCTTTTATGACTTTATTCCTATATTTATCCACTTCATCTACAGCTTGCAGATTTTTAAACTTTAAAGTACCTTGAATCATGTGGTCTTGATTGGCAGGGTTTGTTGAAGCTCGATAAGATTGTTGTAGCACAATATCCTGGATAGTACTTGTTGGAGCAGTTTAGCTAGAGAGGTTTGTTGGGGCATGAGTTTGTTGAGACAGAATATCCTTGTTAGCGATGTTTGTTGTGGCCTGAGTTTGTTGAGGAAGAATATCCTTGCTAGCGAGATTTGCTTGGACGTGAGTTCGTTGAGCTATTGTGGATGGATCCGATGATATTGGAAGAGATGAAGTTCCTGACTTATGTTTCTCCTGTCCACTAGTACCATGGGAAACCTCTGTTGTGGAAGGCTCTGACATTATAGGTAGAGATAAAGTTTTGGAATTGTCCTTCTGTCTCATTGCTTTCCTTTGCGAAGTCGAATGCTCAATAGTTTTCGCCACCATCGGTGCTACGGCCATTAGAGAAGAATCACTTTGTTGTTTGAGGCGCTTTGACGTGGTCGATAGACCTTTGTGGTTGGTTTTGGGGTTTGCCGACAAGCTCCATTTGCATGACCAAAAGATAAGCAACGCCGACATCGTTGTGGCTTCCCGGAATATGAGACATGTACCTTCCGAAAGTGTTCCCGTCAAGATCACGATAAAAAAAACCTCATTAGGAAGATCTTCATCGGAAGAAACCAGCACACATGCTCGTGCAAATGCTAATCTCGTCTGAAATGCTTTGCTTTTTGTCGATGTAGAGTGGTCTGTCCCAAAAAGTGCTGCATAACTTTGCAATAAAACGTCGACTCCAAAGATGTAGAGGCAATCCTTGGAAGGATACCCATAATGGGATAGACTCAGTAGGCTATCTAACTCCAAACGGACATCGAGACTAACGTCAGAGAATCATTGGATGACCGCGATAGTCCGTAATCCTTCGAGGATTTGTTGCAAATCTTCTTCAAAGTATAACTTGCAAACAAAGAATCCGTTCTCCAAAGATATATGAAGATCAAATGACGATATTCCCCATCGAAGTTTTGATAAATGAGGATAGTGGGAAATAAGATGTTTTGAGACCTACCACATAGCCAACAATCGTCATAGACCATGCCTCAATAAGCTCAATGAATCAAGAGTCTCAGATACAGCAATCTTCTTATCACCGAACTTCGGAGTAAAGAATTCCAAGCTTAGATCTGGACTTCCAACCGTGAGCCTTGAAGAGGCTAGTCCAAGGCCGAGGATCGCTGGAAATGAGAGCAGTCGCCGCGATCTAGAGCGCGACCTGCTTCGATGCTACTTCCTCGTAGGAGTTTCTCTCTGGAAAGGATATGGTGGAAGAGCAACTTGGGGGGTAGCGGTAGGGAGCCTTGCCATCGTTTCAACCCTCTCGCCACAATCGCCAGCCCTAGGGGCCATCGCTGCCATGTTTGATCCCTTTGGTCGCTGCTACAGAAACGACGCCATTGGGAAAAGCCACCGCTGCAGTATATTAGATCGCCGCTACGGTACCGTCACCCTAGGGAGATCTGGTTGCTGCTACAGTATCGTCGCCCTTGGGGAGAAGCCGACGCTACGGAGATCTGGTCGTCGCTACAGTGTCATCGCCCTAGATTTGGTCGTCGCTACTATGTAGTCGCCGCTACTGTACCATCGCCCAAGATCTAGATGCTGCTACAGTGTCGTCGCCGTCGCTACAGTACCGTCGTCCTTGGGAGATCTGATCGCCTCTATAGTGTCATCGCCCTTCGCTCGTGGGGGAAAGCCGACGCTGCAGGAGTTAGATCGCCTTAGGGAGATATGGTCGTCTCTATAGTACCGTCGCCCTAGATCGGGCCGCCGCCGCTACAGTGCTGTCGCCCTTGGGAGATCTGATCGCCGCTACAGTGTCGTCGCCCTTCGCCCGTGGGAGAAAGTCGACGCTGCAGGAGTCGAATCGTCCTAGGGAGATCTGGTCGTCGCTACAGTACCATCGCCCTAGATCTGGTCGCCGCTACAGTATCGCCGCCGCCGCTACAGTTTTGATATCAATTCATCATACGGAAATATATCAACATCCTTCACAAATGTATTCAGATTTGAAAGGAAATGAAAGCAAGAGTGTACAAGGATTCCAAGCAATCATATATAGCGATAATATTAAAATTTTAAAATGCTCTGAAATTCTCTGTCACGCCCCTAAAAAATATAGCGATAATATTAAAATTTTCATCACAAACCAATACAAGATCCAAACTAATATTTGAGGACACTGAAAAATATTCTATCAAATTCACATCTATAAAACCTATGCAGTTTATAATTATATATCACGTCACTTAATAATTCACATTTATGGCAATCCAAGCCAACTTAACAAACAAGAACAACATTTATATATCCACAAGCTAAATAAATTATATAATCAAAACTCCAATTATTCACCACAAGTTCATATCATCATAAACTAAATTTAACATTCTGAAATTCCAAATAAAAGAGATCTTCTAACACTTTTACACAATATATCCATTTCGATTCATCGACAAAATTTCATTACATATAAAATATGCTTATACAACAATAACATAATAACCAACAAGACTTGCCCATAATTCTAAATAGCTCTTCATTGCTTCAACCCAATTCAAACATCTCAAAGAGTGACAAGCTAACCTGAAAAATTTTATATAACAACGGAGTGAGCTAAAAATAGCTCAGCAAGTGACAAAGCATATTCAGAACAAAAGGAATGATTTCAAACAAGTAACATATCATAATGCAAGGTAGAATATAAGAATTTCAAGATATCATATCATTAGATACCAAATCATATGTGTCATGTCATTCAAAACCTATTTGGTTCATAACAGATGGAGCATAGAGTAATTGGAGCATATCAATAGCGTATGAAATGTTCTGGAGCATATCAAGTACATATGGAACATTTCGAAGCATAACAATAGCAAATGAAACATTTCGGAGCATATCAAAGGCGTATAAAATGTTTCAGAGCATATCAATGATAAATGAAATATTTCGGAACATATTAATGGCGTATGGACCATTTCAGAGCATTTTAAAGAACGAATACGAAACAGATGCTCAAACGTCGAATTGACGTTGCATTCATTTCATTTTTATCCAAAGCATGTATAGAAACACATAACCAAAGCTTTGGATACCATATCAAACATATAGAAGGTGAAGTGGGACCATAACATAATATGGTACATCCATTTCTGAATGACCACCAAACATAAGTCTCCCACATCTGGGAGCTCCATCCACCCACGTCTGAGTGAAGTCATAAGGGCCGGTAGAGCATCACAGGCTCTTTGCATAACTCCCTTCACCATTTCTGGCAAAGGTTCACAATATCCCACAAACACTAGAGTACAAAGGGATAGTATGAACAATAAATAGCACATATTGGAAGCACACGCGGAACAACAAACGTACATGTGCCTTAACGAGTCAATACGAAGTAAGCAATAATCTGTCACAATTGTATTCAGATTTGAAAGGAAATGAAAGCAAGAGCATTCAAGGATTCCAAGCAATCACATATAACTCAATTCAAATAAGAAGGTTAGACAAATTCAATGTCCAAAGGAATGAAACTAGAATAGGCACATATCGAAAGCAAATGCGGAACAATGGGTTATACATGTGCCTATACGAGTCAATACGATATAGCATAAACATTACACAATAGTTTTCAAGAATGCAAATAATTTTAAGGACAATAGCATACAAGAATTCAAAGCAGTAATATAAAGCTCAATTGAATAAGAAAGCCAAAGGATATCAATTTCCAAAAGAATGAAACCAGAATATGCGAAATCGACCAAAGCTCGATTTCTAGCATAATTCAAGAGGCATATTGAACAAATGATTCAAACTATCAATCATGCTCCAATTTACTTAGAAACATATCATTGGAAAGATATTTCGATCTATTTTCAGATAAAATATGCTTCATATGAATTGAACTGTCCAACAGAGAGTTACAAATAATTTGGTAAACAAGGGTCGGAGAACAAAATCTTTGTTTGGCAGGATTCAACAGATAACTGGGCAGGTTTTTGGACTCCAAATCTTTTAATCCATATATCAAAAGAAAGATCTACGAGTCTAGTTTCTAATGAAATCAGTTTTGATCAAATCGGAGTTTCCAACATAGACTTATAGGCAGCTCGGTATCGAAATGTCAGAATTTCAGAAGTTGCACAGATTTGAATCGTTACGTCTAAACAGGAGATATATCAAATGCAATGCTAGAACAATTCAAAGTTCCTCATATTCAAAGCAAATGTAGAGATAAAATTGCAGTAAGGAAAGATCAAGACACTTGCAATAGGAAAGATTAGAAAGCTTGCAATAGGAAGGATTGGAACACTTGTAATAGAAAAGATAACACTTGCAACAGAAAAGATAACACTTGCAGGAGAAAAGATCGGAACACTTGCAATAGAACGGATCAAAACATTTGCAATAGAAAGGATCAAAACACTTGCAATAGAAAGTATCGAAACACTTGCAATAGAAAAGATTAGAAAGCTTGCAATAGAACGGATCGGAACACTTGCAATAGAAAAGATAACACTTGCAATAGAAAAGATAACACTTGCAGGAGAAAAGATCGAAACATTTAAAATAGAAAGGATCGAAACATTTGCAATAGAAAGGATCGAAATACTTACAATAGAAATGATCGAAACACTTACAATAGAAAAGATTAGAAAGTTTGCAATAGAAGGGATCGGAACACTTGCCTTTCAAAGATTTTGATCCGAAGATCCAAAGAAGGTGTCAGTCCAAATCCTTCTACTATTCCTCCACAACTGCAGCTCATGCAGAACATAGAGGTATAGTCACTTGCTCTCTCTTACGCACATTCTTTCGTTTTCCTTTTCAAACATAGCTATCGTAGCCATCGCCGTTGCCACTACCATAGTCATAGCTACGAAACCGTAGCTGCTATCACAACCACAGCCCCTTCCACTGTACTATTTCCTTCCTCCCTTCTCTCGTTCCTATTCTTTTCTTTCCCAAACACTGCTGCCGCACTGCAGCCGCAACCTCTTCTTCTTCTTTCACTGCTCTGTTTCCTCTCCTTCTCTTCCAGCTGCAACTGCCACTGCCGCAGCTGCCTCCCCTTATCCTCTTCCTCTCTTTTTCCCTTTTCCTTTCTCTTCTTCTTCCTTTCCTTCTCTTCTTTCCTAGCCGCACTGCTGCAGTCGCAGCCTCAGCCACGACCGCAGCCTCTTCTTCCTCTCCTTCTTTTCCAACTGCAGCTGCCATCGTCGCAGCTGCAGCCCCTTCTTCCCCTTCTCTTCTTTCTCTCCTTCCCTTCTTCCTTCCTCTCCCTCTTTCCCTGCCACAGCCACAGCCACAGCTACTTCTTTCCCTTCTCGTCTTCCTTCTCCTTCCTTTCTTCTTCTTCTCCCCGACGAACAGCACCTCCTCTCCTCTGTTTCCTCCTGCAGGAAACAGAGGTGCCGCCTCTTCACCCGCTTCTACTTCTTCTCTTCCTCTTCTTCTTCTTCTCCTTCTTCTTCTCCTCTTCTTCCCTTCTCCTACCCGACGCCCCACACCTTCTCACTGCAGCCCATGCCGCAGCCATCCTTCTTTTTTTTCTTTTTCTCTTCTTCTTTTTCCTCTTCTTCTTCTTCTCCTCCCCAATGCCCCACACCTCGTCTCCTCTGTTTCCGCCTGCAAGAAACAGAGGTGTTGCAGCCCTAGCTGCTGCCACCTCTCTCTCCTCTCCCACTTCCCTCTCTTTTTCTTCTTCTATTCTTCTCTTCTCCCTCTTCTTCCTCTATTCTTTTCCCTCTTCTTCTTCTTTTCTTCCTCTCCTCTTCTTCCTTTCTCCTCCCCAACGCCCCACAGCTCCTCGCTGTAGCCCTCGTCGCAGCCACCTCCTTTTTTCTTCTTCTTCTTCTTCTTCTTCTTCTCTTCTCCTCCCCGACGCCCCACACATGAACTCCTCTGTTTCCTTCTACACGAAACAGAGGTGCTACAGCCCTAGCTGCTGCAGCTATCTCTCTTTCCTCTCCCTCTTCCCTCTCTTCTACTTCTTCTTTTCTTCTCTTCTCCCTCTACTTCTCTTCTTCTTCTCCCCACGCCCCACCGCTCTTCGCTCTGTTTCTCCAGAAGTAAAGAGTATGCGAGGCGGTGGGATAAAACCGAAATTTTTGGTTTTCTTTTTTTTTTTGTAACTTAACAGTTTAGTCGTTGACATTTCTATATTTACATATAGGTCCTCCGATTTATAATAAATCTTTATTAATAATTTTCTAAAGTGAGGGATATTACACTCTCCCCCTCTTAAAAGAAAATTTAGTCCTCTAAATTAGTCATAGTTCAATTGATAAAAAGATAAGAATTATGATTTATTTATTTCCTCCTTTACTGTCAAATAGTTTCATCAATACAATACAATTACACAATTATCCAAGAGTGACTGAAATATTCTCCTCCTTGATCCTCAATAGATGGTAACCCGACCTTCGACCAATCTTTGAAAATACTTGTGCACCCTTCATTTAATCAAATAAGTTGTCACTTTAGAGAATAATCGTTTTTTTTTATGTTCACCTGATTCAACTGTCTATAATTAATACAAAGCCTCAATGTTCCATCCATCTTTTTAACTAACACCGGAACACCCCATGATTAAATATTAAGCCAAATAAAATCCTCATTTAATAGTCCTTATAGTTGCTTTTCTAATTTCACTTACTCAAATGATGTCATTTTATAAAGAGACTTAGATATTGAGATTGTCCTAAAGACCAAATCAAAAAGCTAAATCACGTTTTAGAGGTAATTCGGGCAAATCATCCTGAGATACATTAGGTAAGAAGATAAATCATGTCCAATACTCTCAAAATAAAAGATCGACGGATCAAATATGCAAAAAGTGATCATTTGTTACATACTAATCCTTATTGGTATAATAGGAAGATAGCCAATCCATACCAAGTATAATATCAAAACTCTAAATCTCTAGGAGAACTAAATCAGCAAAAAGTTCAAGTTCTCCAATAAGAATCAGACAAGAGGACCAGATTCAAGTCCGTTATCAAAGAATCTCTAATGATTGTATTTACATATATCACATAATGCGGTGGTCTAGGTTGAATGCCCAAGTGATAAGCAAAATATTACGAATCAAATCGTAGATGGGACCCATGGTCAAACAAATATTTGCATTATTTCATAAATATGCATAATACCTTCGATCACTAATTCAGAAATATGCATAATATCATATTCAGTGATAGCATACACTCTGACATTGGCTAATGATTTAAGATGTAGTGACTCTTTCTTCTTGTTCAAAGGACAGTCTTTTATTTTATTATCCAACTTTCCACAAGCAAAATAGACTCCAGTCACTCGAAAACACAAATTTATTTCATAATTTAACTTGTAATTCATACATGATTGAGTCTTTTGTGCTGACTTCTTGCTAGTCATAGGTGCCCAGCAAGCCAATCACGTGAGTGATGGCACGTGTGACTTGATACAGAATCTTTTTGCTTATTATATTTTGGCGTATATCACTTTATAACTATTGCATAAATGCATATATATATTGTGATGTCCTTGGATTTGTGCAATGGGAATCAGATCGTGATGAGATCACGATAATGAGATCGATTCACCTTTAAACACATATCCTAAACAATCCCGGTCATAGGTTACCGAGACCGGACATCGTGATAACCGGATAGGACCGGTGTGTGTGTGTATACCCGTCCATATGATGGATGCAAATGGTCTCATAGTCGCTGCTCGTGTAGGGACACTAGGGATACAAGATGTGCTCATGGAGAATGAGTTCATCGATTGATCCGCTTACGAATGCTGGATGGTTGATGATGCCTTATTGTCGAATTGACGATTCCGTAGTCCTAGTGGTGTATCTGGTCCTTAGACGTGAGACACCAAGGATGTCCTGTATGAGTGCTCCACTCTTTGATACCGACTTATAGGTTTGGTTGTCCTGCATCTAGTATGCACCGGGTCATTGGAAGTGGTAGTCGATCTTTACGAGGGCTATTGAGTGTCGATAGAGGATCATACACTCTCTGCGTCATGAGAGGAATATCCCATGTGTTCTTGCTCGAGACAAATCCCCGCCGGGTCATTCGGGTTGAGAGAAAAGAGTTCTCCTGAGAATCCGTTAGAAAGCGAGACTTCGAGTAGAAACCGTATGGGTCCGACAACACCATGCTTTCGATATATCGGTCTCGGGATATTAGATGGATGAGGGACTATAGGTACATGGTAATCGAGGACGCACAAGTCCAATGGATTGGATTCCCCTCAGATCGTCTGGGGGGACTCACGTGGCAGTGGCCTAGTACGTCCAGTAGTCGATGAGTCGAGTGAATTATTACGTAGATAATAATTCACCGAAAGTTAGAAGGAGTTCGACAGGTATGACTCACGGCCACCGGATATTGGGCCTAGAGGGTCACACACATATGGTAGGCATTGCGATGAGTAGAGGTTCGGATATGAGATATCCGACGGAGCCCTTGTCTTATTGGATGCAGATCTAATACCCACTAGGGAAGGACCCATTAGGGTTTGACACGGGATCTCTATAAATAGGAGGGATTCATAGCCTCATAGGCTAGAGTCTTTGCTTGCCTTTCCTATTCTCTTCTCCCTCTCCACCTCAGAGGCCTAGAGTTTTGAGGAGGGTCGTCGCAACCCCTCTCTTGTGTGGATCACCGCTAGAGAGGAGGACGCTTGACCTCCTTCACCCTCTCCTAAGGATCTGCAAGGAAATAGGGATATCGATCTCCCTAGGTAACACAATCTCTATCGCAGTTTTTGTGTTTTGCAGATTTTTTTACACCAATCTTCGCACGACGAACATCATTTTTTGGGAATCGGGGATTTTGTTTTCTTGTTCTTCCATTTGCTGCTTTATGATGTCGCCCCTTGATTTCCCAACAAAGGGTATCGAGCCGGTTGTTCGTGCGAATGATTGGTTTTGAACTGCATGTGTTATGTCTAGGAAGAATATTGACGTCAAAATCGTTGATGCAAAAGCGAGGAAGGGCAGCAACAGGTTGCTATCCTCGACCTGGTCGTGCGGCATCGCAGCAAAAAAGCGGCAACAAGAAGCGCCGGTACTCAAAAGAAACCGGCCTCGCCCGCCCTTCCCCCCTCGAAAACCCTCCACACAGAGAGCGGCTGTCTTCGCGGGACAGCACCGCCATGGAGGCAGCGGCGCCGGAAGGAGCCCACCACCACCGCAGGACGCCGCCGCCAATGGGCGCAGCCGCTGACCCGAGGCGCGTGCCCCCTCACCCCCGCCAAGATGTGTCGCCGCCAGGTGGCGGCGGTGGCAGCGACAGCAGCAGAAGGAATTAGGGATTTGGGCAAAAGGACAGTTTTGCCCCTGTGAATTTGAGAAATTCCAGTTTCTGTCTTTTGTCCAAATTACGAAAATACCCTTAGGAATTGAAAAATTCCCTACATGTCCCTGATTTCAGAAAAATATTAATTAATTAAAAGGTTTAGTTGATTATTATTTTTTATTATTATCTAGTAGTCCTACATGATGATGATTATTTATACATGTGATGTATGATGTGTGGACGGATGATTATGGACCGTGTGATGTGTGTACTTGTGATTATTATTATTGAGGTCTCATAAACCTCCATTATATTTCTCGCTTATTGTCGGGCCTGCGTGCCTATGATTAAGTTGTAATCACATGAGGAGGCGCAGCGGGAGCGTGGATGCGATAGCGGGACCCACGAGACGGACGATCGTGATGCATGGAGATGCATCAAGATGTCGACGAAACCGACGAGGACGAGATGAACGATCACAGTGCATGGAGATGCACTGTTGCACACATAGATTTTGATGTGAGTGATTAGGCCTACTGGCTCGGGCCTAATCATATTAGGTTGTGGTCCATGATCATCTGATGTGATTGCTTATACACATACTAGATATGTATATATATTTGCATGCGATGTAGATATATATTAAATATGTATATGTGTGACATGCAATATTAGGAGACCAAATTATAGAAACATCTCTCGATAATATTAAGTCAGTAAACGTGAGGCAATTAGATTGACCCACGTGGCCTTCCATCGTTATGAGTAGGAACCGATTCCCGGTGTAGGTTGAGTTGGTCGAGTCCCTCGAGACTCACCTATATCGCGATTCGCTATCTTGCTTACGACATAGAGATGTCACCGGTGACCTGAGGACATGGTATGCTTGGTCGAGTCCCTCGAGGGTATATCATCAAATCAGACTCATCTTGTAACGAAGGTATTAACTTAACCGAGCATCATGGTTGGTCGAGTCCCTCGAGGCCATGGTGATTCGGAGGCCGAACAGGACGGGAATCACAAGTAGTTATGATTGACAAGAGTTGCCTACCTTTTAGGCTTAGTGTGATTGGTCGAGTCCCTTGAGGTTACACTGAGACGCTGATTGGATCCTAATCCCCACTAGAAGTCTACCGGAGACTTCCGTTTCACGTGCTGAGGGTGTCGCGTGACTCGTTAGTAAAATAGTGGGAGCATATTAAGATAGAAGTCCATATCTTGATAGTTTATTTCTTGTAAAATCTACATGTTATTCATTTCTGCTGCATCTTTATTTTCAGAAAATGTCGCTTTCATATCCCTTACGTGGCATACTTGATGTCAACCACCTCACTGGTCCAAATTATACGAATTGGTTCCATAACTTGAGAATTGTTCTCACAGCGGAGAAAATTATGTACGTCCTTGATATAGTGATGCCTGTGCCCGAAGAAGGGGCAAACGAGGATGAGATCGCTCACTACGTGAAGTACATTGATGACTCCACTCTTGCTCAGTACTATATGTTGGGCTCTATGACTCCTGAGTTACAGAGACAACATGAAAAGATAGATGCCAGATCCATTCTCCTACATGTCCGTAAATTATTTGAGGAACATGGAAGGACTCAGCGATATGAGATATCTAAGAGCCTCTTCCGCGCTAGGATGACTGAGGGGACATCGGTTCAGAACCATGTCCTAAAGATGATTGAGAGGATAGAGAAACTCACAGGTCTAGGAATGGTCCTAGATGATAACTTGTGTGTGGACGTTATGCTTTAGTTCTTACTAGATTCCTTTTCACAGTTCATAATGAATTTTAATATGAACAAGCTTGAAGTTACTCTCCCAGAACTTCTCAATATGTTGAGGGAGGCAGAGAGTACTATCAAGAAAGAGAAGCCAGTTCTCTACACTAGTAAGACCAAAAGGAAAAGGAAAGCAGAAAGGTCCCTTAAGAAGGGAAAGAGCAAGGTCAAACCAGGTAAAGCAAAGGTTGCTAAGAAAGACCCAGCAAAGGACAAAGGCTAGTGCTTCCACTATGGTAAAGATGGGCACTGGAAGAGAAACTACAAAGAGTACCTTGCAGAAAGGGCGAAACAAAAGCTTGATGAAGCTTCAGGTACATTCATGATCAGTCTCCATTTGTCAGACTCTTATGATAACACATGGGTATTGGATACCGGTAGTGCTTATCATATATGCAACTCGTTGCAGGTTCTAGCAAGGCCTAGGAGACTACAAAGAGGCAAGATGGACCTCAAGATGGGTAATGGAGCAAAAGTTGCTGTAATAGCTGTTGGCGAGGTCACCCTACATCTGCCTAGTGGAGCTTTTATTGCATTAGATGCATGTTATTTTGTTCCTTCTATTATCAAAAACATTATCTCCATTTCATGTTTAATAGTTAGTGGATATAAATTTGTTTTTGAGAACAATGGTTGTTCGATATTATTAGATGATAAGATCATCACGAAAGGAACATTGCATAATGGTTTATTTATGTTAGACACCACTCCACATATCATGAATGTAAATATGTCCAAAAGGAAACGAGATGAGTTGAACAGTGCATACCTGTGGCATTGTAGGCTAGGTCACATCCATGAAAAAAGTTGCTAAATGATAGATATCTAGATCCAGTTGACTATGTGTCATATACAACTTGTGAGCCTTGCATTCGTGGAAAACTGACCAAATCTCCATTTCGTAGAACTGGAGAGAGAGCCAATGAGTTGTTGGAACTCATATATAGTGATGTATGTGGACCCATGTCAACTCATGCCATTGAAGTTACTCCTACTTCGTTACATTTACTGATGATTTCTCAAGGTATGGATATGTGTACTTAATGAAGTACAAGTCCGAGGCCTTTGAGAAATTCAGAGAGTATAAGAATGAGGTGGAGAACCAGACTGGAAAGAGTATCAAAACTCTTCGATCAGATTGAGGAGGTGAATACTTAAGTACAGAGTTTACTCAGTTCCTCAAGGACCATGGGATATTATCCCAATGGACACCTCCTTATACACCTCACCTCAATGGTGTCTCTCGAAAGGAGAAATCGCACATTATTAGATATGGTACGGTCCATGATGAGTTTCACTGATCTACCCATCTCATTCTGGGATTTGCCCTAGAAACCGCAGCCTTACCTTCTCGAACGAGTTCCAACTAAGTTGGTAGTGTCTACACCATATGAGATATGGAAAGAGAAGAAGCCTGATCTTAAGGTTGTTAAGATCTGGGGCTGCCCCTGCCCATGTTAGAAGACACAACCCCATAAGTTAGAATCAAGGACGAGCGATGCAAATTTGTGGGATACCCCAAGGAAACTTGTGGGTATTATTTCTATCATCTCGAGGACCAAAAGGTCTTTGTAGCTAAGAGAGCAGTGTTCCTTGAGAAGGAACATATTCTTGACGGAGACAATGGGGAGAATGATAGAATTGAGCGAGGTTGGAGAACCAAGCTCAAGCACCACTCTACAGAAGTCTGTTCAGTACCTAATACACAAGTATCAACTTTACAGGTCCGATAGAGTATCCCATCCTCCTGAGAGAGATATGTGGGACATATTAGAGCAGAGGATGTAGAGGATATTGATCCTCGGACCCACCCAGGAGGCTATTATGAGTATAAACTCCGGGAAGTGGAAAGAAGCCATGAATTCTGAGATGGATTCTATGTACTCCAATAAGGTTTGGAACCTAGTTGAAGCGCCCGAAGGTATTGTACCCATCGGTTGCAAGTGGATCTTTAAGAAAAAGATCGGAGTAGATGGAAAGGTAGAGACCTATAAAGTAAGGCTAGTGGCTAAGGGGGTATCGTCAAAGGCAAGGTGTTGACTACGACGAAACATTCTCACCCGTAGCAATGCTAAAATCGATCAGAATTCTATTGGCTATTGCAGCACACTATGATTATGAGATCTGGCAGATGGATGTGAAAACCGCATTCCTCAACGGGAACCTCGAGGAGGAGGTGTATATGATGCAACCTGAGGGATTCGTGTCCAAGAACTGCCCAAATAAGGTGTGTAGGTTGCTTAGATCTATTTATGGACTAAAGCAATCTTCCCGAAGTTGGAACATAAGATTTGATGAGGCAATCAGATCTTATGACTTCGTTAAGAATGAAGATGAGCCTTGTGTATACAGAAAGGTAAGTGGGAGCGCTATCACCTTTTTGGTGTTATATGTGGATGACATCCTCATCATTGGGAATGACATAGGAATGCTATCCACAGTAAAGGCTTGGTTATCTAGACACTTCTCCATGAAGGACTTAGGGGAAGCATCTTATATCTTGGGGATTAGAATCTATAGAGATAGATCCAAGAGGATGCTTGGCTTGTCCCAGTCTAGGTACATAGAAACTATTGTCAAAAGGTTTGGCATGGAAAATTCCAAGCGAGGTCTCATACCGATGAGACATGGGATATCGCTTTCTACGAGTATATCCCCAAAGACTCTAGAAGAAAGGGCGAACATGGATATGATACCTTATGCCTCAGCAATAGGGTCTATCATGTATGCCATGCTATGTACTGGGCCTGATATAGCGCATGCTCTGAGTGTCACGAGCAGGTATCAGGCGGATCCAGGCTTGGAGCACTGGAAAGCAGTAAAGTGTATCCTTAAGTACTTGAGAAGGACTAAGGATCTTTTACTAGTATATGGAGGTAATAGCCTTAAGGTTGAAGGCTACGCTGACTCAAGTTTTCAGTCTGATGTCGATGATAGCAAGTCGAATTCAGGGTATGTGTACACCTTGAATGGAGGAGCAGTGTGCTGGATGAGTTCCAAGCAAGATACCACTGCTGACTCGACCACAGAGGCGGAGTACATTGCTGCATCAGATGCAGCAAAGGAGGGAGTCTCGGTGAAAAAGTTCATCACAGATTTGGGAGTCGATATAGATAGCGACAAGTCGACTTCCTTATATTACGACAACTATGGGGTGATTACTCAAATAAGGGAACCCGGGTCTCATCAGAAGTGTTCTGAGGAGGTTCCAGCTTATAAGAATGATCGTAACTTGAGGAGATGTAGCAGTGGAAAGAGTTCCATCCGAAGATAACATTGCAGATCCACTAACAAAGCCCTGGTCTCATTTTGTCTTTGAGCGTCACAGGGGTCTGATGGGGATCAGACACATAGGTGATTGGCTTTAGGTCAAGTGGGAGATTGCTAGTCATAGGTGCCCAGCAAGCCAATCACGTGAGTGATGGCACGTGTGACTTGATACAGAATCTTTTTGCTTATTATATTTTGGCGTATATCACTTTATAACTATTGCATAAATGCATATATATATATTGTGATGTCCTTGGATTTGTGCAATGGGAATCGGATCGTGATGAGATCACGATAATGAGATCGATTCACCTTTAAACACATATCCTAAACAATCCTGGTAGGCATTGTGATGAGTAGAGGTTCGGATATGAGATATCCGACGGAGCCCTTGTCTTATTGGATGTAGATCCAATACCCACTAGGGAAGGACCCATTATGGTTTGACTCGGGATCTCTATAAATAGGAGGGATTCACAGCCTCATAGGCTAGAGTCTTTGCTTGCCTTTCCTATTCTCCTCTCCCTCTCCACCTCAGAGGCCTGGAGTTTTGAGGAGGGTCGTCGCAACCCTACTGTGTGGATCACCGCTAGAGAGGAGGACGCTTGACCTCCTTCACCCTCTCCTAAGGATCTGCAAGGAAACAGGGATATACGATCTCCCTAGGTAACACAATCTCTATACGTAGTTTTGTGTTTTACGGATTTTTGCGTACCAATCTTCGCACGACGACGAACATCTTTTTGGGAATCGGGGATTTTTGTTTTCTTGTTCTTCCGCTGCGCATATGATGTCGCCCCCCTTGATTTCCCAATACTTCTCATTTCAAATCTAAATGTCTTGACCCTCTTGTTATTACTTTCTGATTCATTTCCAATGATATTTTTATTGGTAAACTTATCCTTATCATTCTTGCCATTGATCTCCAAATTTTTTTTTTTCATTGTTCCCATTAATAATAAGCCTCTATTTCTAATATAAGGTGGTAAAAGAAATCTTTTGATTATCAGAATAATTTTGTACATCATATATCTTCTCCGTTTGCATCATCCGTTTTTCTACCACCAATGAAATTAGGTTCACCATGCTTTCATTACGCTACTCTGATTTAGTTTCCCCGATCAACCCTTTCATTCCTCTAAATTAATTAGAAACAAATGAAATAAGAGGACCAAATGTCCTCATCATCCTAGATTTCTAAAATGCATCGAAAAAAATTTCCACCGATCACTATAGTTCACTAGACCTCAATATATTTTGCACGTCAACATATCAAATATTTCAGTAATCCTCAAATCATGCTATGATACCACCTTTGTCACGCCCCTAAAAAATATAGCGATAATATTAAAATTTTCATCACAAACCAATCCAGGATCCAAACTAACATTTGAGGACACTGAAAAATATTCTATCAAATTCACATCTATAAAACCTGTGCAGTTTATAATTATATATCACGTCACTTGATAATTCACATTTATGACAATCCAAAATCGAGTGACGTGAATTGCCATAAATGTTTTAATTTTTCTTATTGCAAGTATTATGATCTTCCTCGTGCAAGTGTTCTTATCTTTCCTATTGCATTTTCTTTTTGTAAGTGTTCCGATCCTTCCTATTGCAAGCTTTCTAATCTTTTCGATTGCAAGTGTTTCGATCCGTTCTATTGCAAGTGTTTCGATCCTTTCTATTGCAAGTGTTTCGATCCTTTCTATTGTAAATGTTTTGATCCTTTCTATTGCAAGTGTTTCGATCCTTTCTATTGCAAATGTTTCGATCCTTTCTATTGCAAGTTTCTTGATTGTTTCTCCTGTAATTGTTATAATTTTTCTTATTGCAAGTATTATGATCTTCCTTATGCAAGTGTTCTTATCTTTCCTATTGCATTTCCTTTTTGCAAGTGTTCCGATCCTTCCTATTGTAAGCTTTCTAATCTTTCCTCTTACAAGTGTCCTGATCTTTCCTTACTACAATTTTATCTCTATATTTGTTTTGAATATGAGAAACATTGAATTGTTCTACCCTTGCATTTGATATATCTCCTGTTTAGACATAACGATTCGAATCTGTGCAACTTCTGAGATTCTGACCTTTCAACCTTGTTATGGTTATAACTTCATGTATTGACCTCTGATTTGGACAAAACTTATTTGATTAGAATATAGACTCATAAACCTTTCTTTTGATAGCTTATTTTAAGAATTCGGAGTAAGTTTGTCTGCCCAAACTTCTGTTTCAAATGAGCCTACAAATTCTGTAAAACAAGGATCGTAATTTCTGACCTTTCGATACTGAGCTACCTATAAGTCGATGTTGGAAACTCCGATTTGTTCAAAACTTATTTCATTAGAAACTAGACTCGTAGATCTTTCCTTGCTACCTGGATTGAAAGATTTAGAATCCAAATGCCTATCCGGTTTTCTATTGAAACTGACCCTGTGAATTCTGTAAAATTGAGATTTGTTCTTTGATCTTGGGTTACTAAATCTTTTGTAACTCTTTGTTGGAAACTTTGATTCATACGAGACTTATTTTATTTGAAAATAGAGTGAAATATCTTTCCACAATAGCTTTCTTGTGTAAATTGGAGCATGATTAATAGTTTGAATCATTTATTCAATGTGCCTATTGAATTCTGCCAGAAATCGAGCTTTGATCGATTTCGCATATTCTGGTTTCATTCCTTTGGGAATTGATTTCATCTAACCCTCTTATTTGAATTTTCATCACAAATATTTCAGAAATCCTCAAATCATGCTCTGATACCACCTTTGTCACGCCCCTAAAAAATATAGCGATAATATTAAAATTTTCATCACAAACCAATCCAGGATCCACACTAACATTTGAGGACACTAAAAAACATTCTATCAAATTCACATCTATAAAACCAGTGCAGTTTATAATTATATATTAAGTCACTCGATAATTCACATTTATGGCAATCCAAAATCCAGTGATGTGAATTATCGAGTGACGTAAATAATTCACATTTGTGGAAGAAGGAATGCCATAAATGTGGATTATCGAGTGACGTGATATATAATTATAAACTGCATAGGTTTTATAGATGTGAATTTGATAGAATGTTTTCCAGTGTCCTCAAATGTTAGTTTGGATCCTGGATTGGTTTGTGATGAAAATTTTAATATTATCGCTATATTTTTGAGGGGCGTGACAGAGGTGGTATCAAAGCCGACCTAGCATTTGGGTAGGGCGAGAGGGCTCGAGTAGGAAAGGGCTACCCATGGATGGAGTCAGAGAACTCATAACGGCGTGGAGCCACCACTGAGTTAATCCTCACATGCACTATGCTAGGGTTCGATCTGGGTTATGTTGGGCCTTGACGAGGACGTCAAGCTAATTGAGTTGGGGATAATGTAACATCCCATTAGTCCCACATCAGAAGTGGGCAATGTGTATGATTAGCTTATAAGGGCCTGATGAGTGTACTACGTTAACTCCCAATTAAGCATTTTGGTCCACGGTTGAAGGACCAAAATGGAGTTATTGGCCAGTTAGCTCATCAGACTCGGGTCGTGACATATGCCACATAGGGAGTTCCAGGATGCTAAGATGGCTGACGTTTTGCTCCACTCATGACGTCACCATGGCACGCAAGAACAGCCCAAAAACAAGCCAAAATTGGCCATTTTTGGCTGCGGGAGCGAGCAACAGACAACGAGCGAAGCGAAATGCAGCACCGTCCCTAGTATACGAAAGCCCCATCCAGCCCTGTGCTACCCGGGGGTTTCTTGGGTGCTAAGATGGCTGACGTTTTGTTCCGCTCACGACGGTCGCCGCGGCCTGCAAGAACAGCCCAAAAACAGGCCCAAACAGCACAAAAACAAGCTAAAATTGGCCATTTTGGTTGAGCGAACGAGCGGCAAGTGGCTGACAGCGAGCGAAGCGAAAGGCAGCACCGTCCCTGGTATACGAAAGCCCCATCCAGACCTATGCCACCTGGGGGGTTCCAGGGTGCTGAGATGGCTGACGTTTTTGGTCCGCTCACGACGGTCATCGCAGCACGCAAGAACAGCCCAAAAATAGGCCAAAACGGCAAAAAAAGGGGCCAAAACTGGCCATTTTTGGCTGAGCGAGCGAGCGGCGAGCGGCGGACAATGAGCGAATCGAGAGGTAGCACCGTCCCTGCTATACGAAAGCCCCATCCAGCCCTGTGCCACCAGCGAGGTTCCAGGGTGCTGAGATGGCGGACGTTTTGCTCCGCTCACGACGGTCGCCGGGGCATGCAAGAACAGCCCAAAAATAGGCCAAAACTATCCAAAAACGAGCCAAAACTGGCCATTTTTGGCTGAGTGAACGAGCGACGAGCGGCGGACAGCGAGCGAAGCGAGAGGCAGCACCGTCCATGTTATACGAAAGCCCCATCCAGTCCTGTGCCGCCTGAGGGGTTCCAGGGTGCTGAGATGGCTGACGTTTTGCTCCGCTCATGGCGGTCGCCGCGGCACACAAGAACTGCCCAAAAGAAGGCCAAAATTATCCAAAAATGGGCCAAAACTAGCCATTTTTGGCTGAGCGAGCGAGTGTCGAGCGGTGGACGGCGAGCGAAGCGAAAGGCAGCA